>QANY01011423.1:1007197-1134469 GCA_003255025.1 Datisca glomerata | reverse complement strand
TATCAACTACATTCATATGAAGAAAAAAGATGAATAAAATATATTATGAACAAATGTACCAAACAAATAAGCTACATTGAGGAGAAGAAATGGAAAGAAGATGAAGATGATAGAAGTATGGAACTTCTTCCTCTCTCTAAAATCACCTCTCTTTCCAACCCCTCTCTTTCTCACTCAAAAAATGACTTCCCCTTTTTTTTTACTCTCCTAAAAGACCTCCCCTTAAGTGAATACCTCATTCCTATTTATAAGCAAAATTAGGGTTTGCCTTTTTTTACTTTTAGTCTTTTTTTTTAAGTTTTATTTTTTAGTCCTCTTTTTTCAATTTTTACTTTTTAGTCTTCTTTTTTCAATTTTTACTTTTTAGTCTTCGGACCACTTTTCTTATTTTAGTATTGGATTAGTTTTCAAATTATACACATAGTCTTGAATTATTAAAAGAGTCAAAATATAAAACATGTATATTTCATGTATTAGGCCGGATAAAATACGGTATCTACACTATAGTTGGTACTTAAAGAGTAACTTTATTTCCCTTCTTTAGTTAAAATACCCGCACTCAGGTTTTGATTGTAACTTGGCCCCACCAGGCCTCCGTCACGTGACAGGATGCTGGTCCACCTGCCAATAAACCAACGGTGTTGATGATCCTCTCTTCTCTTTCCCCTTCCCACCAAATCCAAAGCCTCTCCCTCTCTCGCACCAATTCTTATGTTTTAATTCATAAGAACAAGGTGACCCATCTACCCAAACTACAGTTTGTTTACCCTTTTAGAATTGATTTTGAAATGAACCGCACCCCAATACGATACCGATTAGGTTGATCTCATCGGATCGGTTTAAGAACCCAAATGCAAAATCGTCATTGGAGGATACCCAATTGTTATTCTCACTAGAGTGGGTGTGGAATTATGAATTGACTTAATTGGACAATTTAGTAGCCTGCAACATTTAGAAATGGTGGGGTTCCAACTGTGGAGCTCATAAAAAATCGGATTAAAAAAATAAATGATTAGGTTGAGCTCAGTAGTATACAACGTTTGAAAATGGTGGGGATCCAATTGTGGAGTTCATAAAAAATCAGATTAAAAAATAATTACGTTGCGCTCGGCAATTAGAAAAAGAACTCAAGTGTGGAGTTCATAAAATATTGGCTATAATTGCAATTGTTATTATTTTGGGCTAATTGCCTAAATCATTAAAAAAAACCCATTTACTATGATTTCCCAAAAAAAATTCATAGTTAATTATCGTTGAGTAAATTGATGGAATTTTTGTACTACAATTTGCCGTGTTAAACACTTTTTTTAAACTAAATCAGATTTTAATTTGAAGAAAGAATATAATAGTCATATAATCAATAAGGAGGCCTAAGTCAAGGAGGCTTAAGCCTTCTTCTAACAATCAATTTATTTTCTCAATTAAAACTGCATCATTAAATTTGGCTTTAGTATATCAACAATTCCTTTTAATCCACCTAATATTTCAGCTTTGAAACCAAACTAACTTTTCTTTGACTTCATCAAACTTTCATTTTGATTAAGTTGAGATCATATGCACCAAACTAACTCACCCCAATTTCATCTAACATGAATATGATCAGTTGATTCTTCCTCTTTTAAACATATTGGGCAAGTTGAATCCATAATGACCTTTCTGTGCTTCATGTTCTTCTTGGAAGGAAGATAATCTCGAATGACCCTCCACATAAACTACCTGTTTTTCGGAGGAATATATATTCCAAAACATTTTCCAAACTACCAGTAGAATGGCTAAACACAGATCCTTAATCAAATTCAGATTGTGAGTTCTGAAATCCGTAGGGTTAGTACAGTTATGTAACTTTATCTTCCCATATGTTCACAGATATTCCACCAATAGTACTCCAGATTGCCCTTTTTCTAATAATCTCCGAATCCTCTTCCATGTCCAAGACCAATTCTTATGAGAGGACACGTGTTTAAAAAATCAATGCTAGGGATGTACATACATTTTAAAACTCTTACACAAAGGCTATCTGAATTATGGTAAATGTGCTTATAAGCTTCCTTGTTGCCCAAACAAGGCTTTCACCATGTTTAAAAAAAGGAACAAAGTTATGTTTTCTTCATTTTATTTTGTGGTTTACCATTATGTTTTCAAGTCATTTTTGGGTCATTGACATAAATGAAAGAGTTCATAAATCATACAAATAATCTCATATAAAAGATTTTTTGGTTAGCTTGATCCTAAAGTTTCAAATCATTTTTAATTTATTTCAAAACTTTTAAATCACCATCAATGTGATCAATAAAGTTTCAAATAATGGGCGATGTGACCCCTTGTCAAGTGTGGTTAAATCCTTCAAGTTCATTCATGGAGTGTGTGAGACTACTAACAAACTTAGAAATATTATGGAAAGGACGAAATTGATTATTCCCTACGACGCCAGGTCAATATAATGTGTGGAAGTTGAAACAAAGTCATGTACTTACTATTCAACCTTGTATTTGCTCCATACATTACTGTTTGAATAAGTTATGTCATGTGTAAGTTGCATGCTGACCAAAGGATCTGGTTACTTGACAAAGATTAAATTGATAGTGATTTGAAAGATTAAAGACCAAGTTGACAGAAAATTAAATTTACTGATCAAAATGAAAACAAATGTAAACTTCAAGGATGTAAATTACAGTTATCTAATAAAAAAAGTTAATAGATCGATTATCAAATAATCTCAAAAAAGATTCTTTTGACTACTGGTAAATCAAATTGGGGGAAAATATTTGACTTTGACCTCCTCAATTAGCTATTATATCGGCTGCTTTTAAATGAAAAGGTCTTTTACATTATTTGTCTTTAGACTGGAAATACTTAGTTTGCTTACTTTGCTAATTTAAAGTAAAACATTTCCAGATGGTCTTCCACCTTTTAGTTTGCTTATTTAAAGAAAAGGGTAATCAAGAACTAAAGAACTTTTACCCTTGAAAAAGCTCAGAATCTAGAACACAAATTTCCATATTCAAAGCCTTTTTGGAGTCTGAAAGCAGCTTAAAAGTCCTAAAGCAATTCATAATAAGATTGAATAACTTTAATATACTAACTGAAACTATTGTTTTAGCTAATAATTATAGGGTTATTTGAATAAATACATCATTTCTATTTTTGCTTAGAATTTTTATACCCATTTTCTAAAACTCGGAATTTTATACCTCCTAATTCACCGCAATCAACATCAAGCAACGACAACTCTCTCTTTCCTTATCATTTTCTTTCCTTTCCACATGCAAAGATCAAATCAACCATGGTTGACAAATACTCACTCTTCCACTCTTAGCTTTCCTCTCCCGCTTCTTCTCTCTCTTCTTCAACAAAAATGTCATTCTTCTTCTTCTTCTTCTTCTTCTTCTTCTTCTTCTTCTTCTTCTTTATCTTCTTCTTCTTCTTCTTCTTCTTCTTCTTCTTCTTCTTCTTCTTCTTCTTCTTATGCTGCATCTTCTTTATCTTCTTCATCTTCTTCTTCTTCTTCTTCTTCTTCTTCTTTTATTCTTCTTCTACTTCTTCAAGACCCTGTGAACCATGTTTTTTAGCGAGACCTAACTCATTCTTCTTCTTCAACGAAAGCAGACTGGTACCCATTCTTCTCTTATTTTTTTTAAGCATAAAATGCTTCAGGTACTGGTTCGAGTAATGACAAGATAAAACCAACTATTTTGACGGAATAACTACTTGAATTCTTCAAGTAACCACTGATATTTGAGTTGTTGATGCAACTTCAAGAAGTTAGAGACCAGTTCTTAACCTTTCAAATAGTCAAGTGGTCTCTACTTTACTACTATTTTACCATTCTCATAATAAAATCAACTACTTGAAGATTTCAAGAAGTTATAAATAATTACTTGAATCTTTCAAGTAGTCACATGCTCTCTGGATAAGTGACTGAGAGAATCAAAATGACTACTTGAAGAGTTCAAGTATTATAAACACTATTTGAACCCTTCAAGTTGTCACAAGCTCTCTGGATAAATGACTACTTGAAGGGTTCAAGTAATGTTTTATAACTACTTGAACTTTTTAAGTAGTCACATGCTCTTTGGATGTCTGACTGTAAGAATCAAAATGACTACTTGAAAGGTTCAAGCAGTTATAAATACTATTTGAACCCTTCAAGTAGTCACAAGCTATTTGATTAAATGATTATTTGAAGGGTTCAAGTATAACTACTTGAACCCTTTAAGTTTGTCACATACTCTCCAGATCAGTGATTGAGAGAATCAAAATGACTATTTTAATGGTTCAAGTAGTTATAAAACACTACTTGAACCCTTCAAGTGGTCACAAGTTCTCTGGATAAATGACTACTTGAAGGTTTCATGTAATGTTTATAACTACTTGAACTCTTAACGTAGTCACATACTCTTCTGGATGACTGACTACAAGAATCAAAATAACTACTTGAAGAGTTCAAGTAGTTATAAACCACTACTTGAACCCTTCAAGCATTAACATGGTCTATGGTTCCTTAATGAGAATAAATATAATTATTATTCATAAAAAATAACTACTACAAAATTAAATAAACTTTGTAAGTGAAAGATTTTTGTCTTGAACAGATATGTCTGAAATTCCGATATTGGTGGTACACGGTGGTGAATGGGAGAGAAACGGTACTTCATTCATTTTTAATGGTTAGATATACCATCAAGTTATACTTACCAAGAGTTGTCTAGTATAATATATGATGAAATAAATGTTGATCCAACAAAGTACAATATTCCAATGAAGTTTTTATATAAGACTCATGTCGCCTCCCCACTTCCTAAAATTTTAAATGATTACCATGTGAGTTTTTTCCTTGCTAAGAATAGTTCTGAAACACTCCGTACTCCTTTATATGTTACTCTCAAACCCAAACCTAGGACAATTATTGATAATCTTACAAATCCAAGTCAAAGTTATGTTCCTGAACCGCTCCCTCATAACAATATCGTTATGGTCACATTCTATGCTTTATGGGTGAAACAAGTCAGGTTCCTAAAATAACTCCCACATAACACGATCGTTATGGTCACATTCCATGCTTTATGAGTGAAACAAGTCAGGTTCGTGAAACATCTCCCTTGCAACAAGATCGTTATGTTCACATTCTATGTTTTATGAGTGAAACATTGGTTGATAATGATGAGAACAATGATAATGACAATTTCCATTCAAGGAAGTATTACTGTAGGAATATAATGATGATGAGTGTCAAAAAGATGTGATGATGAACTTGAACATCCTGACAGTGATGGTGGGCTTGATATTGGTGTTGATGATGATCTTGATTTTGGGCTCTACCTTACTATATTTGAATAGAAGACCAGATACTAATGCACATCCTTCATCAATGCCAAGTAACATTGCATCTTCGTCACGACCATCTTATAGTGCTCTAAGATTATCACAACTAGAAGATTAAGAGAATGTAAGTGTCTCAGATATGTTTGATATAGAAGAACTCTACCAAGAAAAAAAAGAGCTCCAAAGAATTGTTATACTCTTGGCAATCAGTCAAAACGTTGAGTTTAAAGTCTTCAAATCCACGCCGACATTGTTGGTGATTTTTTGTGCTGAGAAAACATGTTCATGGAGACTACAAACTATTCAGGTGCGATTTTCAAAGTGCTTTAAAATAACAAAGTTCATAAATACTCATATGTCCTCTTTTGACATTTAATAACACGATCATCATTAAGCAATAAGTTTATTGGTCGGTCATTGCATAAAGTCAAAACACACCAGTGTTGGACGAATTTATAGGCCGAAAGATATCATCGAAGATGTTCGTAAGGCTTATGGCATCAATATAAGCTATGACAAAGCTTAAAGGGCTAGGTAAGTTGCATTGGCTCTAGTTCGAGGTTCACTTAAAAGTTCATATATGAGGCTCCCATCCTATTGTCACATGTTAGAGGTGAAGAATCCGGGTACTGTTACTCATATAGAGACTGATGAACATAACCATTTCAAATACTTCTTCATGTCGATTGGAGCCTCGATTTGTAGATTTCTTAATTGTATACATCTCGTAATTGCTGTCGATGGAACGTAATTAAAAGCAAAGTATAGGGGGACAATGTTCATTTCAACTTCTAAAGATGGGCATAACCAAGTATATCCACTTGCCTTTGAGATTGCTGACTCGGAGAATGACGCATCATGGGAATGGTTATTTAATAAGATGCACAGGGTTATTGAAGACTTGGATGACATGGTATTTGTGTCGGACAGAAATGAAAATATAGCAAAGGGTATACAGACCATCTTCCCATAATCATTTCACGGAGCTTGCATCTCCATATTAGAATGAATATAAAATCGACATTCAAAACTAGCAACGTCAATCCTTTGTTTTTCAAAGTTCCCAAGGCCTATTGTATAATAATCAATTTAAAATCGACGTTCAAAACTAGCAATGTCAATCCTTTGTTTTTCAAAGTTGCCAAGGCCTATTGGAAATCAAAATTTGAGGCATATATAACTACCATCAACCAAGTTCATCAATGTATTGGAAACTATAACGAGGCATCCAGATTTGATAGATGAGATTGTTCTCATTGTGGTGGTAGATGCTATAACATAATGACTACCAACATCGCCAAATGCATGAATACATACTAAGGGATATAAAGCCCTCCCAATAACAAGTTTAATAGAACATATGTGTGATTTGATGCAACAATGGTATTATCAAAGTCAGATAGCTGGTTGTGAGATGCACATAGAGATGGCTGAATGGCGTGAGAAGAAGCTTAAAGGAATCATGATGCTTCTCGTAGACTTTCAGTGGTTGCCTCAGATATGCATGAGTTTCATGTAATTACTGGGGATAGAGAGCATGTTGTGAACTTGCATAGAAAAATATGCACTTGTCGTGAATTTGATCTAGACCAATACCCCTGTGCACATACATTAGCTTGTTGTGGACAATGCAATATATCTGCTTACAGCTTATGCCCAAAGTATTATAAGACTGTGGCACTAGTGGCAGCTTACGCAGAAACAATTCACCCCCTCGACATCCTACCGACTGGACTATCAGTGATGAGGTGAGAGAAAAATTATCTTGTCCCCTATGATGAGGTGGTCAGGTGGGAGTCCTAGGGTAAATAGAATATTGTGTAGAGGTGATGATGTACAACCAAATAAATATAGTCGGTGTGGATTACGCAGACACAATAGACAGACATGCAAACATCATATCCCCCTTCACATGCGTGATGAATCACAACTAGGCACATAAGCTTATATGTATTTTATCAATCTATTTTGTATTAATTTTGTATAGATAGTGTATATATTTTTATCCACCTAAGTAGTTACTTGTTTAAGTTAGTAAGCAAACTAATGCAAATAACATATATTCGATGACTACTTGAAGTGTTCAAGTAGTGATTTATGACTACTTGAACCCTTCAAGTAGTCATATTATTTGTTGCCGTCAGTTTATATAAAGAGTGTAAAGGAAAAAATTCACTGTCTTTGAGAATCAGTCGTGAATTTCTTACATCATAATATGAAACTCAAGAGAATAATTTAGAGAGAGAGAGAAAATAATGACACCATGATTTATGTGGAAAACTCTTAAAGGGAAGAAAAACCACGGGGAGATTTTGATAGCATTTCATTATGGAGAAATGGTTTACAAGGCTAATGAGTGTTGAGAGTTGTTGTCCTCTGTTTGGAGTTGCATCTTGCCTCTATTTATAGGCCTTCAATTGGTTACATAGAATCTGATACAGCTTATCTAGTTCTATCTGAAAATATGATCAACGGAATATTTCCTGAGATCTAGCTTATCAACAATAACAACTAAGTGAATCTTGATTGTCTGATCAATCTAATGATCTTATTAGATTCTCTTTCGATTTCCATGTCAGTAACCCATGTACTTTCGTCTGATTGGCCTATTTTTTATAACCTCCTAGTTAATCTTACTATTCTCGCTTTATCTTTTTTTTTATTTAGATCTAGCCACGTGTCATGTGAAATTATTCATGTTCATTTGCCTCCATTACACTAGTTGAAGTCTTCCTTCATTCAGGTGTAATGATTTGATTCTTTGATCCTTTACATTAGATTCATTGGGACCTGCAATAATAATGATCCACAAAATTTATCAACAATTATAGAGAGTTGCTTTACTGACTGACATGCGTTTGAGGATTGCGTGTGCTTTCTTTTATTTCATTCTCTTGTTCTCATAATGGTCTGTTCCAACATTTTTAATTCTCGTCCTCGCTAAGAATATGACTTGGCTCTCTAATTTCCATTTCGTTAAAAGCCTGATCTGGCGCTTTGGCATTTGCTCCCGATAAAAATCCTGATCTGGTGCACGGTTTCCATCTTCACTAAGAGGTCTGATCTAGCACTTTATTTCCATCTTCCCAAAGAGGTCTTAGCTGGCGCTCAATTTTGTTCTGACTAGGGGGTCTGCTTCGATGCTTCAAATTCTGTTATGACATTTTGGCTCTCCCCAGTCATTTCTTTCGTCGATTCCAAACCTTGTGCTCGGGTTTAATAGTCGTTAAAACAAAATTTTCAAGCATCTATTTAACATGTCGTTGTTAACCTTCTCATTAAGGATGCAGCTGCCAACCCTTCTATTAAAGATGTTGCTGCTGATGCAACCATATTCTCTTGTATCTTTTTATAATTTTTTGTTTCTTCCAAACATAACTAATTTTCTTTTTCATTTATTTGTAGTTCTTATTCCGTTGTCACTTTTTTCCATTCACAGGGACTGGTTTGTTTGAAGATGACTTCTAGTCTTCTTTTGCGAACAACTACTGATTGTGGAGTTCTTCTAGTTTCCTTTTGCTACAACCTCATTGATAGAGTTTTCTCATTTTCTCAATATGGGCTCATTGATAGAGTTTATCCCGTTTCTTCATTTTTCTTTTCCTTTTCTCATATGTTAAGATCTATGACAAGAATGTTGTACCAGAACAATAAATGAGTAATGAATGAGTGTACCATTTCATAATTTCATTGCAGGAGTTTGAGTTTTTTGTCCCACTTCCGTTGATTGAATTTCTCCTCTTTCCTTGTTTTTCTTTTTCCTTCTCTTGTTTTGTATTTTTCCTTTGTACTTAAGCTTCAATCAATATAAATACTCTGTTTGTGCAATTTTTCTTCTATTGAACTTTCTTTTTGTTGTATTTCTTTTTCAAGGACTTAGGTTCAAATAAAGAACCATGACCTCATCTTCATTTTGAGAGAATGAATTACGAACTGACATTTTATTTTGAGAGAATGACTTAGGTTTAAATAAAAACAATGGCCCCGTTACCGCTTTAAGAAGGACTTACAAACTGCCAGTTTTTCAAATAAAGAACCATGACCCCATTTTTATTTTCCGCATTCTAGGAGAATGTCTCACGAATTGTCTGCTTCCAAGAATTTAGGTTCAAATAAAGAATCATGGCCCCATCTTCATTCTGAAAGTATGACTTATGATCTTTCATTTTCTTTTGAGAGAATGACTTAGGTTTAAATAAAAATCATGGCCTCGTTTCCGCTTTAAGAGCGACTTACGAACTGCCCATTTTCTTTTTAGAGGAGGACTTAGCTTCAAATAAAGAACCATGACCCCATTTTTATTTTCTGCATTCTGGGAGAATGTCTCACGAACCGTCTGCTCCTAAGGACTTAGGTTCAAATAAAGAACCATGGCCCCATCTTCATTCTCAGAGTGTGACTTATGAATTGTCTTTTTCTTTTGAGAGAATGACTTAGGTTTAAATAAAAAATCATGGCCTCATTTTCGCTTTAAGAAGAACTTATGAACTGCCCATTTTTTAGAAGAGAACTTAAGTTCAAATAAAGAACCATGGCCCTATTATTACTTTGAGAGGATCTTACAAACTGCTCATTTTCTTTTGAGAGAAGGATTTAGGTTCAAATATAGAACCATGGCCTCATTTTTATTTTGAGAGGGACTTAAGAACTGCCTATTTTATTTTGAGAGCTATTTTCTTTTTAGAGGAAGACTTAGGTTCAAATAAAGAATCATAACCCCATTTTTACTTTGAGAGGGACTTACAAACTACCCATTTTCTTTTGAGAGGAGAACTTAGGTTCAAATAAAGAATCATGACCTCATTTTTATTTTGAGAGGGACATATGAACTACCTATTTTCTTTTGAGAAGATGACTTAGGTTCAAATAAAAAACCACGGCCCCATTTTTACTTTGAAAGGAACTTACAAACTGCCTATTTTTTTTTAAGAGGAGGACTTAGGTTCAAATAAAGAACCATTACCTCATTTTTATTTCCTTCTGAGAACCGCGCCCGTAGACACTCCCAAGGACTTAGGCTCCTTCAGCAGAACCATGGCCCCATTTTGATTTACCATCGGTTCATCAATAAAGTTTTTCCTATTCCCTTTCTTTTTTGCTGCTTCTTTTTCCTTCCTTTTATGGCTTCTTTTTCCTTTCTTTTCTCGCTTCTCGTTCTAAAATGTTGAAGCCACGGGATTCCTTTACTTGACTTTTTTTTTACTGACCTTTTCTTTCTCTTCTTTTCTACCTTTCTTTACTCAACTCTTCTTTTCTGCCTTTCTTTACTAAGCTCAGCCTTTCTTTTCTCAACTTTTCTTTTCTTGACTTTTCATTTCTGCCTTTCTTTACTCGGCTCGGCATTTCTTTTCACAACTTTTCTTTTCTGATTTGAAGTTCTCTCCTCAAATTTTTTTTTGCGTTTGTCCATTCTCGTTGCTCTGTTCTCATCCTTTGTCCATTGCGACTTGTGTTTCAATTCCTTTTGAGAATATGACTTATGTGTTGTCATTTTCTTTTGAGATGAGGACTTAGGTTCAAAGAAAGAACCATAGCTCCGTTTACATTTTCTTCATTCTGGGAGAATGTCCCACGAACGGTCTGCTCCCAAGAACTTAGGTTCAAATAAAGAACCATAGCCCCATCTTGATTTCTTTCTGAGAACGGTGTACATTGACGCTCTCAAGGACTTAGGCTCTTTCAGTAGAACCATGGCCCCATTCTTGACTTCCTTCTGAAAGTAGGACTTATGAATTGCCCCTCCTAAGGACTTACACCCTTAGTTCATTCTGAGAGTAAGACTTATGAATTGCCCCTCCTAAAGACTTACGCCCTTAGTTCATTCTTAGGTTAGGACTTATGAATTGCCCTTCCCAAGTACTTACGCCCTTAGTTCCTTTAGAGAATAGGACTTACGAATTGCCTGCTCTCAAGGACTCACGCCCTAATTTCAATTGTTGTTGAAGAATAGAGAAAGTTGACGTCAAGTATTTGCCTTATAAGCAGTCTGTACGTTATCATGCCATAAGTTTTTATAAAAAATTCCAAATTAAATTCTACGAATTTCTTCAAGAAGTTGATTTTCATATTCTTCTGTATAATTCACCATGTAATTGGCTCCAAGTCGGTACAAATTTATTAATGAATTTGACGGTTTCACATAAGATGCTTTCCATGACTTTTGATCAAAATCTTCAAATTGAATTCCGTAAAATTCTCTAATAAGTAAATTTTTGTATCCTTCTGATGATGTAAGATTCACCCTATAGTTGGCTTCCATTAAATAAATTTTAATTTCCAAAATTAACCGTTCTACATATTCTACTTTCTCGGACGACCTTCACAATTATTATCATAACCTTTGCTCGAGAGCTCCAAATCAAATTCCGCAAAATTCTTCAAGAAGTAGATATCCATAGTTTTCTAATGATATATTATTTGCAATGTAATAATATATAAATTGATACAGTCTAAAAATTAAACTTGAAAAGTGTTTATAGGTTTACTTTCCTGAACGACAGCAACACAAATTAACAAAGCTTTTGATCGGGAGCTTCAAATTGATTTCTGTAAAATTCTTCATGAGGTAGATTTACGTATCTTTCTGTTGATATAAGATTTTCCATGTAATTTACTCCTACAAAATTCAGTTTCATTTCTCAAGTTGACCATTCCGCATATTTTACTTTCTCGAACAGCCTTCATGAAAATCATCATAACTTTTTGTTGTGAGCTCCAAAATCAATTACGTAAAAACTTTCCAGGAAGTAGAATTCTATATATTCATAATAAAATATGATTCTCCATATGGTTATCTCCCAATTAACACAGTATAATTTCTGAAATTTACTATTATATGTAATCTTCATTTCTGAACAGCTTGTATGAAAAATGCCATAACTTTTACCTCGAAGTTCCAAATTGAGTTCCGTAAAATTCCATAAGAAGCTAATTTTCGTATCTTTCAAACGCTGTATGATTTGTAATATATGTCTTTCATGTTCTTTAGTTTAAACACCGAATCTAATTTGATATGTAATGGTTTGCACGTCAAATACCACTATGGTAAGATGATCGAGCGTTAAGTTGGCCGAAGTTAAATACGCTATTTTTAGTGTCTCAAGTTAGATGCATGATCTCGAAAAAAGATAGTTCGGTCTGATAATGTTTCATAACTCAAATCAATTTAGACATGGCATAATAAATTATTTTCAAGATGCTCGATTATTAGATAGTTTCATGCTAATGTTTATTTGGTTGAGCTATCAATACGAGTGTACTAGCCGATCCAAGCATTATAAATGTGATTTACGCTAACACGTGTTAAGCATGATCATATGCACTTTTTATTTTTTAGAGTATGCATCAAATAATAAATTTACATTTTTAATGGATTAAATGACATATTTAAGAGAAGCAAAGTAAATAAAAAGTGAATACTTAGCTTTAAGTTCAATGTGTTTTTGTAAATGTTGTTTTCAAGTTCAGAATATCATTGTCTACTCCTTGTCCGTCATTTTTTTTCACTTTCCCTTCATGCCCCTTCATTCTTGGTTTCGGTTTGCGAGATTTTCACTTTTGGAACTTCCGGTATGGGGCTTCTATTTTCCATTTACGTTGTTTCTTCATCCCTTGCTTTCATTTTTCACTTCTAGTTCCGTTGCCATGTCACTTCCGTTTCAGCTTCCATTATGCTCCCATTTCTAGTATCATACTCATTGCCATTTTTATTCTCGTTGCCCTGGCTTTTCAATTGCCGTTGCCATGAAGTTTCCGTTGCCGTTGCAACAATGTTTCCCGTCCTCAACATTTCCCGTTCTGAAGTTACGAATTTCTTGACTGAAGTGAACATGATTTTCTTTGCTCTTCTTTTCTCTGGAATTTATGCCATAAAATTCTTCTTTTATCCATTTTTTTCTTTTCTAATGATTTTTTCTTCTGAAATTCTTTTTCTTTTCTGAAGCGTTGAAGCTTCTTTCTTGTGAATTTTTTTACTTCTACTTTTATGTTTGGAAGTTATGACTTCAACTTTTTTGTTCTGAAGCTCTGACTTCAACTTTTCTAATCTGACTTTTCTGAGCTTTTCTGTTCTGAACTCTCTAAGCTTTTTTGATCTGAGTTTTCTGAGCTTTTCTGTTCCGAACTCTCTAAGCTTTTCTAATATGAGCTTTCTAAGATCTTCTGATCTGAGCTCTCTGAGCTTTTTCGTTCTAAGCTTTCTGAGCTTTTCTGATTTGAGCTCTCTAGCTTTTCTGATATGAGCTTTCTAAATTGAGCTTTCTAAGATCTTATGATCTGAGCTCTGTGAGCTTTTCTGGTCTGAGCTTTCTGAGCTCAACTTTTAATATCCTCTCTGATTTTATGTTTCCTGCTTGAAGCTTCCTCGGTAGCGACGTTTCCATGGTGGTGGTGCTGCCCCTCACAATTGGTGATGACGACAGCGACCATTATCATAATTTTTCAGATTCGATTCCACGAATAAAAGTAATAATTTTTTTATAAATAATAATTGTACAAAAGAAATATTTTAAATGAATATGAATGAGTTTACTGCTCTTCACTTCCATTTTTGATTTTGTAGTCATTTTCATTTCTGCTTCTATTTTGAGTTTATGTATTGTTGGCTTTTCTGATCCTGCTTCCAATACGACTTCCGTGTCCACTTTTTCTTTCGTTTCCACTTCCGCTTCAGTTGTTGAGGGGGGCGTTTGATTTTATTTTGACCATTATAGAAAGGGATTTCTTGAGTTTTTCTCTCGCTCTCAACGATAGCACCAAATGTAAAGGAAAAAATCCACTATCTTTGAGAAACGGCCATGAATTTCTTACATCATAATATGAAAACCAAGAGAATAATTTAGAGAGAGAGAGAGAGAAAATAATGACACCATAATTTACGTGAAAAACCTTTAAATGGAAGAAAAACCACGGGGAGATTTGGATAGGATTTCATTATAGAGAAAGGGTTTTAAAGGCTAATGAGTATTGAGAGTTGTTGTTCTCTTTCTGGAGTTTTATCTTACCTCTATTTATAGGCCTTTAATCGGTTACATAGAATCTGATACAGCTTATCTAATTTTATCTGAAAATAGGATCAACAGAATATTTCCTGAGATCTAACTTATCAACAATAACAACCAAGTGAATCTTGATCGTCTGATGAATACAATGGTCTTATTAACTTCTCTTTGGACTGCCATGTGAGCAATCCATGTACTTTCGTCTGATTTGTTTATTATTTATAACCGCCTAGTTGATCTTACAATTCTCGCTCTATCTTATTTTCGATGGAGTCTTCGATCTAGATCTTGCCACATGTCATGTGAAATTATTCATGTTCAAAGAGTATATTACTACTTGAATCTTTCAAATAGTCATATTGTTTGTTGCCACCAGTTTATACAAAGAATATGTAACTAGTAATATTTTTTGACTACTTGAATCCTTCAAGTAGTATTCTTATTTAATACATTGATTTATATAGAGAGCAAAATACTACTTGAACCCTTCAAGTAGTCATTTTTGTCTCCTGTTTGTGAGCAATCTAGACATATAAATTGACACCATCCACATCGTAATTGATCTTGAACCCCTCATCAGTTTATAATTTCTTGGATTTCAATCTACAAATATATCCAATAAGAAAAACTTATTATCCAAAGAAGTGTTTATAAGAATTCAGAAATCCAAACAACAAATAAAACAATGTGTTCATAGTTCTGCAAGACCCTCAAGTGGAGATGTACGACAGATAAAGTCCACATCAAACTTTTTGCGAAATTGTGGGATAAATTTAAGCCTTATAATTGTTAAGTCTCGACCATAAACCAAGGCCTCTAAAAATTTTAAGGTAAAAATATCACAATCAAAACTACAAAACAAAAGTAAAATAAATCAGATATCCTTCTTCCATGAATTAAGATCATATGTACCAGAATAAAGCTCACCTGTTCTCTTGCTGAAGAACCTTGACATGAGTTAGAGTCCACTCATCAAGTACTTTATGAACTTCTTTTCTATTTTCATAAAAGTTCATAAGTTTTAGTACATAAGGGAGTATATGGGTGAAGAGACGCATTAGTGTACGGAGGTGGCCTCGTTGAGGGCGTTGTTCATTGAATTATAGACTTTGAAAGCTTGTTCATTGAGATTCAACTCCACAGTTATCCACTGAGATTTGTTCACTTTCATAACAAACAAAACCTATACAATAGTATTTCATCAAACTTTGCTTAAAATAACTTCTAAATGAAATAATCGAAAAAATGTTTAAGAGAATATATCAATCACAGGAATCCCTAGCTCTTCCAAAATATGGTCTCAGCCCGACTATTTAAGCTCGCAAGAGGTCATCTCCTTCTAATGTAAATCCAGATGGATTAGCATCAAATAATTCACATCTACAAGACAGGTTAGCCTATATTTGAGGTTAGCAAATTGATCACTATAGCATACTAAGTTCACAATGAATTTGTACTTTGGAAAAAACCTAAAAGCTTACCTGAAAAATATTGTCAGAAATATTGATTCGTAGATCTGGGTGGAAGTCGTGAAGATTCCTCTGATTTTTCAGCGAGTGCTCATCAATATGCTGCCAACAAAATAAGAAAAAATATGCTATATGTTACAGAACAAATAACATGATACTACTTGAAGGGTTCAAGTAGTTTTTACAACTACTTGAAGGGTTCAGGGAGAAAAAAAAGACTACTTGAACCCATCAAGTAGTCTTATGCCCACTGGATTGCTTAATGCATGAATAATAAATAACTACTTGACGGGTTCAAGTAGTCAAAAGACACTACTTGAACCTTTCAAGTAGTCTCATACTTTCTAGATAACTGAATATAGGAATAAAAAATAACTACTTGAAGGGTTCAAGTAGTCATAAAAAAACTACTTGAACCCTTCAAGTAGTCTCATGCCCACTGGATTACTTAATGCAGGAATAATAAATAATTACTTGACGGATTCAAGTAGTCAAAAGACACTACTTGAATCCTTCAAGTGGTCTCATGCTCACTAGATAACTTTAATGCAGGAATAAAAAATAACTACTTAAATGGTTCAAGTAGTCATAAAACACTACTGCATAACACAATAAAATTCTAATTGGTTAAATTCTAAACTAATTAAATATGAACCTTTTATTCCAACCATTCAACTGGATTTACAAGCGTGGAAAAGAACTTCTTACGAACAATTGTCATGCTAAGTTGGATGGTAGCGCTACAAAATAAAACATATATGTACGACCATCTAACCTTCTTTTAAACAAAACAAAACATATATGTACATAAGTTCAGGAAATTATCTGTCATCAACAGAGTCATATCACTGGTCAAATGTTTTCTCATCTTCTTCATGAATTTCAACAAAGGATTTGAATGGTAGTGAGGGGCATCTTTCTCAAATTGTTCCATCTGACGTTGTTTTCTTGTCAGTCTGTCAACGGAGACTTGACATATTGGGAAGGAAAGTGCTTTCTCTTTCCCAACTGCCCAAGCACCTTTATAACATCAGATTCTGAAAGAGACTTTTCCATTTTTAAGTCATCCCCCTGAGAACGTATCTTTACCACCTCTATCCCATACTTCTCAGTAGGCATCTCAACATTTATTTCTATAGTGGGCTCATGGGTAGTGGACTTTTTTTCAACAGTGGGTTATTCCTCTTCATCGGTCGTCTCTTCCAATAATTCAGTATCAAGTTGTTGAGCAATTTGAGAAATAATGATGTAGGATAAGTTATCATCAGTGCATCCAACTTCCCAAATGGAGACTTTTCCAATGGAGAACCATGAATTTTGTTTCCCTCATAATGCCAATTTTCCCCCTCAGTACCATCCAAATTTTCTTCATGTCCAACGTTCATTTTGTCAAAATTGTCAGTACATTCATCTTACCCAATTGGGGATCTCACTTGCTTATTAATAAGGAATTCTAGCTAACCTACAATACTTCTTAATTCTTGCTTAATATCAGCAGCTTCTTTTTTCAGCATTGTTGACTCAGCCTTAAGTTCCTTAATGTTAAAAGCCATGATGTCCAGCTTCTTTTTGGTCACATGCATGAAAACATGGACATCATCCTCCCCACTATCAACAATAGCACCAAAAGAAGTACACTCTAACAGTGAAACTTCATTCATAGTTTCACTTTCAAGCAAATGACTAGGCAAGTCCACCTCTTCCTCAGCAACAACTCTAACTTTATTAACTTCTGCAAAATTCTTCTGGAATGGTTGCTACACTTCTTGGTCATTTGGGTTCAGAGTCAATAGAACGTTCAACTACAAATTAACACAAAACATATGTCATTATCTCTTGAAAGATGTAGATATAAAGTATGTTTCATCATTTATTTATACACAAAAAATCACTTTATTGCTTACTAAGAGTTAGAGTAGTTAGATCAAACTACTTGAACCCTTCAAGTAGTGAACAAATATCTATTTAAAGGGTTTAAGTAGTCAAATAGTCACTACTTAAAAGGCTCAAATAATCATGCACAGCTACTTGAACCATTCAAATAGTTAATATTCACTACTTGAAGGGTTCAAGTAGTCAGATACAACTACTTGAACCCTTCAAGTAGTTACTTGTTTTGACTTCCACGGTTAAAATCACTACTTGAAGGGTTCAAATAGATATGACTACTTGAATCCTTCAAGTAGTTACTTATTTTGACTTTCAGGATCAAAATCATTGCTTGATGGGTCCAAGTAGTCAGATACAACTACTTGAAAGTTCAAGTAGTTACTTGCTTTGACTTCCAGAATCAAAATCACTACTTGAAGGGTTCAAGCAGTCAGATACAATTACTTGAACCCTTCAAGTAGTTACTTTATTTGACTTCCAAGTTCAAATAGTCAAATACAACTACTTGACTGCAACTACAAAAAAATGATAAAACAAGAAAATCAAGTGTTCATATCATTTAGAAAAAATATATTTGTGCACGTGTTCATGCCAAACAATGGTACTAGTAGTCTAGTTAAGTGATCTTGGAAAATGATTAGCAACCTTTGTCGCATAGAGGATTCTAATTATTGGGATTACCTCATATGCCCAAACCTATATAAATAATAATAATTATTTTCCACTAATTGGAAGAGTAAAAAAAGAAGAGGGGAATCATATGATGATATATGGTTCGAGAAAACAGGATACTCTGTATGTCCAGCAGATGAGCGAAACATGTCTGCCTAAAATGGATCTTCTAAGATTTAGTAAACTTTTCATTCAGGTTCTTAATAGCATTTAGGTTGGAGAGACAGTTCACTCTTCCAGAGATGAATTCATCATCATTGAGGAATGGAGTCAGGTAAATTTTTGGAGCCATTATCTATTGAAGGATACATATATAAAGTAAGTATGATAATTTATTTATACACATAAAAAACACTTGATTTCTTACTGAAAGGTTAAAGTAGTTAGATAAAACTACTTGAACCCTTCAAGTAGTGAACAAGTGACTACTTGAAGGTTTAAAGTAGTCTCATATAATTACTTGATCCCTTCAAGTAGTGTTTTGTTCTGATTTTCATAAATAAATCATTACTTGAAGGGTTTAGTAATCAGATACAATTACTTGAAACCTTTAAGTAGTGAATAAATAATTACTTGAAGGGTTCAAGTAGTTAGATACTACCTAAACCCTTCAAATAGTGACTTGTTCTGATTTCCATAAGCAATACTTGAAGGGTTAAAGTAATCAGATATTACTTGAACCCTTCAAGTAGTGACTTATTCTGATTTCCTTAAGCAATACTTGAAAGGTTCAAGTAATCAGATATAACTACTTGAACCATTCAGTAGTTACTTGTTTTGATTTCTAGATTTAAAATCACTACTTGAACATTTCAAATAGTCACTTATTTTGAATTACAGAGTCAAAATCACTACTTGAAAAGTTCAAGTAGTCAAATACACTACTTGAACCATTTAAGTAGTGACCTGTTTTGACTTCTAGAGTCAAAATTACTACTTGAAGGGTTCAAGTAGTCAGATACACTACTTGAACCCTTCAATTAAACTTTCATAATTAAAATCACTACTTGAAGGGTATAAGTAGTTAGATATTGTCTTCAATATGCTAAGTAGCCAATATATTCCTATGGATATCACAAACATCAAGCAATCTAGACAATAGGGACAACTTAACCCTAGAAAATTTTCTCCTAACCCGAGAATAGAAAAGTCTAGATTTTTAAAACCTTTGAAAGTTTTTTCCCCAAATTTCTAGTAAGAAGAACAAAAGAAAGATTAAAACTCTTAGTCTTTTTCTGCGTCCAAGAAAAGAGAAGAATGGGTACTTGATTATGATGCATGGGTATCGTGCCGGAGTGCTCTGGAAATGAAAGAAGAAGAAGAAGACTTGCCGAGACTCTCACCGAAGTAGAAGCCTCAATTTATCACCAAGAAAGATAGCACAAATGAGAATGGAGGCAAATAGCGAAAGAGCGCAAACCCAAGAAAGTGACGTGAAGAATGAAGGAGGAAGAGCAAGTAACTGTCTAAACCTACTTTGTGTGTAATTGCCGTGAGCAGTGTGTGAACAATGAGTTTTGTTAGAAAATGGGTATAAAAATCCTTATTAGGAAATGAGTATAAAAATCCTAAGTAAAAATGGAAAGGGTGTTTTTATCCAAATATCCCATGATTATATAGTAAGTTAAAAGTTAGAAGCACTCTTATATAATTTATAAGACATAATTTATTACACTAGAAAGTATTTTTTGCTTAACATTTTGGAAAAAGTGTTTCCAAATGTAGACAAATGATTCGATAAAAGAAATTTTCAAAATAATTAAGTTATTATTGACGAGATGAGTTGGCACATGATTAAGCCCCAAATACACCCGCACCATGATGTTATATGAATTTGAATCATATTGTCTCAAATTCCTGTAGTATTTGCAACTTTTTCAAAAGAGAGAAATTATTATTGGATATTATAGATCACCTCATGTTAGGGGATCAACATGAGGTATAGTTCAATAGGTATAGACAGTTGGCTCATATCTGCACTGCCCAGATCTGTTTCACATAAAAATATAAAAATTTGACTTTCTTTTCTATTCTTTGTGTCCTAGTGAAAAGAGACTTAGACCGTCGAACCACTGGTCCATAGCATCTGACAGATCAATCTTTCATGTTTGTAAGAATAAGAGGCGATATGTATTCGTTATTATTTATCCTTAGCATTAATACCAATGAGTCTTCATTGGGATTGATTCCGAAAAAATCTCTAAGGAAATGTTTGGTATTGATACTTTTAGATTATTTTAGGTGATTGAATGACTAGGAATGTGATGGAAGAGAAATGAATGCTAGTTATACGTAAGCTTGCTAAGTTTGGTTGTACGTTAAGAATTATTGATGAATTACTAGAAATGCTTGAGTATTTAATGGTAAAATATATATTCATAATTTATTTTACAAATAAATTCAGTTCAATAATTTGAAAAAATTTAAAAACACAACAACAAATTCTCCCCTCAAATCAAAATCAATGCCACGGTTGTTAGACACCTTTCGCACTTGTTTAACCAATTAATTGCGACGATTCGTGGCAAGTTATTGCAATTCATCAATATATTAGGATGGTTGTCCGAACTTATATCTATTATGACAGCCGGCTCAACCGTCACAATATAATCATTGCGATTGATCTGTTTTCTTTTAGTGATTCTTATGGTCAGGGAATACTAGAAACCCATAATCTTGGGTCTTGCATGCCTTCATTATAACGGTGTGCAAATCTTATGAAATTACAAATTCTTTTCAATTCAATTCAAATGTGAAAAACCTCAATACAAACAGGTGTGGAATTGACGTAAAAGAAAATGAGAGATTTACATTTAAGAATGCCATGTTGTGTTCTCGTTTCTTATGAAACAGTGAGAACTAATTGCTTTTGAGTGTTGCTCAGATAGTGGTTATCACAGAGAAGAAAAACAGCAAGCTTAGTTATTGCAGGAGAGACATCATAGAAGTTGCAAATCATCAAGGATGGAGAAAATAGATTGTAGTATTATGCTACAAGATAAAGAATTAGTAGAACTCATTGCCAAATTTAGTATTGAGGAGGAAGAAAGAGAAATTGTTCATGTCAATGAAAGAATGAAAAGGAATAACAAGTTAGAATGTGAAAATAGTCTCCTGGGATCGGTTTACACAATGAAGAACTTCAATAGATTGGCGATGAAGGAGACTTTGTGTTCGGCTTGGCGACTTCAGCATCTGGTGCGATTTTTGGAAATAAGAGAAAACCTATTCCATATAATCTTTACGAACAGAGTGGAAATGAAGTTCGTGTGAGAATGTGGATTGTGGTTGGTAGACGGCAATCTGATGCTCCTAACTCCATGGAAAAAACACCTACAATTGTCCTCCTTTCACATACAATACTGTAAATTATGGGTACAGGTGCATGAACTCCCGATGGACTGTAGAGGGGAGGAAACTGTTAGACAAGTCTGTGCAAACTTGGCAAAGATTATTAAGATTGATAGAGGAAGGATATTAGGAGGAGTAGAACAGAGAAGATATCTCAGGGTAAGAGTAAATATGGATATTACTCAGCCACTAAAACGGGGAAGGATTATCTCCAATGAAGGGAAATATGCCCAGATTGTGTGCTTTTTGTGGTCATATTGGCCATGAGGTGGATTTTTGCAATCACTATAGAGTAAAGCACGGATCAGAGAAAGAACTAATATGTTGGTTCGTTGAGGAGCTTAATGCAACTGCAGGGAGGCAGAGAGTCACGAAGGAGGTGCAACGGGGAATAGGTAACTCGATAACATTGGATGAATCCTATACGGAGGGGGATTCGGCGAAAAAGAGACCGACGATAGCCAACGTATCATTAATGGTGACAGGAGATAGCCGGCGGCAATAAAGTCTATGGTGGAGGAACGTCAACCGGATGGAGAATTCTACAACGTTCTAGTGGAAGGAGACAAGTTGTACAACATCAGGTCCCACAAAGAGCAAAGGAGCACCTCACACGGGTCATTAAAAAATTCTGAAAATAAGGGAAGGAGAGCTAGTGATGATGGTTTGACAACTAACAGAGAAGAAATGATGATGGCTAAAAGCCAAAAGGAGGTAAGGGTTGACGACGCAAGTAGTGGGGAGGGCAATAAGATAATTGTGGAAGAAAATACCTACAACTTTAACACTGCTGTGGACTTGCCCGTGGAAATATTGGGTGGAGAGCTTAGTGACAATAATGGACTGGGCTTCAAAGCATTAAATGAGAACATGAATATTGGGCCAAAGGACAAGCTAACCCATGCGAGCATTTCAACCAGTGCTGAAGCAAGGAAGCAAGGTAGAAAATTCTTCACAATCAAAAGACTGCTCATAAGGTGAAGCAGAGCAACTCACAGACAAGCAGCAAGAAGAGACCATTGAAATTGGCGTTGGACGAGATTTTGAATGGGACGAAAAGTAATAAAGTCATTTGAGCTGGAGATAAAAATTACTATCAGGCAGAATCAGCTTACATTGCTGTAGAGGAAGGGGTTATGGAGACCGACCCAAAAAGGTCTCCACGAGAGCCATGAGACTACTATCTTGGAACTGTCAAGGGTTGGGGAAAACCCTAATAGTTCAGAGCCTTACTGATATGGTAAGGTAGGAAACCCCAAATATTATATTTCTTCAGAGACAAAAAATAAAAAGAGGAAGGTGGAAAGGTTGAAGCAAAGAATCAATTAAACGAATGCAATGGTAATTGATCCGACTGAAACAAGAAGAGGGTTGTGCTTGCTTTGGAAAGAGGCTTTAGTGGTGCAGGTTCGTAATTTTGCTTATTTCATGATTGAGGCTGATATCAGAGATGCTAGATTACAATTAAATTGGGAATTTTTTGGTGTATAGTCACGATAACAAAATCAAGCGGATTCAGTTTGAGATTATTAATGGGAAAATTTTGGCTGGAAATCAGCCTATTCTGGTGGCGGGTGACTTTAATTAGGTACTTTTTGATTGCAAAAAAGCAGGAAGGTAACCCTGTTGGCTTTAAAGACGGTGATATTTTTCGTAATTTAATTCGGGAATGCAGTCTCGTGGATTTGGGTTTTTCAGGGGACCCTTTTACTTGGAACAATCACAGAGAAAAGGGGAATATTCAATGCAGATTGGATAGAATGATATGCTCATATAGCTTGTTTTTTAAAGTACAATAAGGCAGTTGTTCAACACCTTTTTTCCCTGGGTTTGGACCATAGTGAGTTACTGTATTGAATACTCATCCGGATCGAGCCAAGGTTAGAGTGAGGTAGCGATTTATATTGCACTTACGATGGTTGAAAGAGGAAAGTTGCAAAGTAGTTATTGCTCAAGTTTGGACTTGGCAAGTCTCATCCATGTCGGAAAATGACTTGATGAGGAAGCTGAAGTCTTTGAGAACACAGTTAATTCAGTGGAGGAGGAAACACAACGTTAATTCCCAAGCCCGCATTGATGAGTTAACGAAGGAGTTAAAGCAGAAGCACGGCAAAAATAATACTGATATAGGGAGAACAGGACATTGAAACTGCTACGTTAGAGGAAGAATATTATTGGAAGGAAAAAGCGAGAATGGATTGGCTTAATCTAGGAGATAAATACCAAATTTTTTCACATTAAATTCCAGCAGCGGAGTAGAGATCTAAGGATTCATGGCTTGATCGATGGAGAAGGAAAATGGATTGACAATCCCAGTGAGTTAATGAGTCATATCAAGAAGAACTTTAGATATGTTTTTACGTCTCAATCACCCTCAAATATAACAGATATAGTGGATATACTGGACAAAGCCGTGATCAGCACTAATATGGACAGTATTTCAGAAAAGTTCTCTGAGCAAGAAATTTTAGACGCGTTAAATCATATGCACCCTTCTAAGGCTCTGAGACCTGACTGAATATCAGCTGGTTTCTTTCAGCAAAATTGGACCATGGTACGATGGGACTTCATGAAATTATTCAATGATTTTTATCAGATACTCATATTGTTCTAATTTTGAAGCAGGCAAACCCATTGTCGATTAAGGATTTCATGTCTATCTCATTATGCAATGTGGCTTACAGATTAGTGGCCAAAGTACTTTGCAACAGGCTGAAAAATATTCACCCATTACTGATTAGTGATTACCAAGGAGCCTTTGTTCAGGGGAGACAAATCAATGATAATATATTGATTACTCATGAAGTATTATACTCTTTGAGGCAAAGGAAGAAGGGCCAAAAGGGAGAGGCCATTATAAAACTTGATATGGATAAAGCTTTTGAATGTATGGAGTGGGCCTTCGTCGATGAAGTTCTCTCTAAATTACAGTTCAATGGGACTTGGCGTAATTGGATTAGAGAATGCATTCAAACAGTCTCATATGAGGTTTCTATCAATGGGGAGCTGACTGAGAGGCTTATCCCACAGAGAGGGTTGAGACAGGGAGACCCTTTGTCTCCTTATTTATTTATTTTATGTGTCGAGGTTCTTTCGACAACTTTGTCCAAGGCTGCATATTGAGGACAGATTCACAGCTTTTCCTCGAAAAGAATGCATCCATCCATCTCGCATTTATTTTTCACAGACGATGCGATCATGTTTTGCAGAGCATATTTGGATGACTTCATCTGTATTCGAAATATTTTAAAGGCCTATGAAGAGGCATCGGGACAACAGGTAAATTTTCATAAGAGTTCTTTCTGTTTCTCCCCCAATACCCCTACACCTATATAAAACCAATTGACTGCCATCTTAAATATATCAAACTGTGGTGGCTTTGGTAAATATTTGGGTATGACAGTGGCTATAGAAGAATCAAAGAGGCTGGTTTTTTATGATATTAGAAATAAGCATGATGTGAAAGTGAATGGGTGGACAAAACGTTTCTTATCAACGGCGGGCAAAGAAATCATGCTCAAAGTAGTAGCTATGGCACTCCCGGCATATTCGATGCGATGTTTCAAAATATCAGCTTCACTTATCAAAGATATGGAGAAAATGATGTCCCGGTTTTGGTGGGGTTCGATAATGAACTATAGGAAAATACATTGGATTTCGTGGAAGCGATTGACGAAATCGAAAAGAGATGGAGGATTAAATTTCAAGGATTTTTCATCTATGAATAGAGCGTTTCTTGCAAAGATGATTGGAGAATAATGAAAAACCCTTCTCTTCTATCGGCTCGGGTATTGAAATGTAAAGACTTTCCCAATTCAGATTTTTTATATGCTAAGGCTCGTGGGAATGTTTCTTGGGGATGGAGGAGCCTTTTATAGGGACAAAATTTGCTTGAAATGAAAGTATGTGGAAAATAGGTGATGGAAAAACTATTAAGATCTGGCAGGATCCATGGATCCCAAGAAGAAACGCATTGAAGGTTTAATTTCTTTGCAGTGAGGTAGCCACAATAGTTGCAAATTTGTTCCTTGCAAACTAACAAGTATGGGATGTTAGAAATGTGCAGAATATATTTAACAGAGATGAAATAAATATTATTCTAAGCATTCCCTTAGCACCTCAACGTATTCCTGATTCTTTATGGTGGGGGTTTCAAGCTAAAGGTGATTATACGATGAGTTCAGGATATAAGTTGGCGCATGCATCATTCGAATTTCAGGCGAATAGAACTCGATTGAAAAGGAAGGGTGATAATTTGGGAAATGAGAGTTTTGTTTGGATATCTATTTGGAAAGCTTGATGTAGTGCCTAAAATTAAGTTTTTCATTTGGAAATATCTTCGGGGATGCCTGCCAACTCGCGACATGCTCTTTAAGAGAAATTGCAGGATTGAGGCAACAAACTGTCCCATGTGCGATGAAGGGGACGAATCCATTATCCACTTGTTTGTTCGTTGCCCATTCGCTAAAGCTTTTTGGTTCACTTCTAATCTCCATCTCAGAACGGATTCGCTTTGAGGTAATACATTTTATATTATCTTGAGAAATCTGATTTGCATGTTTTGCCAATATGATAATAGTACCCAATATTTGAGAGAGTTAACTTATGATTTTTGGTGGATTTGGAAAACGAGGAAGGATAAAGTTTTTGATAAATGCTCCAATTCTATTGACGATTTAATTAGCAAATGCAAGCTTTCTTTTGCTGATTTTAATAGATTCAAAGAGTTCAGAAATGGTTGCCTCAACCTTTTTCACTCCAACAAAAGCAAAAACATAAACAACATGATGTCGAGGAGTAATTGTAGATTCATGAACTACAGAAGTAAGGTGAAGTGGTTTCCACCAAGGAATGGCTATGTTAAGGTGAATATAAATTTCTCTCCTCCTCTGAATATGAAAAATTTGTGGGTGGATGGGTTTACAGAGGTGAGGTAAGAGAGTATTTGAGGGGTGGCTGGATTTCTTTAAGACCGAATGCTACAGTGATGGAAACGATTTGTTCTGCTGTAGCAGAAGGGATACGGGCTATGCAGACCCTCTTCCTTCTTAAAGTGGAAATCGAAATTTCAAGCTTTGAAGCGTGGATTTTATTTCAATCGGTGGACATGGAATTTGATTTTATTTAATTGTATTTCGGTTTGTTTTATACTAGTTGATCATTCTGTGGAGGGCTCTAGTGATGTGTAATACTTGTGATTTTGACTCTTTTCCTCCCGTTTGATTGGAAGAAGCTATGGTTTTGAAGACTATTTGTAATTGATTTTTTAGGTCAGTAATGAAATTTCGTTTGTTAAAAAAAATACAAACAGGCCGGGGAAAGAATTATATAACCGTTCTCATGCAAAGATGCATTTGTACCAAACGGGGACTAATAATTAGTACGCACTTGTTGCTAAGTGTTTGTAATATTATATTTATATTGAGATGAAATATTTAATTAATTACTTGTCATGTCTTTATTAAAAAAATATAGCAGTTGAAGCAGGTTATAAAGATAGAATACTGATTCGACTGCGTTAACCAATCAGTACAGAGGAAGAAAGGAAAGAAATTACAATTCCAAGTCAACTCTAGCAATTGCAATTTTTGACAGTTTACTTAAACTTTCAAACATATAATCATTAATTATTAAACAATAAATTTGGTGAGAAAAGGTCTTCTCTTTCTTTATCCTTTTGTTTACTAGCTAATAAAGTTTTGGGGGATAATTATTTTATAATTGGGATTAAAATATTAAGTGTTTTTATTTTTTAGAAAGAATTAAAATATCAAGTTTGATGAAATAAAGCTGAGGAAAAGCTTCTCCAAGTTAGAATCAGTCAAAAAAAAATTTACTTTCAAAAACCATCCAAACTTGAAAAAACCCTTCACATTGGGAGGATCATAGCTTCCAGACACTAAGGCAAAGATATGACTGAATATCGAGAATTAAGAGGGAAAAAAAGAAATTGAATATTGTTTCATTTTATTATTATTATTATTATTATTATTATTATTATTATTATTAGATTTGCACCGGGACTCTAAGAGTTAATTCTCCGACTAATTTCGAGAGTGTACAAGCTCTTGAATAGGAGTTTTTCGCAAGTGTATCATGATATATCAATGGATAAATCCTCTAGATAATTTGATCCCTAGTTCAAACCTACGATTTAGGAGAACAAACCCTTAAGCTCACGTGACCATTTACGCTATACTCTCGTGATTTTTATTTTATAATTTGATTTCAATAAAAACATGAACCGAGAAATATTATTTATTTCCTTAACTTTTTTATCATTTCCTCTATTTTTTTTCTTTTTCTTTCATTCTTAAAATTAAAATCTCTAACATCTAAACATAACTAAAGTTTTATTAACTATGATTAAAGAAATTCATGCTTGCTTATGAATCTTGCAACTATAATTCTTTATATGTCACCAATGGGATTTTTTTAAAATAATAGAAAACAATGACCCATTGAAACATTACAAGTGGAGTTGATGGTGAACATTAGTTAATGCAGTTTGGATAATAATGTGAGTGGAAAAAAAAAAAGTTAAGCTATGGTTAATTAACTTTATATTAATGAAATTATTTTTAGAGAATGAAAAATATTACTCATAAGAATAAAGCAATGTGTAATTATATTACTGTAATGATATTCCTGAAAATCGTAACATGATTATTGACAAATTATTATGAAGAAATTATAATATTTTATCATTATACACATTCCCAAAAGGTGTTAAGAATCTCTTGTATTTAATGTTTCAAAAATACTTAGGTAATTCATGATCAATCTACGAAGGTCAAAAGTGACAATAGGATCATTTTCAAAATTTCTCTAGAAATACTTAAATTTAAGTTTCTAAAAAAAACGAACACAATCATATTATTAATTTTTTAGATTATTGTAAGGTGTTCATGTAATCTTTTAATATTCCCTAAAACCAACTGCTCATAATTTAGTCTGTGATATAAATATTCAATAACTATTATATAAAGTGCTTATTTTGTTAATATTATAATTGTTTTGGGCCATATACATGAAGTATATTGAATTGAGATTATGACCTATTGAAGCTTGAGACAAAAATTGTCAAACTTCACTCTGTATATGCTTTTTTAGTTAGTAGTTCAAATTTAATAGTTCAAATTTGTAGGGTTTTTTGACAAACAATGGAACGCAATTGCCTTGCGTAAAATTACTTGGCAATTTTGATTGCTCTAAACATATTAGTCTAACAACAATTATTTTCTTTCTCGAAAGTAAATATTTATCAACACTATAAATATAATATATTCAATCAATCTTCAAACTAAAACTCAGACATTATGTAAAACATATAATTATTTGTGTACATGAAATCAAATTTTAAATCATAAGATGATAGAGTGATGTACCAATGAATTAATGTTTTCATAGCCACCCATACAATTAAAGCATATTTCCGGAATCCAACTTTGGTATTTTTGCGGTGTTGATGCCTAAACAGCTTAAGTCTTAAGATTAATCATAAACGTCTATGTTATCAATAATACATGTAGTTTCAAAATCTCACACTTGATGAATTGATTTGACACTGTAACGTTTTAATTCATTTAAGAATTTGATTGATAAAATTAGATAAAAGTGACAAAATTAGGAATCTTAATAAACTTTAAGGACTAAAAATGCATTCTACCAAGAAATATTTCATATGTACATTTTAAGTAGTACTTTTAAAAATAAAACAAAAACCAATAGATTATAATGGTAAATAAACTTAATGTTTTTTAGCTTCTTTTAGAAGGTTTCTTTTGCTTTGAACCAAAAAAAAAGTCAAAATCAGAGAGATTCTTTTTTTCGGTGTACACACCTAACAAAAAACCTGCCTCTTCTATATTGACAAGGACTTCCATTATCAATGGCCAAAATAAAAGTTAAAAAAAGTTCAACTTTATGTAATGTCACATATAATGGATGCATCAAATCAAGGTCAACAATCTCATGCTCTTTTCCTAATTTTAATTTATTTTTTTCCAATTAAAAGTCCTCTTTAAACAGCCATCCTTTCATTGGTTTCATATCCAACTCAATACCTTATTACCGAGTCATGGTGGGGAATTGTATCGATATTGTATGATTTTAGATCATTCATCTATAAAAGGGTAAAATACATTTTTATTTCTTCAAATTTCTGATTCATGTAATTTAGTAATCCTAAGTCTAATTTTTTACTCAAATTCTCAAATAATTTAAACTAATTTAGCCTGTAGCAATTATGCTTATCGATTTATTACTTCACATTTTGATATTTCTTATGATAGTGATGATATGGATATGAAACATTTCTAGATAATAATTATAAACGTCTAGATTATCTAGGTTAAGACTGAAATTTACCGAAAGAGGTTATCATGACATTTTAAATTATTTGAGAGCTTATTATAGATTAGAAATTTAAAGTTACAAATGATCAAAATAAGAATCCAAGTTATTCTGAAAGATAAGAAATGAGAGAATATAATTGTGACTAGAATATTCAAAATTTAAGGGTGCTAAGGAAATTTTCCTTCACGCTGCAATCTTGGCCTAAAAGTGTATCACAAAAATGATAACTAATAGACTTAAACCTATGTTGCCTAGTCTGATTAGCACCAATCAAACAGCTTTTGTACTAGACATGTCTATAGCTGACAATATTCTATTGACACAAGAACTTATGAGAGGATATCATAAGGACTCACAATATCCTATATGTGCTCTCAAAGTGGATCTTCTTAAAGCCTATAATAGTGCGAGTTATTTCTTCTTGGAGAAGGTTCTTCAAGGGGTTGGTATGTCTAAAAGATTTATAGACTGGATTACGTAGTGTGTTACCACTCCTACCTGTTCTCTCAATATAAATGATGGTTTGCAAGGTTTCTTCCATTAGGGGACGGGTCTTAGACAAGGAGACCCCATCTTCCCTACTTGTACTACAAGAAACATGAGTTTTAGCAACCAAACTTTTGGTATCGAAATATTTTTGCGACCAATTTTATTTGGTCACGAAATATTTTTGGCGATCAAATTTTATTTTTCTAGAATGTAAATAAAAAATATTGAATTTTTAATTTCCATATACACCTGTGATAGTAATAATCATTAGAAAATTTATCAAACTCGATATTTTTTTAAGAAATACATATATTAATCATTAATATATGTAATGTAACACAGTAGTAATAGTTCATTACAAAATTTTTGAAACATAATTCACTACAAAATGTGGTTCACAAATGTATCCAAAATAGATAAATCATAAAGAGGGTATTTAAAACTTGATTGTTACAACTAAAAAGTTTAACAAATATTATGAACCTCACGCTTCTGCTGTTGAGTCATCGTTAGGAGGTGAAAAATTGTTTTGATGAGCCCAAGTTAGTACGCTTTGTAATTTGTCCTCCATCGACTTCATTATTTTCTTTAATTCTATATTTTCATTATATAGACTCTTTTATTAGAAGATGTGGGTGGGGCTCCATGTCCAAAACTTTTATTTCACTCGAGAACTTCTTCAACTATCTCTTCTTTGGTGTGAGGTATGGCACACATGTGTTCCTATAACATCATAATTAGTCAAATTCAAGATAAATCTACATTATTACCTTTAGACAAGGAACATCAATCAGAATGTATTAAAAAATAATCTAGCACGCTCACTTACAAAGTGATAAACCCCCCAACACACACATTAAAATTAATAATATTATTAGACAATGATGANCCCCCAATACTTTTTTAAGAAATACATATATTAATCATTAATACATGTAATGTAACAAAGTAGTAGTAGTTCATTACAAAAATTTTGAAACATAATTCACTGCAAAATGTGGTTCACAAATGTATCCAAAATAGATAAATCATAAGGAGGGTATTTAAAGCTTGATTGTTACAACTAAAAAGTTTAACAAATATTATGAACCTCACGCTTCTGCTGTTGAGTCATCGTCAGGAGGTGGAAAACTGTTTTGACGAGCCCAAGTGAGTACGCTTTGTAATTTGTCCTCCACCGACTTCATTATTTTCTTTAATTCTATATTTTCATTATATTGACTCTTTTTATTAGAAGATGTGGGTGGGGCTCCATATCCAAGACCTTTATTTCACCCGATGACTTCTTCAACTAACTCTTCTTTGGTGCGAGGTGTGGCACACATATGTTCCTGTAACATCATAATTAGTCAAATTCAAGATAAATCTACATATTATCTTTAGACAATGAACATCAATCAGAATGTATTCAAAAATCATCTAGCACGCTCAGTTACAAAATGATAAACCCCCCCGAACACACACACATTAAAATTAACAATATTATTAGACAATGAGGATCAATCAGAAACTATTCAAAAAATATTTTAGACAATGAGCATCAATCAAAAAGTATTGAACAATCATCTAACAAAATTTGATAAAAAGTGATATCCCCCCATCCCACCCCCACCCCCCCTCACACACAAAGTGATAACATGATTAATTTTTTTTATAATGTCTATGCAATCGTACTTGTATCCCTTGTATGTCTTCACTGCTTCGAGTTTGATCTAATTGATCATAGCATCACTGGTCGATTCAAAAGTAAAATAGACCCGCAACAATCTTTTATTAACCAATTGATCATAGTATCACTGGCTCGCGAAACTTTCTCGCATTCCCAGAAGAAGATGAAGCCCCTACAATAAAATAAAGAATAAGATCCTATAGCCCCATTATAATAAGAACTATTGCAAATAGTATATACATGTTTGAGAACCATGATCATAAGTAGAAGATCCTACAGCAGGATCTAGATTTGGAAGATGAGTATTTCTTCCGGGAGATTTTACCCTGCATAAAGATAAGTGGCATGAAAGAAGATCCTAAACATGTTATTGCTTACAAAATAAATTAAAGTAAATGTAAAAAGATATGAACGAATATTTTACACTAACAGACTCACCGTTACTTTAAAATTCAATATATATCATCATCACTTGGTAACTCTGAATTGTCATTAGAATTAACCAAAGTGTCATTTTTATTGGCATCATCATCAATAAAATCAGTATCTTCAATATTACTATCTCCTACTCCAATAACATTTGCATCTATTTCAAAAGGTTCCATGCCATGCCTGCAAAATTGCATTGTTTCTGACTCATCTGAATCGTCATCAGAATAAAACTAAAAAAAATTATTTGACCAGAGATTTATCACGTGCCTTTGCCAAAATAATTTATTAATTAAAAGTTACTGAATACATAAATGATTGACACGTAATTTTATCTAATTAAAATTGGTCTGATGTTAGTATCCACCTATAATAACTCCTTTATATCTTTATATATACATGTTATCCGAGGATAGAGTTTTCACATTACAAGGGGAATGGTCCATTGTTTCCGACAGACAAAGACATATTTCATCTTCTAATTTTGGATAAATTGAGAATTTAATAGAGAATCCAAATCAATTTCTTTAATATCCAACTGCAGTTTTGGCAATATATGTTGAATGGGCATTCGAAGAACTCATAATCCAACTCACCGATAAAGAAAAAATAGGTAATTGGTTTGACCACCAACACTATATCACGTAAGATTTATTCCCTAAAAAGTCGATATGTCTTATTTCTTTATCCACTTCTTAATGTTGTTCCATGTTCGTTGGTGACTCAAAAGCTTAATTTTGCATCATATTTTTCATTAGTTTGTATATATTTACATTTACTTCTATGTAATGAATCATCACTTTGCTAATTTTGGAGTAGTTTACTTCAGTTGATTGGTTAGGAACTTGAGAAGGGCCATAGAAGTCGTAAGTGTGAGTTGTAATATGACTTTAAACTAGAAGAATTTTATTTTGCAGTCATTACAACAACAATTGCTTAGAAAACCTGAAGGAAATGAAACCCTTTAAGAAAAAAAAAATCATTTTAGCAAAATTGTTTATCAATCCATTAAGCACTTTAAGAAAGAAAGACATGAAATTGGTATACATACCTGCAGATTTAGCACTTTAAGAACAAAATATCTTCAAAAATTCAAACCACGAGAATGCATTTCTCAAAAATCGCTGAAAGAGCAAAATCCTAGATTTTTTAATCGGCAGAAAGAAACTGTGAAAAGGAAGAAGAAGGAAGATGTTTGCTTACCTAAACCTTGGCGACCAGAGACGGAGAAGATGAGAAAGGAGGCTTGGAGACAAAAATCAGGGACAATCGGTGACAGAGAAGAAGAGAAAGGAGGCTTAGTTCGATCGCGGGTGTGGGCAGGGGGAATCGGTTCTGCACGCAATGAGGAGATTTGAGGGAAGTGAGAGGCTTTTATTATTTTGATTAACCGACGTAGTTTTAGGTTTTCATCTATTGCGACGAAAACAGTAGTTGGTCGGTAAAAGTCCTACTTTTGCCAGTCTACATATAATATGGTCGTGAAAAGTCACATTTTTAACGACAAACATATAATTTTGTCACAAAAATTATGACTTTTACCGATGAAATTTGAATTTTTGTTGGCAAAAGCCTAAGAAAATTTTGCGCGCCCTCTCTTCTTTTTTCCGGGTAGAATATCTGGGTCTTTTACGACTAACAAAAATTTTGGTCACTAAAGGAGGCTTTTAGTCATGAAATTAATTTCGTGGCTAAAAGTTTGATCGCTAAAAGTGATTTTTCATGTAGTGTTGTTTGTTTTGATTATGAAGGTTTTGACAGGAATCTTTAACCAATGTTCATCCCTGCCCTCTTTTCACTACCACTGGAGATGTAGGAGGAATGGAATTGTAAACTTATGGCAGGTCGAGATGGCCTCGTTTTAGTCTGAGAAATAACTTGCATCTTTGAGGAATTCACCTTGATCTTCCAACTCCTGCTAGAATTCAGTATGATTATTAGTGTTGGCATCCAGATTATAGAGGTGAGTTTTCAGTTAAGAGTACCTATAATGCTATTTGTTCAACCTAAACAAGCTCTGGAGTGGACCAAGCTAGTATGGTTTAAGGGTTATATCCCTAAATGCTCATTCATTTCCTGGCTAGCATATCATGACAAACTTACCACTAAAGATAGATTGGCAAAGTATTTGTTTCTGATAAAGCATGTGTATTCTGCTCACAAGCATTAGAGACAGTGGAACACCTTTTCTGCTCATGTCCATTACTAGAGCAAAATTGGATTCCTTTTGCTAAAAGTGAGTTGTTTTGTATGCATCAATCCTGGATCCCACTTCATCTTTAGGGAAGAATCTGAGTTCTTAGATTGTTAAGCAGACCTTTACTATGTTCATTTACTGGATTTGGGTAGAGAGGAATATGAGGGTGTTCCTAGGAAAGATTGTTGAGTCTCTTTTCATTATTAAGAAGATATCTAGAATGATTAGAGAGAACCTTTGATTTATTATATAAGTCTATAGGATTGATGAACATCCTAGGATTTATGAAACTGGAATTTGTACTCTTCTACCTTCTCTACACTTAGTTTATTTGCCTAGGGCCTTTAGGTGTATTGTTCTTCTTTTGGTGCCTTTGTGTTTTCTTAGGGTATGCCTTGAGTTTATGTAATTTTTTTAGTTTAATAATATTTACCTTTAATCAAAAAAAGAAAATTTTCCTTCTTATTTTGTCTCTTTTTGAGTCGGAGGTGTATTGCTTGAAAAATTTAGAATTTTATCCTTGTCAAACAAAGAAGAAGATTCATGACTATTTTTTATCTACTAGTTCCTAAAACATGCATTGCACGTAATAATGTAAACGATAAAAATTCAATTAAATAATTTCTTAAAATATAATTCAATAATTAGATATTACATAAGTGATGTGATAAAGCAACACGTTTTTTTGTAGAGTTCATAAAAATTTTAATAGAGGTTACACAAATTTAGAGCCAGAAAATATATTTTCAGACACAAAATTCAATTTATATAGCTGCCTCAAATTCTAGCATTGTCAGTGATATATTTTAACTAATAAAATTACTTTTGACAAAAAAAAACTCTAATAAAACTATGTTTGATTAATTTTTTCCGTCGCGTCATGTTTTCATTTTATACAATTTAAAGTATCTTATATTAATAAATTTAAGTTATGTAATTGATTATATTAGAAAAAAGTTGAATACACGCTAATAAATAATGATGTAAAACGTAATTGAAAAATTATACAAAGTATTATTGAATAATTATTCAAGGAGAGACATAAATAAATTAAAAATATATAATTATTAGATATGTATGGGATAATTTAGAATTTGATAAAAGTAGTTTAGATAATGTTCTAAAAATTTAAAAGTTTCATTCATCATTTAATTTTAACATTATTAATATGAGATTTTAAAATTTATGAAGGATAATTAATGGATTTCATTTAATACTGAGAATAATTTATGTCTGAAAATGTTTCTCTCCATTAACTACATTTATATTTTATACTAAAGATATATACATGAAACAATCTATGAGATTATCCAATAAAATATTAACTAATAAAATCCTAGATTTGCAGTCTTAATCTTGAAATTTTCCATGTTTTTTTTATAAATAAGTTATTCAAAAGCAATGTATAAATGACGTATTAGTAGTCGTAATTTAGCATCATCCATCTCTTTTTTTCTCTTATTTCTATTACTTGATATAGCTCTACATTCTTCTTAGATTTTATAACGTACATTTTGAATTTATTATAAAGGATTCTTGAAATCTAAAAGAGAAGAAAATTAATGAAACTGAAAAAATAGTCAAACATCAACTAATGAAATTAAATTTCTTTCAATTTTAGTTTAATTTTTAAAATTTGACTAAACAATGTAAAGTGGAAGTCGATCGTATGCCATGTGTACATTTCAGAGGTTTCTTATTAAATTGAAATTTGGTGACTGTCATTTCATGCTTACAATGACTTCTTAGCTTTTTCTAAAAAAATTCAAATAAAGAATGTTGTTTTCTTGACAGAATTTTGAAGGTTTTGAATTCAAAATAAAAAAAAAGGCAAAAACAGAAAAAAAAAATTGGAAGGTTTTGTTGCTTAACAACTAACACTTTAAGAAGGTAGATAGATGTCATATAACTAGTGGGACAAATGACCGATACCTATAAATAAGTTTCAACAACAAGGGTTGATCATTTAGGCCATAGAAGGGGATTCCTATAAAAAAAACCCTGAAACAAATTTATCAAACTTGAATTTTTATTTTAACTGAATTTAAATAATACTTTTAAATCAGTTTAAATTTATCGTAAAATACTTCTTGAACATTAGTACACTAACTGTTTTCTGATATTGAGTTTGAATTCCCTTCTCGACGAAAAAGGAAAAAACTAAGTGTGTTAATCTCTTTCGCATGCAATTAAAAACTCTTTGCGTGATTTTATTTTTATAGTATTCAGGATAGCGTTGTTTTTCAATAATTAAATAATATGTGAGAGCAGACATACGGTTTTTGTTGAGGTTGGCGTTCTACTTGTTAGGCATATTCACTTTCCATCAGGACATGACGATGCATAATTCATATGAGCTTATGAATCCTCAACGACTTCATGTTGCAGGTCAATCTTCATGGATCCCTCTTATTTAGGAAGTTATTTAACGTCCATCTAATCCTGTCGGGCTAGATTAAGGTTAACGCACACAAAACAAAATTTAGCACTCCTAACCTTGATGTTGTGGAGGCATTTTTAGATCTTCTAGAGATTTTTGTTAAAGATTGTTTTGTTTATTCCCCTTAGCACATGTTTTGTTTCCAAGATCTTCTACTTGTGGTTGTACAGTGATTATGCTTGTTTGATGGTTATTCTACGTTTCCGTTCTTATAAAATTCTTGTGGTTGGCGTCCTGTTTGAGATAAATATTTAAATTTTACCTCTCATATAGACTTTACTGTCACCAACATTTAACGTGAGAGTAGCAACTTGCTTGTGTTTAGGAGCCCTAATTTGGTGACTCCTACTTGTTGGTGGACTGCTCAAACTTGTTGCACTTATTTTATTTCTCATGATGTTCATAGCAACCCTTCCTTCAAGAACTGTTAATTTTTTACCAAAACATTTCTGCTCCGCCATGTTTACTACAATTTCGGATTTAGTATTTTTAAGCAAATTTGATATTTTATATCAAAATTATTGTTTGATATTTTATATTGTTAATGATGCAACCGAAGACACTTGAATGTTAAATAAAATCGTCTAGACTATCAAAACATGAACGATTTGAAAACTTGAGACCTATAGCGCATTTATTTAATTCATGTGGAACCAGATTCTGTGGAATCCAATTCTAAATCGTCTTTATTGTCGTTTACTATAACTTTGAAATCTAATTCTAAGTGAGTCCTACGGTTTTGCTTGGAATGGATCACTTTGACTGCATGTAATATGATTTCTAATAAAAATGTGGAGATGAATTTCATATTTCTGATTCATTTATAATAAATTGTGAAAAGTCTATTATGTACTCAAAATATTTATCTAATAAACCCTTACATCTTCTATTTATTTTTCTTGGAGGATATTTTAGTAATATCATACATTTTATTTGGATTCATTGATTTAGTAAACACAAACAATCATTCTTATTCCATATAATTTGATTCCTGATTCTGATTCTTAACTGTTAATAATATATTAATTTGACTTGAGATTTCAATTTCCGATCATTCCATTCTTCATCTGAATCTTAGAGAAAACGATTCAAATTTTATCTAATTCTAAATACAAGTAACCGCATCATTGATGGAATGTTTTAAATTATTGAAGCATTTGATTTGGGTTAAAAACTCAGCTTTCAGATATACTAAATAAATAAGAGTATATCTGACGTAGTCTCAGCGTCAGCAATGGGTTGTGTAAAGGCCGCATCGCCGCAGCGTTGGGCTGGTGGGTACGGCGACAGTCAAAAGCCGGTGGCCACTGTGCCACGTGTACAATTACGCCAATTACTCACCCAAAAAAAGCCAATTCTATAGGAAAGTTTGAATTATTGACCATCGACTCATCAGCCCCCACTCTTTTCATTGGGTCCCACCTAAACTACCCCACTCCTTTTAGGTGGTCCCAGCTAACTGACTATTTACAGGTGGCAATAGTTGCTTTGACTACGTAGTCTTTGCTCACTTTCTTCATGGCGCGTGCTGATCACATTCTTTCTTTATTTCTCCCATTTATACATTCAATACTGCTTCTATATTCATCGTATCTATGTTCGAAACTTAAGTCTAATTATAAATACGTACATCGTTAGTATGTGGGTTAGAATTTAAACATTAAACAATAAAAAAATGAAATTTTTTTATGGCAATACAAATCTAACAGATTTATATTTGTAACTTGAATCCAATGTTTACTAGGAACATATTTCAAAATTTATGTCAGACATCACATTATTCAATTTAAAATCTAAGTTTTTGTATATTTTTAATCTTACTAAAAAATGAGATTACAAATTTAAATTTAAATATTTATTAGATTTAATATACAAAGTCAAAAATATCATTTTAAAATCGTCGATCAATCCAATAATTTATTAATTGAAGGGTGTTATAGTAAACTTATCTAATCTAACATAATCCAAATCATTTAATCTAAATTATTTTAAATTTACAGTAAACACATTATTACAAATCTTAAATCTAAATTTTGAATCTAAATCATTAATCCAGATCTTCAATCTAAATTCTTAATCTAAAAATTTAGTAAACATGCTCTTAATTATTTATTGAGCTATTATGTAGTTTGTTGTTTGTGGATGTGTTAATTTTTACCTATTTACCAAGACTAAAAGGCACGTGCATTTGACCTAGTTTGTGGGGTCGTTCAAAGGTTAAAAAGAAAAGAAAAATAAATCTCCTTTCCCATAGCAAAAAGAAATATAAACTTATAGTTTATTTGAAGTAAATTAAAGAATTTGTTAGCTCCATATACATTAATTTATTTATTTTACTAATAGAGTCGTTAGTACGACTTGAAATATAGAAAGTTAATCAAAAGTTATCATATAGCAGTCAATCAATGGTTTTATTATCCTATCCTCCATTCCCTATTATGTGTACAAGTAAAGGGTGATAATTTGAAATCTATACACTAATGAAAATACTAAAAAAATCATATAAGTTAGGCTCAATCACAACTAACATGGCATACTAGATCTGAAAAATACGATATTGTTGAGTAAGATGTACGAATTAAATCACTACATTATTAGTAAATAAAGTTATGCTAGATAACTGATAAAATTGATAATGATGAATACAACTTATAACAGATCGAATATTCTTAAATTAAGTAGTCTTTTTATAGGGCATCGACTTAAAATGTTTCCATGTAGGAAGGCACTTTTGGAAGGTGTTTTTGTCAAACATCTTTATAATCAATGATAGTAGCAAAACATACATTTCAATTCAAACCTAAACATAACTTTTTCATTTTCTCTCTCTAGGAATATATATAGTACTCTCAAATCAACATTAAGAAAGACAGCAAAGTAAACTTCTTCAACTAGACCAAACACTATCAAAAACCCCGTTCTCACTCTTCTTCTCTCATTCTTCCATGTCTGATGAATTTAGAGACTTTTTCTACCAAAACCCATTTCAAGATGATAATCAAAAGCTTTCTCCATTTGGTGCAAATTTTGATCCTTCATTCATGAGCTTCACTGACTGTTTACAAGCTCCTATGGACTACAACTCACTAGCAAGAGCTTTCGGCTTGTCTTCGCCTTCCTCCGAAGTTTTCTCATCTGCCGAGGGCGAGCCGAAGCTAGTTGATCATGATCACATTGGAGATGGGAGTGGAGTTGTTCATGAACTTCCGGTGACACCAAACTCATCGGTGTCTTCCTTCTCGTCCGATGCAGGTGAAGAAGATTCAGGTAAGAGTAAGAAGGGTAGGGACGGTAAAGGGATGGAATTAGATGGAGGAGAGAGCTCTAAGAAAGTGTAAGTTATGAATTTTTTTTTTTTACATTTTTGGGATTAAAATTACTATTTGGTGCAATTTTGAAATATTAATTATATGTTGAAATGAAATTAATGTAGAAGCAAAGTCAAGAAGAAGGAAGAGAAAAAGCAAAGAGAGCCAAGATTTGCTTTCATGACCAAAAGTGAAGTCGATAATCTAGAAGATGGATATAGATGGAGAAAATATGGACAAAAAGCTGTCAAAAATAGCCCTTATCCAAGGTATTTTCATTCGTTTTCCCTTCTATAAATTTATACATATTTTCATGAGATGTAAATGTAGATTTAAATAAAACTAAAAAGCAAAACTCGAACTTCATATTTCACTGCATGATTGGTTTTGCTCGAAATTTTTCTTACAATTTTATTGAGTGTATTTAATTATTACTTCCGTAGAACATTTAAAATATTTTAGACGATTAGAAGTGTTTTCAAATTTTTACAGTAGTTAAAATTTCATATTTCGTTGCATTATTTTGAATTTCGCCTATAGGAATTCACGTTTACGTAAAATCTGCACATGCTATGCTTAGAATGCATAAGATCGTACATGTTCATCGTAGAAATTTCAAAAACTATTTTCAAGTGACTTGAAATGACTTTCATTCTATATGTGGTGTTAGTATTTATACTTACGATGAATTTATATGTGTCTGTGAAACCGTCAAATATATTTGTAAAATTAAAAAGAATGTTTCATAGTGTCTTTAACATTAGACGATGAATAAGAAACGTTATACGAGGATTTGGGATACATTTCTAGATCTATTATTCAAAATTTTCACCCGAAAACTCTTTTAATGTTTTTGTCAGTGAAAATATGATCTCAAAGAACTATATATTTTTGTTGATAATGTGAATGCAGAAGCTACTACAGGTGCACAACACAGAAATGCATAGTAAAGAAAAGGGTAGAGAGATCATTTCAAGACCCAGCTATTGTGATAACGACATATGAAGGCCAACATAACCATCCTATCCCATCTACACTAAGAGGGCATGTAGGTATGTTTCCACACTCTATGCTTACATTACCTCCCATGGCCACTCCAAGTAGCTTTCCTCAACAATCTCTCTCTCAACTCCCTTACCTGACCACCCAAAGTGGCAGTGAGAGTGGCGGTTTCGGTCATGTCGGTGGTGGTTCTGTTTACTCCCAAGCTGTTAATTATCCTCATCAACAATATAATCAACTTAATGACTATGGTCTTCTCCAAGACATTGTTCCCTCCATGTTTTTCAAACATGAGCCTTGATTAGAGAAGATCTCTCTCTCTCTCTCTACCCTTTATCTCTCTACATTGTACATATATAATTAACTATTTCATGCATCTGACTTGGTAGAGTAACAATATTTGGTGGAATTAGAAGTGGGTTTTTACTTTTATTTATTTATATTTTTAGTTGTAGTATAGTACAAATTAGGTCCTCAAGCTGCATTTGAAATGATGTGTATTCTGAGAAAATAATTAAAAGATGAGTTTAATTAGGTGTTGGATTGAGGAAAATTATTGTAATGATGAACTTATAATATGCATGTAATTGTACTTCATTAATACAAATGCAAAGAGCAATTGATCTGCTCTTTTCTGAGTTTAAATTGAAATTGCTTCAGGCTTTCAATCCAAATCAACGACGACTAAATGAAGTAAAAAAACAAAAAAGCTTGAGGATGGTTATTTATTACTGTTATGAGTTGTTAGTGTATGATGTAAACTAATAAGAAAAACAATAGTTTTCAATTATGCATATGAATATGTGTGGTTTCAAGTCATTAAACATCATCGTAGTCCAGAACACTGTTATTTACTATTATTTTACTTTCAGTTAAGTAGTGACTTTGGTGATAACGAGTTGATATAGATGGCTCAGCCTCTACATCTACACCCATGAAATCTCGAATTCGAGTTAGTCTCTTCTCCTCCTCGTGAGTTACGTGGTTGATTGATCACGTTCGTTTTATATTTTTATGTACACTAATAATTATATTATCGAACCACAATTCGTTCAATTAAGATTGTAATGGTTATTTATAGTAACAAGATCTCACATTAATTACATGAACTACATGATGTACGTTTGGTTATGTGATTGGGCCACGCATCACTGATTAATGAGGAGATCCTCCATTAGAAGCTGCAGTAAAATCACATGCCCTTATACTAAATAATGATAGCAAAACAATGTAAAACATAAACTCAAAAAAATCCGAGAACAAGCGATATGAGACACACGAACGATCTTCAGATACTTTAAACAAAAGTTACAGCAGAGCATGAATCTTAATACGGAGTACAATATATAATCATGTGTGGATGCTCACAAGGAAGTAGTAAGAGGTCATAAAGAAACTAAGTGGACGAGCTTGTAAATACGCATGAGCTGATTAGTGGCAATTGTTAAAATCAAACAATAAAGACCTCATAGTTGAAAACGTGCAAAAGAACATTTCTGGACTATCTCGAATTTGCGCCTCACTTTGAAGATTGCATGTTCCATCAATGAAGAACCAACTCTCCTGATTATACGAACAAGCAACACGATCGAGCAATCATAGACATGGTCAAGCTACACACTTACTCATGTAAAATCACGCCATGCATAAAAGTAAACTCCATGCAGTCACGCAATGCTTAGTCATGCCATGCTCAGTCACGTTATACTCATTCACGCAATGCTCAGTCACAATTATAAAATGCTCAAGGATGTCACACACACACATCCTCATAAAGCCATGCATATAAAATCGGGAAATAAGGTTTAACGAAAAACTCGTGTCTGTAACCATGCAATGCATACAAAGTAAAATGAACCTCATATCGAGACTAGCACAAAGTACATACATTTAGAAAATGGTTGATCCAATTCTGACGCAAGTTGATCCAATTCAAATGCAAGTTGATCTAATCTGGACGTAAGCTGATCTAATCCAGACTCAAAGCCAACACCACAAGCATTCAGACAATGGTCTCATATATCCGGAGGCAAGACTATCTCACAAAATTCAAATACACCTACAAAATGCATAATGTTCCCTTAAACTAAAAACTATCATCCAAGTCAGATATGTGGTCATTATATAAGGTAAAACACGAGGACTCAAAGTGTGATGATTCCAAGCCATTAAAACCTACAATAAAGTAGTAAGCCTTTTGTTCAGATTATAAAACAAAAATAGAGCATAACAGAGTATCAACAAAAAACCACAAGTATTATATAGTATATTGATGGTTCAAATATACGACAAATAGAACTACATCAAAGAACAGACAAGTTTGAGGTCACAATATAAAGGTCATAAAATCAACAAAATATGAAGCTCAATATAGAGGGGATGAGATGCATGATTCTAACACGCAACTCTATAAAACTCCATCCTAAGGATAGAATACAAAATAAGTTGAAGAACTAACACATAAGAATGCTACAAAAACAACATAACAATACAAGAGAAAAGCAAGGCTAGTATATGCAAAGGAAACAATGAAATCACTAAGGCATCACACAACAAAGGAGGTGATAAAAATGTAAAGCCTCTGAAACACCAAGCAAAGTAACTCTCAAGACTAAAAGAGGAACTCCCATCGTGTCAAAAAAGGAATAGGTTGGCCAAGGCAAGCAACATGCAGAAACCGTGACAAAAAAGGGTAGGAAGTCAGTCATAAAATTAGTCCAGACCGATTAGTACACAAGGAAGCCAAAACATTTCCACTGTCAAATCAACCAAATAGGCATACAATCCCACCAAAGCCAGAAGCATACTCAATCATCAACAAGGACAACGCAGACTGACGCCATATGAGGCACAGACACATGCAACAATTAGACAAGAAAGAGGAAGAAGAAGCCAACAAAGAATGAAAGAGGATGATGAATTAATAAAAGGAATGAGTAACGTAAGACCCCATATACATAGAATTATTAGGCCACACATATGTGAAATCTCGATATGGAAGAATTCAACACTTCAGCAACTTATTCTTATAATATGCAAAAGGTAAAAAAAGCAACAAGCCCATAGACGGAGAACTACCAAGCCACATGAATGCAAAAGGTTTATACGAATTTGATATGGATGTGCCAACACTTCAGTAATTTCTTCTAGTAATATGCAATGAAGGCGAAAGGCCACATCCGTTTAATCAGTATCAAAGGGAGAAAGCTACTAATACGGAGGATCACAAACATGCCAAAATGAGGAGAGAATATGTCATATCAATCATATTCAAAATTCAGGCTTGGGTTCGATTACATGGAACTCTAGAAGAAATCCACATAATCGAGGGGGCTAATGTTGATGCCTAAAATTCGACTAATGCCTAGCAAGTATACGAATAGCCCAATCATCATATAATATTGAGGAGAAGGTTGAGTTGAACTCAACATGTCATATAGCCCAATAAAAGAGCATTTGAAATGCTCACCCAAGCCAAGCTCAGAAAGAAAAAAAAAGAAGAAAAAAAGAGAAAAATTCATACCCAAAAATGATAAAAAGCTCGGTATCAAGTAATACTTAGACTTTGTAATATTAAAACCCATTCAATAAAAACTCCATTACTTAGTATCAATTTCCAAAACAATTTTCCTCTGTTATACTTTATTTTTCATTCACTTCTTATTTCATTACATTTAAGGGCTATAAAGAGTGATAAAAGTGTTTAATGGTATGCTCTCTCTCTTTCTCTCTATCACTCTCCTTCTTATGGCTAAGGTGAGCAAAGGGAAGGAGATGAGATTCAGATACTAGGTTTTACGATTTAGAAATTATGGGTTACGTTTAAGGGTTGTGATTCACCTTGCTTATCTTCTGCAATTAGGAGTTGCGATTCAGAACATTCTCTCTAAAGCAGTGGCATCGTAGATATTTATTTAGACTATTTATACAATGTTCCCCCTTAGCTGTTTAAAATTTACAGAATAATACTCGTATCTTCCTTTCCCCCCTTATTTTTCTTAAAACTTATAAAGTGGACCCGTGTTTCCCAAGGAAAATAGGGAACCAATTTGTCCCTTCCTTCTCTCTTTCTCACCTTCTGGTTTAGGTTTTTGAAAATCTAGTTTTAGGGTTACAAAAATATGATTTTAGGATAAATTTTGGTAAAATTTAGTTTTGAAATCTATTCTACTAAAATATATGTTATGTTATGTTCTAGAGGATATATGTTGTATTGAAATTTGTTCTACTGGAATTATGTTTTTGATAAATTTTATTCTGGATGTGGTTAAAGCCTTTTGTTCAAAATTTGTTCTGGACAAGTTTGTTCAACTTTCTGGATATATGTTCTGGATGAAATCTGTTCACTGTACTAGATAAAATCAGTTCAAGTTTTGCTTTGAAACATATATGGTTTAAGTTTTTACTGTGTGATATGAACTATTCTGCAATTTTGTGTTTAGGCCTAAGAATATGTTTCTATTTAGCCTTGTCAAAATAATGCACTTACAAATTATCTCTCTACTCAAGTATTATACTGAGTTATATGGTTTTAAATCTAGTTATAGGCTATAAAATTTGCTTTTAAGGTTATGTGTTCTAATAAAATGGTTTTTATGTTTCTGTTTTATGATGTAATAATGGATTCAGAATTATTCTCAATGCATTTCCATTACAATGGACATTTTGAGTTGAACCATATTAAATATCTAAGGGTGTAACTAAAACCATTGAGAATTATAATCTAGATATAATGAGCCTCTTAGAGTTAGAGGAAATCGTGGATTTGGCAGGGCTTTATGATCATTCAAGTTTATATTATGTTGTCCCTGGTGACGAATTTAATAAAGGTTTAGTTAAGATAGTTAATGATAGAAATGTGATGATATGGTGAAATTGGTTCCTCCAACTAAGTTAATTCATATATGTGGAGCATAATACTGAAATTGGATTGAGTCCAGAAATTTAAGCACATTATACTGAAGTAGAGAGTAGTGATGAGAGTGTTAGGAGTATTGACCTAATTGGGTTAGTTGAGAGTGATTTGAGTTAGATGATCAACAATTTGATGCCAACGTGGATGACATTGAGTATGAGTTAATATGAATAGCATTGTTGATGATAAGGATTCTCATTATGATTTTGAAGAATACTTGAACAGCCCTATGAATTCAGGTGATGAGGTTCACGCAGTTTGGTGTCCTGAATTTATTGTTGAACATGGCATGTCAAATGTTGTGTCAAATTAGGGATGAAATTCAAGGATGGTGCTGAATTTAAAGATGCTCTTAGGGCACATTCGGGATAATGTTGCCATGATTTGAAGAATGATAGAAATGCGAAAAATAGAGTGTACGTGAAGTGTACGGAAATGGTTGTAAATGGAGGATTTGGGAATCTACAATGCAAAATGAAAGTAACATGCAAATAAAGACCTTCATTAATGAACACACTTGCGCTAAATATTTCTGCAATAGACATGTGACCTTTAAATGGATTGGGAAGCAGTATTTGGATCAGTTTAGAAGCCAAAAAAATGGAGATTGATTGAGATTGTCGGAATGGTCAGGAAATATCATTTGGTTAACATAACTAGAAGTCGTTCACTATGCTTTTTGTTGATAGAAAGAAGTTGTAAAGAACAATATTGCAAGCTATGAGAGTTTTGTGAGGAATTGAAGCACATCAATAGCATTGTTAAGATGAAGGTTAAAAGACCATGTCTTGAGGTGCAGTCAACTTTTCAGAGGTTGTATGTCTATTCAGACACTTGCAAGAGGGTTTTTTTAAGTGTACGTAGGCCTATTATTGGCATAGATACATGTCACTTGAAAGGAATATGCCAAGATCAAATAATGACATCAATTTGAATAGATGCAAAATGACTGCATATATTCCATTGCAGTTACAGTTGTTGAGCACGAGAGTAAAGATAGATGGAGTTGGTTCTTGGAGCTGTTACTAAGAGATATTGACCCCAAAAATAAATTGGGTCTTACATTTATAACAGACCAACAAAATGGATTGTTTGCCTGCTTTTGAAGAAGTATGATGGACTATTAAGCATAGATTCTGTGTAAGGCATCTCTATGCAAACTTCAAGGATGATTTTAACCGAATAAGGTGGACAAAAAATTGGTGAATGTGCTTATAATCGGCTAAATAAGACAGACAAAAAACATTGGGGTAGGCATGCGTTCAATACAAGACCAAAGTGTGACATGTTATTGAACAATGTATGTGAGTGCTTCAATGCATGGATCTTGGAGGCAAGAGACAAACCTATTATCACCATGATGGAGAATACAGGGATCTTTTATGTGTAGAATTCAGGAAAAAAATGATGAGTACATGAAGGTTTGATGGTGTAATATGCCCAAAAATAATGAAGAAATTGCTAAAATCCATTGAAGCTTCCAAGACTTATGTCTACATTTGGTCGGGTAGGGAGAAATTTGAAGTTCATTCTGGGTTTGAGCAATACATGATCGATCTAGAATTGTACAGTTGTAGCTGTAATAAATGGGACATGTGTGGTATCCCTTGTATGCATTTTATCTAGTGCATATATTTCATGGCAAAGTCTGCATATGAGTATGTTCGCCAATATTACCATACCAAAACTGTTTTGAGAACGTATGCGCATTTAATATAGCCTTGTAATGGACCTAAGCTATGGCCCAAAATCAATGGAATGACTGACCTAGACCAACTTTTACCTTCAATTCTTAGAAGCCAACCTGGTAGGCCTAAGAAACAAAGGGTTTAAAGTCCACTGAAGACTCCATCTCTACTCCAAAAATGTTGAGCAGGCATAATTCAACATTAAAATGTAGTAAGTGCAAGCAGATTGAGCATAACAAGTGAACTTGTAAGGGTGCACCTATTGCCTCTAAACGTGCCTCAAGTAGTCAAAGTCAGCAGGCATCTACTTACGAATTTAAAGGATTTTGAGTAATTTACATTAGTGTTTTTTACCGGTAGTTATTTTATCCTAAATAAGAACTCAACAGGAACATAGTCATTTTCGGTAATCATAAAAAGAATGTAGATGAAAAATACATAAATTTTTATGAATAATCAGACTCATAATGGGAGATCTAAAATTTTTTAAACAAAATGAAGCCAAAAATCCAAATTAAGAAGAAGAAAGAAAAAAAGGAAGCCAGAGAATAGTTTCTCCTTAACCCAAATTAAGAAGAGATGAAAATAGAAAGAATAATTTCACCTTGTTACCTTCTGGAGATGATTAAGTACAAAAAGGAAAAATGAAAAATAGAAGAATGAGAGAACAAAAAATAGAATGGGAGGATGATTTTATGGGTATTTGTGGGCTTCTTTTTGAAAAATATTAACAAATCTAGGGATAAACTGAATAAAATAAATTTATATTATGCTACATGGGTATTTGTCGGGTTTTTTAAAATATTAACAAATCTAGGGGTAAATTGAATAAAATAAATTTGTATTATGCTACAACTTTGTTGACGTGACAACAAGTGTAAAAACTGTGTCTTCCACATTGTACGGGGCAGATTTCCCCTAGTAAGGAGCTGTCGATGTGGCAAAAGGAAGAAGAAAGGTAATGGAGAATGTAAACGTGGGTGAAGATGAAGTCAACGGGAATAACGTATCAATTAGAGGGATATAAAGGCGGACGTCAGTTACTCCCCATATCCCACGATTGGACCAAACGGTTAATATATTTATCATTTATTATTCATAAAATTCAGGAAATGGATAGAAACGTCCAAGGAGGGGATGGCCTATATAAACCTCCATATGTACCAAACAAGAGAGGATAAAATACAATCAAGCTATAAGCTAACACTTTCTTCCACTTGTCTTTCATCTCTTACATTTCTATTTTCTACTATATTCAATACATGAATATCGTAAGGGATGAAAAAATCCCTTACAGATTGGTGATCTCATTGAGAGTCGAACACAAGAAAAACAAATCAATGAAGTTTCGATGATGTTGAGAACCAGGTCTAATGTGACTCGAGATAGCCAAAGTCAAAATAATGTTGAACAGAGAAATCATGATGTTTCGGTAATTCTTGAAACCATTCTCAAAAGAATCACAGAATTGGAAAATCGCAACGCTGAAACTCTAAATATGACCATTCATGTGCTACAGGATCAAGTTGTTACCTTACCGTGAGAGGTCAACAAACATGAAACGAAAAAGCCAATCACATCACGAAGAAGTAAATGAGACGCAAGATGCGACGCCCAAGAAAAATGTTGGACAGAATCAAGAAAATGGCGATGAACGCAACAAAGAAGGTGAAGAACAATAAAAAAAATAATGAAAATACTGCGATAGGAATCCAATGAGTCAAAGACGAATTAACTAAACATGATATAGAAAAGATACTCGACAGAAAAATGGCAGAAGCCAATATGTTGGGCACTACAACAGTAGTGGACTTGGAGTATCTCACCAAAACTCATTTGACTCAGGAGATCCTATCAACACCAATACCTAAAAAATCCACGCCCCTAAAATTCAAATATTATACAGGAAAGACGGATCCAATGGAGCACCTGAGGAGATTCAGACAAATGATGGCACTTTACTAGCATGAAGAAGCGCTCATGTGCAGGATGTCTCAATAAGTCTCAACGAAAATGCGTTAAAGTGGTATCATTCTCTCCCTTCCTTTTATGTCTTTTGTCTTTTTGAAATAGTACCCAACCTATCGGTCTGTTAACGAAGATTCAGAGAATCTCCTACTGATCTCAATGAAAAAAGGAGAATTTTTACAAGAATACACTCAAAGGCTTAAAGAAGAAATGGGGAAAGTTGATAATTGTGGCAACCGTATGGCTCGGTTGGCATTCAGAAGAGACATTGACCCCTAGTGTTCATTGTTCACAGACATGTCTAAGGAGAAGCTGATGACCATGACAGAAGTGTTTTTCAGAGCACAGACGTATATAAATCTTGAGGAAGAAAGAAAGAGCATGAAACGATTGTGAGAACAACTAGCTGCCATGTCTAGCTCAAACGTTAAGCGGAAAGGCGAAGCTCCCAGAGGTAAAGACAAGCGTGATGAAACAAAACAAGAAAAAAGACTAAGAGGACCTGAGTATTTTATCTAGAGAGAAAAAACCTATACTCCGCTCACCATCCCGGTCAACCAGAGCTTGTGGGCAATAAAAGATGAGTCATGGCTGAAGAGACCACCGCATGTTGAGAAAGGCAAGCACAAATTTTGCTTATTCTATAAAAGCTATGGGCATATGAAATAAGACTATTATAAGTTAAAAGATTATCTAGAAGAACTCATCAACAGAGGACATCTTCGCCAGCACGTTGCCAAGCTAAACAACCAGCAATCGAAAAGGAACGAGGAACCAAGGAATGCTACAAAATCGTTACGTATAATGGATACCATAATAGCGCTGACAGAATAAGAAAGGACAAGCCGAAAAGAAAGAAAGCAATATTGTAATAAGATAGTAACGATAAAAGAAGAAAAAGAAAATCCTTCTTCTAAGGGTAAGGAAGACGTGCGCATCCAAGAAAGCCATAATGCCGCTTTCATGATATCCGTCTAAGTTGGAAATTGTATGTTAAGAAGAGTATTGATAGATAACGGAAGCGCTCCAAACGTCCTTTGTCGATCTACCATGGACAAAATGGGGACTGAAGCAGTAAAATTACAAAATCTGGGGCAACCGTTGGTGGGGTTCAACGGCGAAGTAACTTATTCAGAGGGAACACTTTACCTACCCGTGTGGGATGAACCTTTCAACCACCTAATAGAGTTTGCAGTCATCGATACGCCTTCTCCATACAACACCATATTAGGAAAAGCTTGGATCTACAAAATGAAAGCAGTTCATTCGACTTACCACCAGACCCTGAAATATCCAACGCCTTATGGAATAAATGTGATCAGATGAGTCCAAGCAATGGCATGATGTTGTAGGGTAACCGCACTGGATGCCTCTAGGAAAGCAGCTGGGAAAAGACTAGATAATCAACAAAAATAGAAATTAAAGACACCAGATCCATTCTCTGAAAAAAAAAAAGCTCTAAGATATGAAGTGGCAAAAAAATTGATAAAAATAAAACTCAATCAGGGAACGAAAGTGACCAAAATAGGAGCCATGTTGTCGCCAGAAGAACAACAAAGACTTATCAATTTTCTAAAAAAAATGAAGATATGTTTGCGGAAACCCTGACGGACATGCCTGGGATAAACGAAGAAGTAATATGCCATCGACTGAATATAGACCCGAAAGCCAAACCTGTAAAACAGAAAAGGCAAGTCTTTGCTCCAGAAAGAAAAAATACAATCAAAAAAGAGGTCGACCGACTAACCAAAGCAAGATTCATCAAGGAAGTAATGTATCTAGAATGGTTGTCCAATGTGTTGTTGGTGAAGAAAAAGACTGGAAAGTGGAGGTTCTGCATGGACTTCACGGACCTGAAAAAACATGCCCTAAGGATGATTATTCGCTTCCACATATCGATCAGATGATTGACGCAACGGCAGGGCATGAGCTTCTAAGCTTCATAGATGCGTTCTTAGGATACAATCAAGTGAAGATATATCTGCCAGACCAATATAAGACCTCTTTCATAATCGATCAAGGTATTTATTGTTATAAAGTAATGTCATTCGGACTAAAAAATGCAGTGGCAACATATCAACGGCTAGTGAATCAAATTGGATGAATAATGGAGGTTTATGTGGACACTAGTCAAGTCTGTTAACCGCCAAGTTCATGTCAAACATTTAGAATAAGCCTTCTCAGAGTTGAGGAAATCCAACATGAAGCTGAACCCTGAAAAGTGCACCTTCAGAGTCAAAGCAGGAAAGTTCTTTGGGCATATGGTATCACAAAGAGGAATAAAGGTCAATCCAGACCAAGTGAAAGCAATCATAGAAATGAAGACCCCGACTACACTAAAAGACTTGCAAAGCCTCACAGGATAGTTAAGGACTGTGAGAAGATTCCTAGCAAAATCAACTGATAAGTTTAAACCTTTCTTTGCAAAGATCAGGAAAAACAAAACTCAAAGATTGGAATGAAGACTACGAAGCAGCTTTCAAAGTCGTTAAAGAATATTTAGTCACACCGCCAATCCTGTCGAAGCAGAACCAGGAGATAAATTATACTTGTAGTTGTCTATTTCAGAAGTAGCTATTAGCACAGCGCTGGTGGAGAAGAAGGAAATTAGCAAAAACTGATTTACTTCATCAGCAAGAGCTTAGCGGATACTGAGACCAGATATAAAAAAGTTGAAAAAATAATTTTAGCTTTGGTGGTTGCATCTCGTAAGTAGCCATACTTTCTAGCACATACCATAGTAGTGCCAACAAAATACCCAATCCAAAGCATCTCACACTCACCAAATCTGACAAGTAGATTAGCCAAATGGGTAGTCAAGCTCGGACAATATAAAATAAGTTATGCCTCAAGAACTGCCATGAAGTCTCAAGTGCTGGTAGATTTCATCGTGGAATTTACTGTAGGGTAAAGTGAAAAAATCAAAGAAGTTGATCCGCTAAAAGATGAATGGGAACTATTTGTAGACGGAGCTTCTATTCAAAGGGGATCAGGTGCAAGTGTGATGATGTGGACACCCCCATGGAGAAATCATTGAATAAGCAATATCATTTGGCTTCAACACCTCTAACAACGAAGCGGAGTATGAAGCATTGATCACCAAAATCCACTCAGAACAGAATTCGGGGTAAGAAAGATAAATATTTATTGTGATTCACAATTAGTGGCAAACCAAATCGCAGGAACTTATGCCGCTAAGGATGAAAAATGACAAAATACCTCCAGTACTCAAAACATTTGTTGGGGCAAGTAGATATATACAACGTAAAGCGTATCCCTAGAGGAGAAAATTCTCATGCGAATGCCTTAGCAATGCTGGGATTATCCGTCAACCGTCTGGGAAGAAGAAACATTCAAGCAGAGTTCTTAGACTCCCGAAGTTTTGATGAGAAAGCAACAATTTGCAATACAGAGCCTACTGAATCAATTTGGATGGATCCAATAGTTCAATATCTCAAAAGTGGCAAACTTCCTGAAGATAGGCAAGAAGCGCGGAAGTTGAGTCAACAAGTGGCCATATATACGCTTTATTGAAGTTCATTTTGAGGTCCCTATATAAGGTGTCTAAGTCCAACTGAAGCCAACTATGTTATGGTGGAAATCCATGAAAGAATCTGCGGGGGGCATATATAGGGGAGGTCCTTGAGCATAAAATTTTGAATGAATGCTATTATTGGCCCAAAATCCAAGCAGACGCAAAAACAGTACGCAAAGAAATGTGATAAGTGTCAAACGTTTTCTCCTATCCCCCGAATGGCTCTAGAATCACAATAAACAGTAATTTATCTGTGGTCATTTATGCAATGGGGACTCGACATAGTTGGGTCATTATCAATGGCTCCAGCACAGAAGAAGTTCATGTTGGTAGCAACGAATTATTTCACTAAATGGATAGAAGCGGCTTCGCTGGCAAGGATACGGGAAAAAGAAGTTAAAAAGTTTTTATGGAAAGATATTATATGTCGATATGGAATTCCCAAAGTAATCATCTCGGATAATGGGACACAATTTACAGAAAAGGTGATCAAAGACTTCTGCGACGGACCAAAAATCAAAGCTCTACATTCGACTTCATACTATCCGCAAGAAAATGGGTTGGCAGAAAGATCCAATCAAACCATCATTGAAGGGTTGAAGAAAAGATTAGAAGCGGCAAAAGGGAAGTGGGTTGAAGAACTCTCTTTAGTCCTTTGGGCCTACCGGACAACCCCACAGGAATCAATCGGATATACACCATTTGCGTTCGCATTCAGAACAGAAATAATTATTCCAGCTGAGATTGGATGTCCAACCACAACATCAGAAATCATTCAAGATGAAAATTCTCAACTATTAAAAAATAGTTGGATTTACTAGATGAAATGAGAGAAACAGCTATGTAGATTGGGCAATTACAACCAACGAAGGTGAGCCTACTTCTCAAAAAGTTTGAAAACAAGAGGATTTCATCCTAGAGAGTTGGTCCACAAAAGAATTATGCAAGCAGATATTGGAAAGATGGGACCAAATTGGGAAGGGACCATTCATCATATAAGCAGTTGGAGGGAAATGATCATATTGGCTAACTAATGAAGAAGGTATTGATCTCCCTAAAACTTGGAATGCTTTGCATCTGAGAAAATACTATCTGTAAACTGACTTACTAATTATTTTAATGACAATATCTACACTCTATGCTTTTTTATTGTTAAAGAGTTTTCACGTAAAATTTATGTCTTTTTCTTTATGTCTATTTGTGATAACTAAGTTAAAGCCCCATGGGAGAAGAATGCAACAAGGAAAAAAGTTTAAGAGTGCCAAGCGGCCTCTTAGACACAAAAAGCATAAAAAATTTTAAGTGTGCCAAATGACCGAATAGACACAAAACCATGAAAAAAAATCTAAGTGTGTCAAGCAACGCTTAGACACAAAAAAGATAGACTAAGTCCCAAAGTATATTAAGAACAAGAAAGGAGTTTTTATCTAAAAACTCAAGAATAATTGTAAGGAAAATTGATCATAATGGAATACTCACAAGAAAAATAGGAGATATTTCATTCATTACAAAAAAAAGTAAAGGGAAAATTAAAGAAAATTATAAAAAAGAAAGAGATAGCAATAAAGCTAGATATGATCAGCTGAGAAGTCATGAGGTCCACGGACCACTTCAGCAACAACTTCTTTGGTGATGGGATTCGTGGTGGGTTCTAGGGCAGGAGCAGTGTTGTCTTCATGTAACACCCCAATACTAAAACTACCTTATTGATTATAATTTAGGAAGTGATATCCTCTTTAACGTTAATTAAACATTTAATATGAAAGATATAGCTTAATTTAAAACATAACTTTATCAAATCATTTATTTAAATTTATAGGTATTGAATTCAAAGTACTTAAATAATAATAAAAATTTTGCAGCGGAAACTTAGTCAAATAACAATCAATAATTTTAAGCTAAATCGTCAAAATAATAATAATTAATCATAAAGCAATTGTCTGAAATCTTTATTCAAACTATACTACTGAGTCCAATTCGCCTGCAAGGTATCGTCTCGCAATTACTCCTCACCTGAAAATATTTAGAAACCACGGAATGAGCTAAAGCCCGGTAAGTAAAATCTTACACATACTCAGCAAACATATGAGCATTCAATTCCATTTTAAGAACTTTTTTTTTGACACACACTTTATAATCATTTTATCACTTTATTTCCTTTGCTTTCATTAATTTCGTTTCATTACATTCTTTCTATGCAAACTTGTCACATTCCTTTCTTTACTATTTCCATTGCATTCATTTCTTTCCTTTATTCGCGAGCTCAGTTGTGTAATGTTTAGCCAATTAGAGGCAATGGGCAATTATTACGGAACATGTTCGACTACCGGGCCCTAGTAGTATCATTCATTCACATTATATCGTTGGAAAAGCTAAACGATCATCCATTCACATTATATCGTTGGACAAGTCAAACGATCATCCATTCACATTAACCATTAACCATTGTCGGGTCCGCCGATCCCCCTCGCGTCCCATTTCTCACTCACGTCTTTCATGACATAAACACACACCCAGGTGTTTAAACTTTTAATTAAATTGATTATATTCATACTACAGACTCTCATGTATATGTATGAACGTATTTACAATCATTAACATTACAATACAATTACATCACGGACAACATACGTACAAATATATTTAAACATAATATCAAGTGACATCACAATGATAAATCGATACAACATCAAAGTTTACAAACATTAAAGTACGCGTAAAATTCTACTCACTTTGCGTCCTTGGTAAAACCAAATTTCTAGAGAATGCTTCGAGGGGTCAACGCTCAAAGTGCCAAAACTATTAAATTTACACATTAAGATGTTTTATCAATTTCACATAGTCATTAAAAACATAAAACAAAATTAATTGTTTATGACATAGTCATTAAAAACATAAAACAAAAAGCTGTGCTGAACCATAACTAGGTACCCATAGCTTTATGCGAGCTTTTCAAGAAAGTAGAAGTAAACTTAAGATCATGATCTGACACAATCAACAGTGGGACTCCATGAAGTCTTACTATTTCCCGCACATACAATTGAGCATAGTGCTCCATCTTGTAGGTATTTTTTACCGCAAGAAGTGAGCTGACTTAGTAAGCCGATCAACAATAACCCAAATAGAATTGTAACCTTTCAAAGTCTTCGGTAGTCCCAAAACAAAATATATACTGATGTGCTACCACTTCCACTTAGGTATCATAAGTGGTTGCAAAAGCTCAGAAGGTCGCTGATGCTCAACCTTAACCTGCTAGCACGTAAGACAACGTTGTACATACTCTGCCACATCTCGACTTATGCCAATCCACCAATAATGTTCCCTTGGACTCCGATACATCTTCGTACTTCCTCGATGAATTGAGTATGGAGCGCCATGAGCTTCACTCAAAATTTCTCGCTTTAACTCTCCATTGTTTGGTATTATCAATCTGCCATCATAACGAAGAGCTCCATCGGTAGTGATGAAAAAATCAATACGTTTATCATCTTCCACCTCTGTTCAAAATTTCAAAAGTTGAGGATCATCCAATTGTCCTATCTTAATTCTTTCAAAAAGAGTTGGACAAACCATCAAAGTAATGAGATAACCAGAACCTTCCCGAGGCAAAATTTCCATTCCAAATCTCTGAATCTCCCTTAACAACGGTTTCTGAATAACTTGCAAACAAGCAATAGAACCTGAATTCTTTCTACTCAAAGCATCCGCTACCACATTAGCCTTGCCCGAGTGATAATTGACAAGTTCTAACCACCTTCGTTGCCTCATATTCAACTCTTTCTGAGTGAAAAAAATACTTGAGACTTTTATGATCAGTGAAGATTTCACATTTAACCCCATAAAGATAGTGCCTCCAAATCTTCAACGCAAACACAACAGCTGCGAGCTCATGATCGTGGGTAGGGTAATTCTTTTCGTAATCTTTTAGTTGTCTTGAGGCATAAGCAATCACCTTACCATGTTGCATAAGCATACAACCAAGACCCTTCTTTGAAGCATCACTATAAATGACAAACCCTTCATTACCTACAGGAAGTGTTAAGACTAGGGCAGTTGTTAAACGCTCCTTCAACTCTTGGAAACTCCGTTCGCACTCCTTGGACCACTGGAATTTCACATTCTTCCTCGTTAGTTGAGTTAATGGTGAGGAAACTTTTAAAAATCCTTCAACAAATCTTCGATAATAGCCCACTAATCCCAGAAAGCTACGAACTTCACCAACATTAGCCGGAGTTGGCCAACTTTTAATTGTTTCTATCTTGCCGGGATCAATTGTTATACCTTCTTTTGATATGATGTGCCCAAAAAATGGTACCCTATCCAACCAAAACTCATATTTCTTAAACTTGGCAATTAACTCCTTCTCACGGGGGGTTTCTAGCACCATCCGGAGGTGTTGCTCATGCTCCTCCTTAGAGTGAGAATAAATCAAAATGTCATCAATAAATACAATGACGAATTGATCTAAGTATTCTTTGAAAACACGGTTCATAAGATCCATAAATGCTGCAGGGGCATTCGTCAACCCAAACGGCATTACATGAAATTCATAATTCCCATATCGAGTACGAAACGCAGTCTTGGGGATGTCGTCTTCTCTGACTTTCAATTGGTGATACCCAAAACGAAGATCAATCTTGGAAAAATAACTTGCACCTTGAAGTTGATCGAACAAATCTTCAATTCTCGACAGTGGGTATCTATTCTTGATAGTCACCTTGTTTAGCTCGCGATAGTCAATACACAGCCTTATCGTTCCATCTTTCTTCTTTACAAACAAAATAGGAGCACCCCAAGAGGGAAAACTAGGTCGAATGAATTTCTTATCCAACAGTTCCTGCAACTAGACTTTGAGTTCCTTGAGTTCAGTCGGGGCCATATGATAGGTAGCTTTAGATATTGGGGTTGTACCATGCACAAGGTCAATGACAAAGTCAATTTCCCTATCTGGCGGTAGGCCTGGTAGATCCTCGGGAAACACATCAACAAACTCTCATACTATAGGTACATTTCCTATAGAATGATCTTCTTCCGGTAATTCTATCAAGGATGCTAAGTACCCCATACATCCTTTATTCAACAATTGCCAAGCCTTCATAGCAGAGATAAAAGGACTACGAGGTTTTGACTTAGTTCCCACAAAATGAAAACTGGACACTCATGGAGGTTGAAATAACACTTCTTTTTCATGGCAGTGAATAGTTGCGTAGTGCTTCGATAACCAATCCATCCCTAAAATAATATCAAAGTCATGGACATCCAAGATTATAAGGTCAGCAGATAGTACATGCTCTTCTAATACTAATGGATAGTCCTTTATAACTCTACTCGCCTCCAGAACCTTCCCTGAAGGTGTAGATACATAAAATGGTGCCCATAAAAGTACAAATGGCAACCCTAATTCTAAGCTAGCAAAGGTTTTATGAACGAATGAGTAGCACCAGAATCAAATAAAATACAAGCAACCATTTCACATACAAAAATAGTACCTGAAACAACAGTCGGGGAGTTATCAGCGTCCTCTTTAGTCATCACAAACACTCGAGCCTGGGTCTTCTTTTGGTCATTGTTTTTGTAGGTGTTTCCATCACAATCTTTAGCAAGGTGACCATGATTGCCGCACCTGAAACACAAGCCTGTACACATACGACATTCACCAAGATGTTCCTTTCCGCACTTTTGACATGTCCTTCTTGGCTGCTTTCCTTGTTGGTTTTTGTTGTCGTTTCCACCGCCAAATTTTCTTTTCTGATTGTCCCCCCTTCCAGAAATTTATTTTAGAATTGCTTCCATTATGCTTCTGACCACTTATATGGAATTTGTTCTGGTCTAGGCCTAAGCATTGTACTCTTTCCACTAACAATGCTTTGTTGACCACTCCATTATAGGTAGCAAGCTCGAACGGAATCACTACTTACTTGATACTGGATATCAACCCTTCCTCAAAGCGTCTGGCTCGACTCTCTTCTGTTACCACCAAATCTGGAGCAAACTTCACTAATCGTGTAAAAGTTACTTCATACTCGGTTACGGTTTTACTTCCTTGCTCTAGCTTAACAAATTCTCTCTCATTTTCCTGTCGAACACTTTTTGGGAAGTAATGATTGAAAAATGCGTTCTTGAACATATACCAAGTGAAGACCTCAACATCATTTTCATTTTGGCGTTTAATCAGTCGCCACCAATCATACGCATCTCCTTGTAACATGTAAGAAGCAAAGTCAACCTTATCTGCATCAGCGCACTTCACAACAATGAATGCTTTCTCCATCTCAGTAATCCACATTTCAGCTCTAAGTGGGTCGGTAGTTCCTTCGAAAGGTGGTGGCGTTAACTTCTTAAATTCAAGAAGATTTATGTTGACCATTTTGCGGAGGGGCCACATTTTGTTGTTGAGCTTCTCCTAACGCAGCTATTGCTTGCATAAATGTTTCCAAAGTCAACGGGGTACCATGTTGATCGTTCCCCATCTCATTACCATTCACCCCAAATGGTTGACCATCAATATGATTTTGAGCGTTCCTAGGAGGCATTCTGGTACAAACAGATCGGTCTTAACATGTCTATCGTTTCATTGTAATTTCATATAATAAAAAAAATCATACAATAAATATCATTCTAACAATTAAACATGAAATCTTACCAGGAGATTGCGAGAAGACCTCTTGCGGCGTGACTCAGTAGCTTTTCCTCCTTTTAAATTAGAAAAAATTTATGATGTCTACAGAATCATCTAAACATTGGTTCTGATACCAAACTGTAACACCTCATACTAAAACTACCTTATTGATTATAATTTAGGAAGTGATATCCTCTTTAACGTTAATTAAACATTTAATATGAAAGATATAGCTTAATTTAAAATAAAACTTTATCAAATCCTTTAGTTAAATTTATAGGTATTGAATTCAAGTACTTAAATAATAATAAAAAATTTGCAGCGGAAACTTAGTCAAATAACAACCAATAATTTTTAAGCTAAATCGTCAAAATAATAATAATTAATCATAAAGCAATTGTCTGAAATCTTTATTCAAACTATTCTACTGAGTCCAATTCGCCTACAAGGTATCGTCACGCAATTACTCCTCACCTGAAAATATTTAGAGACCACGAAATGAGTAAAACCCAGTAAGTAAAATCTTACACATACTCAGCAAACACATGCGCATTCAATTCCATTTTAAGAACATTTTTGTTTGACACACACTTTATAATCATTTTATCACTTTATTTCCTTTGCTTTCATTAATTTCGATTCATTACATTCTTTCCATGCAAACTTGTCACATTCCTTTCTTTACTATTTCCATTGCATTCATTTCTTTCCTTTATTCGCGAGCTCAGTTGTGTAATGTTTAGCCAATTAGAGGCAGTGGGCAATTATTACGGAACATGTTCGACCACAGGGCCCTAGTAGTATCATTCATTCACATTATATCGTTGGACAAGCTAAACGATCATTCATTCACATTATATTGCTGGACAAGTCAAACGATCATCCATTCACATTAACCATTAACCATTAACCATTGTCGGGTCCGCCGGTCCCCCCGCGTCTCATTTCTCACTCACGTCTTTCATGACATAAACATACACCAGGTGTTTAAACTTTTAATTAAATTGATTATATTCATACTACAGACTCTCATGTATATGTATGAACGTATTTATAATCATTAACATTACAATACAATTACATCACGGACAACATACATACAAATATAATTAAACATAATATCAAGTGACATCACAATGATAAATCGATACAACATCAAAGTTTACAAACATTAAAGTATGCGTAAAATTCTACTCACTTTGCGTCCTTGGTAAAACCAAATTTCTAGAGAATGCTTCGAGGGGTCAACGCTCAAAGTGCCAAAACTATTAAATTTACACATTAAGATGTTTTGTCAATTTCACATAGTCATTAAAAACATAAAACAAAATTAATTGTTTATGACATAGATGGTAGAGTGGAAAATTAAGTCACTGCTCAAGAATAAAACCCAAATATTTATATACTTTATAAGCACGGTACAAATCCAAACTCCAATAGCTTTATAAATTCATGATACATCTTATTTACTTGTTCTAGTTATAAAACATAGAACACAACTTATACTAGGGCTTTATAAAAATTATAAAATTCATATAGTATGATCTTGAAAACGCTAGGGTTTCACAAATTAAATTTCCTGAAATTTCGAGGTCATTTAGGTTTCAAAACATGGAAACAAATTTGTTCCCTAAAACTGTTTCCTCTGAACAAAATAGAAATTTTAAAAAAATCATATAAAATCGTATACTTTGAGTTATGACCTAAAGTTTATACAGGCTATACTTCAACATGTTGAAAAGCTACCATCAAAATTTCCTACTCAAATTCCATCGTTTGATATATGATACATGAAGTCGATTCACAGTGTGTAGAAAAATCTGAAATCCAGTTTTCATTAAAAATCATATTTTTTTTATTGAAAACATTTCTCCCTTATTGAAATTGATTCAAAAGACTTATATGAGTCATAAAAGAGTGTTAAAACTCATTATTATTCAGATCTAAATTAAAACATGTGAATCTAAACTTAAACATTTAAAAGCGTTAAATACATTAAAATAAAAAGAAGTTCTGAATCACAAACCTTCGCCCTTGCGTAGAAAAATAAAATAGTTTCCTTAAAGAAATCTTTTTGTTCGTTATCTCAAAGACGTAAAAGTGGAAAATCTCACAGTTTCTATTCGTCAACCACAAAGCAGCCAAAATTTTCTCTTTGTTTTTTTTGTTGATTCTCGCCTCTGGACGAAGAGGACAAAAGAAAAGAGTGGTTTTTCTTTTGTTGGGTGGTGAGAGACTATTTTAGAGAGGGAGAGATGAAGGAATATAAATATGTATATTTAGGTTAGGGTTAGCTTTAGGTGTATGCATGTATTGGTGTGAGTAAGTTAGAGAATGAGAGATAGACGAATAAAAAAAATCAAAATAGTGTTAGAGTTTTTTTCTTAGGGTATAAATGCATATATGGTGTGAGTGAGCTTAGAAAATACAAATAAATCTAATCTTAATAAGTCAATAATTTTGATAACTAATATCAATTATATTAAAATTATACTAGGCATGTAATGAGTCGTTAGATCACCTTGAATCGTTTCTCTACAAGACATTTAATTAATTCAATCCAAACGTTAAGTCAAATAATCATAGGATAATTAAAAGAAAAAATTAACAATTAAATAAATAATTTATTATAAAATTAGTTGGGGTGTTACACTTCAGTTCGCCAATCTCAATATCCTTGGCAGTCAACTGATGTTTAAGGTTAGACACTTCCTGTTCATGCCTAACCATCTCGCCACCAATGTTGTTCAGTTTGGCGGCTAGAACGTTGTTATACAGAGTGGTCTTAAAAAAATAAAATAAGTTAGCATAAACACAAAGTGAAGGAAGCAAATAAACAAGAAGACTTACGTGTGATTAATGCCTTTTTGGAGTTCCTCAATTGACTCCTCAAAAACTTTTATCAGAGTTAGTCGAATACTGAATATGGCTCATAATCTGGTAGGAAGACTCATGATCCATCATTAGATTCACTTCAAAGGGAATTCGTGGACCACTACCTAGAAGAAAAAGAGTTCTGGGAAGGTTATTATTGGGCTCCGAAGAACCCAACCTAAAATCGGGAGAAGATGATAATGTAATCAAACTGAATTCACCGGTTACTTATATCCAAATATCCTTCAAAATATCAGAAGGTTACAATATACACAATCAAAGCTAACAGTTACAAATAGAGGAGATAACAATATCAAAGCTAACAGTTACAGAGAGAGGAGATAGTAATATCAAAGCTAACAGTTACAGAGAGAGGAGAGGCAATCTAAAAATCGAAGCTAAAAGATCTATAATTCGAAGCTAACAAATATAAGCTAAGTTTGAACCTATATATACCTTCAAAGAGACAGAGAAACTACCTTCAATTTCAAAGAGACAGAGAGACTCAGATATCTCGACGATGGAAGCTTCAAGCTCGATGATGGATGGAAGCTTTAAGCTCGATGATGGAAGCTTCGAGTCGATGACAGAAGCTTCGAGTTGGGGAGACTAGAAAATGGTGGACGAGGGAGACAATGGTTGTCGAGAGGGAGAGGAAAGAAAATGGAGGCACGATGTGAGTGTTAGGGTTTTTGTTTGGTCGTTTGGTTAATTGGTTTTAGTTTTAGTTTTGATTTTTTTTACCTCAATTCACTAATAATATAAATATAAAATTTATAGTTGTAATCGGTTCGAACCGATTACAGAGTTATTGAAAAAAATAACCGAACTAAAAATGCGGTTATTAAAGATAACAGAACCAATTACAACTGCACATCCCTAATAGAATGAACCTCATCGGCCAAACAGAGTCAAGTTGAGGGGGGTGAAGTAGCAGGAGTGGGAAGAAGAGAAGAAGTCTAAACAATAGGACAAATAGGAGAAATCCTAGATGAAAGACCACATGCGAAGGCTCAATGGACAGTCGTGGGCGAACGTTGCACGAAGAAGAATGATTCAAAGAATGTTGGATGGGCCCGATCTCAAAAGATTATCGAACAGAAGGAGAAGTTAAAGAAGAAGAAGTAGAAGAAGAAGGTAAATAAGGGAGCCTGACAAGTCTCTGTACAACAATATGTTGAACCAGAGGTCTACTAGGGACAGCAGGAAGAGCTAGTGGTCGTAAGGGAAGTTGAACAACAAATGGAAGCTGACGTTCAGGGTCCAATAGTCAGTGCCAATCACGGATAATAATACTATAAGTTCTCTTATCTGAAACAAAAGAAGAAGATGATCAGTTCAACAATAAAAAAAAAGAATAAAAGAAAAAGAAATGGAGAGGTGCAAAATCACTCACCATATGACCTCCATTTAGTAGGGATGTGGGAGTAATTACCAGCTCTCCAATCATCCGAAACCTAGAATGAATTAGCATTCCATCATTTATTACCCTTAGGCAAGTCTAGTATCAAAGGACCACTAGCCATACCACTATGCGAGGCAGCATAATAGTGTGCATTTTTCTCCCTATGGGAGTACAGTAAACGAAATTCATTTAGCCCAAAATCTAAACCAACATGATTGTTTAAGAACTCAAAACCTAGTAAAATTCTATAGGTATTTAGGGTAAACTGAACAGGAGAAACATCATGGTAATGAAAAAATTGCTGGAAAATGGAAGAGATGGGAAAGCGAAAACCAAGAGCTATGTACATCATCCTAAAATTTAAAACTCCTCAGTTAAGGGGAGAACTAACAAGGTCACCATTAGAGTATGAACAAGTAACTTCCACAGTAAGAACATTACGATAACGGGTAATAAAATGCTTAAACTCCTCCCTATTTCTAATCCTAGGAATGGTGGCGAAAAAAGCAACATCCATTAGAAAGAAAGCTTGAAGACAAAGAAGAACGATGAACACTTGCTCAGAGAAACGACGCGCGGGAAAGATCCTTTAAATACTCCAACAAATGGAATTGAAAGGTAAATATATAAAAAGTTCAAGCGACGAGTGATAGTGAAAAGGCATAAATAAGGACACGCGTCGTGACAGTATTGACAAGAGTCTGAAACCAAAGATGAATGAGTAAAGATGCCACCCTTTGCCCAAGGAACTCAATCGTCACAGGCAAAAAGGTGAAGCGGCATGGGGCAGGCAATGATGACAAAGAATGTGACATCAGCAAATCTTTGGCAAAATGACAAGTTGAATTGAAAATGTTTTGCATCAACAGCTTACATCTGAAGATACAAAACAAAGGAAAATGTACAGTGCAGATTTCTCCCCTAGTAAAGGAGCTGGCAACGTGGCAGAAGGAAGAAGAAACGTAGTGGAGAATGTATGTAAATGTGTGAGAACACGAAGTCAACGGGAATAATGTATCAATTAGAGGCATGTAAAGGCTGACGTCTATCACTCCCCCATCCCACGATTGGATCAAACGGTTAAGATATTTATCATTTATTATTCATAAAAGCCAGGAAACATATAGAAACGGCCAATGAGGAAAATGCATATATAAACCTCCATATGTACCAAACAAAAAAGGATACAATCAATCAAGTATAAGCTTACACTTTCCCCTACTTATCTTTCATCTCTTACATTTCTACTTTCTACTTGTATTCAACACACGAATATTGTAAGGGATGAAAATTTCTCTTACACACATCAACAAACAGTTTAAAATTTTTAACGGAATGTGGATGAGTGATAAGATTGAAACATTTTATAAATTTTGATGATGTAACTTAAAAAAACGAAACTATAATGATGAAATTAAAATTTTGTCCAAACTGTAGTGACCATGTATGTAATTTTTCCTAATTTTATTTAATAGTTACAATCATTTGTCCAATTTCTAAGAAATCGTCCTTAATCACGACAATTACATCAAGATGGTACGAAGCAAGGAACAAAAAGGCATTAAACTAGAACCAAAAAGTGTCAAATAAAATGATTGGTAGCTATCTTAATTTGTTACGCAAAACTGAAGCATCTACCTACTGTCCACAGTTCACAGAATTACGTAAAAAGATAGAACCATGTATTTCACTTACATCATTTATGACATATTTGTTAAAAAATTATTTATAATAATAATAATAATAATAATAATAATAATAATAATAATAATAATAATAATAATAATCATGGGTAGATAGAATCATTTTCAAATATTTTTATCTACTTATATTATTAGTACATTATCCAAAACAATCTTCTAATTCACATATGACATGTATTAATTTGGATATATTTAAACATAATAATAATTTATCAAAATATTATTATTTTTTAATTTCATTCACCGATGAATTCAGAAAATAACAAGTAATTAGTAACTAATATTAAGTTAATTAAAGTAACAAGTTATTTAATTTTTTACTAATTTATTTTTGGGTTAATATCATAGGACATCTTTAGACTTTATCACAAAATCAACTTACCCGCTAAATTTTTTTCTCTTCCCTAATGGTCTTCCAACTTTCTCCATCTATTAATTTACCTAATTGACCGTCAAATAACTGTTAAATGCTCGTATACACAGCACGTGTCTAATTTTTTTTCAATTTTACTCATTTCTTTAACTTTAACACAGCAAAATGAATAAAAACTAAAAAGCCAGGAACTGGGTTGATGGATTTGGATGAAGAATGATGCAGAAACAAAGTATAGAAGAAAATAAACTTTTTCAATCACTTTCAGGATGGAATGAATTAATCTAAAAAAACAATCCATTTCAGCTGAACAGAATTATTTCACATTGTTTCAATCAACATGTTCAAATGAAAGTCCTCAAAATCTGATTAAATATGAATTTACGAAGTTCAAACACCCTTATCGGTATTATTAAGCAGTTCTTTTGAATCATAAGATGGAGAAACAAATAGAGTAGAGACAGAGCAAGAGAGAGAAATACGCGCTTCAGATTCAAAGGCCCTGCAAATCATGACAAAAGAAGACGACGACCACAGGAAGAAAAAAAACAAGAAAAGGAGGAAGAAATGGACGCTTAGAATGGAAGAAGAACATGACTATTGGCTGGCACAGTGGAACCTCGAAGCTCTGATTCAAAAGCTTTTATGCACTGTCAAGGGAGTTAGAGATAGAAGAAGATCTACATAACTGAAGCTTTGGGTTTAGGGTTTGCTTCGTTTCGTCTGCTATGAAATGGCGATTTTCGGGTTTAGGATTTTCTTCTTTTCATCCGCTATGAATAGCGATGGCGAGAAAGGAAGAAGGAGATGGTGGGTGAATCGTGAGGGAGAAGGACATGAGTGAAGGGAGAAAGAGATGATCGGTGACTCAGAAAATCGCGAGGGAGAAGGGGGGAAGCCGACTGCTTCGCGAGGGAGAATGGGAAAGGGGAAGGGTGTGATTTTTTTAGAGGGAAAATTTTATTATTTCACTGGTCACGACTCACGAGTGTTTCAGTGTATTATTATTTCTGAATTTCAACTGATCAAATTTATTTGTATTTTTGTCATTGATTTTTGTACTCAGCACTTACTTTTTATTTGTTAATTGAGAACTTTTTAATCTCTAATCATTCTCCTGATTTGCTTGCAGAATCAATTTTACCTTTGGAAGAAGATCCATGTTGCTATGTCTATTCATCAAATGTCGTATTTTTTATTTTATTACGAATTTAGTATTTGTTTTCAATTAATATTTTAATAGATTTTACCATCACTATCTCTGGCTAAGGAATCCCTTCTCATTTATCATTATTCTATTATATTATATTGTGTCTATTAGTTTTATCTCCTCACGATATTCACATCTATAATAAACATTCTAAAGCATGGCCTCTTTTCATTTCTAATTAACATTATAAATATGTTTATAAAAAATAGCACAATTATATTTTATACTTGTAAAAAAAAATTCACGATTTTAGAGAACTGGTTGTAAATTTCGTACATCATAATGAAAAATAAAAAGTATATAGAAAGGAGTAATAAATATCATGATTTACGTAAAAAATCTTTAAAGGATAGAAAAATCACGGAAGTTTTTAATAGTATTTTATTATAGAGAAATAATTACAAAGCTAATGCAAGCTACAGTTTGTTTGTTTTTTATGTGTGTTGAGAGTCGTTAAGTATCTTTTTCATTATCATCTAGTTGATTCTACAGTTCACGCTCTATATTCTCTTCGATGAAATCTTCAGTCTAGTTGAGCCTTAATAGCCTTAACACTCTCCCTTGACCAGTGGTCCGTCAAAACATTGTCTTACCTGTAGTAGAACAAGAAAGAAGAGGACGTCTTCTTAATAGATAGACGAATTATATCAGAGAAAATGGCGCCAATATTATCCCATGCACATTAGGATTGTTCAAAGCCTCCACTAGAAGAGTTGAGTTTGAAAATACATTGAGCGAGTCAACCGGAAGATGATGAATTTCCTCCAAAGTCCACCGCACAGCAAGAGCTTCAGCTATTAATGGGCCACCCACATTTGCCCAAGATCTGAAACCAACTCCATGAACATGACCACCGGAATCCTAAAGAATCCAACCCAAACCCGCCTCTGGAATTCATTCCAAGCTCCATTAGTATCTAAAGTCTGAAAATTCCGTTCCCTCTAATTGGAAACCACCGAGGAGAAACACAGCATATTTTTCGGACGTTGTAGCTGAAAAACCTTGACACCCGAAACATCCAAATGGCACTCCATCTGAAAGACAACATCAAGAGCATTTGCTCTCACCCCTTCAAAACAACATTTCTTCCTAATTTTCCAAATCCTCCAAAGTCTAATCACAAACCATTCAAGCAAAAAATCTTTACGATCAGAATCAGAAGAAACATTACAGCAATAATGAGTAATATCTCCCCAAATATCCAAAAAAGTACTACCAGATACACAATCTGAATGAAGGAAAAGAGGACTCACAAACTAAAGTTTAGTCGTAAACGAGCATTGAAAAAATAAATGGGTAGAAGTTTCCACCTTATTCCCACAAAAGAACAATCAAATTTAATGGCCACACCCTTCTTAACCAAATGAGGTTTACACGCAACAAAATTATTAAGGTATTGAATAGTCAAAATCTAACTTTACGCGTGGTAAGATCCAGACCGAAGAATCAATTAAAAAATAAATGGAATACATGTCGTAGGATCAGCAGACAATTACGAAGGGGATCATCGAAGAGAATATTCTTCGAAGATGTTTATCAGTTCATCATTGTTTGCTACAGAATAGGAGAATTTATTATTATTTAATTGTCATATTCATGTATAAATAGGAGCATGTACAATCTCAAAAATCAATTAAATACAAAAAGCTTTTCAAGTTCTTATTCTCTCATTCTCTCTCTCATTAAATTGTCTTTGTTGTTCATTCGAAATAGATTTTTCTAATTGGAAAAATCATTTACATTTTGGTATTTTCATTGATAGTTGAGAGAAAACTCGAAAAAACTATTCTAAAACAAAAATGCATAGAACCATATCAAATGTCGCCCTCAATGAGGGAAACAAAACTGGGAACGGGAATGATCATGTTGATCAACCCACTCCACCAATTGAGATGCTGCAGACCATTTTAATTGTAATGTAGGAGATGGAGCAACGAAACACTGAGTGTTGCGTAGTGCATGGCAGACAACGCAGGATCATATCAATTGTAACAGGAATTGGCAAAGACACGTGTAGAGTTTAGTCAGCGGATGAACAATGAGGAACACAAGAACCGTTCAGAACCAGATGAACAAGATGCTAGGCGGGAATACCCTATGAGCAACAGGAACATGCAGCGGGAAGACGGAGAGATCCAGTCCCAAAACAACGTAAAGGAGACAATGAAAAATGTCTGTTCATCTAAGATCATAACAGACAAGGCGGTGGAAGAGATGCTGGAGAAAAAGATGATGGAGATGAGAAAGATGGAGAGTACGGGAAAAGGATGACCTTGAGTCACTTACCCGCGTTATTTCCAGAGATTCTGGCCACTCTCATACCCAAGAAATTTGTGAATTCAAATGCTATGAAGGAAAATCTTATCTGATTGACCATCTCAGGCGATTCAAGCAAGTGATGGCATTGTACCAACATGAACACGAAGTGATATGCATGATGTTCTCCACCAGCTTAGATGGGACTACTTTGAAATGATATCATTCGCTCCCCACTCATTCAATTACTAACTTTATTGTTATGTCTTCGGTCTTCTTGAAACAATATTCCACATATCGATCGGTGATAGAGGATACAGAATACCTCTTGACCATCTACATCAAGAAAGGAGAATCTCTATAGGAGTTTACTCATAGATTCAAAGTCAAAACAACCAATGTGGAAAGCTGTGATGACTGAGTAACGAGACTGAATTTTAGACAAGGGTTTGATCCAAATTCACCCCTCTTTGAGGATTTATCAAAATTAAAATCGTTGTCGATGGCGGAAACATTCCAATGAGCGTAGGCTTATATCACGTTGGAAGAGGAAAAGAAGATTTTATTGAAGTTCACGGAGGAGAGGATAGAGGAACAACGGAAAAGATAGTAGAGCTTCAAGCCCGAGAGGAAGAGATCAGAAAGAAAAGGTGTTTAGCGAGAAATTAAAGTGGACAAGACTAAGAATCGGGGAAGATATGCTGATAGGATCCATTCCTGGAACAGTCTATATACCCCTAACTATTCTAGTAAATCAAATTCTTGAGGTGATCAAGAATAAGCCATGGTTGAAGAAACCATCCCCGTTGGCGAGAGAACCGAGTTATAAGGACAAAGACAAATATTGTTGTTTTCACAATAGCTACGGGCATTACATGAGGGATTTCTTTTAGCAAAAAAAATACATTGAGGGGTTAATAAATGATGGATACCTCCAATAGTACGTGCAAAAAGACGTACAGAAATGGGAAGAGTAGAAGGAGGTCCAAGTTAAAGGAAAATAGCCTCTCAAGATTGTCGATACAATAATTGCACTGACTGAACATGAGGGAACAATAAAAACAAGAGGAAAATGTATTGCAAGAAACCCATGCTAGAAGAATATCAGAAGAAAGGAAGTTCTTCGAATGATGAGGGAAGTTTATCGTTGATATTCGATGAGATGGATATGGAACATGATGAGCGTCACAATGACGCTCTAGTTATTATGATTCAAATCATAAATTGTTTGCTGAGGAGGGTACTGATTGATGACGGGAGCGCTATCAACATTCTACATCGGTCAACCCTTGAAAATATATCCATCGGAGGTCAAAAGTTGCAAGGTCCATCACAGCCGTTGATAGGTTTCAACGGGACTGTAAGTTACTCTGAAGGAACATTACTCTCCCAGTGAATGTCGAGCCATTCAACCATCTAATGGAATTTGTGGTCTTGAACACCTTATCCTCTTATAATGCAATCCTACAAAGGACATGAATACATAAAATGAAGGTCGTTCCATCTATCTTCTACCAAGTGCTAAAGTATCTATCTCTAGATAGAATAATGATGATAAAGGGAGATCAAGTCGCTGCTCGCATATGCATCGTAACAGTATTGGAATCAGCCAGACGTATGATAACAGATAAGAAGGCAGATGGTCAAGCTGAGGCTACAAGACAATAGCAATTATATGAAGATGTGCAATGGCCCATTGAACTCAAGGTACAAAGCAGGAAAAGCGACTAAGCTTGTGTAACTTGAAGAATGAACGAAAAAGGCAACTAACATTGGCCCACCTTGAGGAATAAAAAAAAAAGAAGTTAACAGATTTTGTAGCGAAAGAAAAGAGATATCTTCGTGACTACGGCACATGAGATGCCAGGTATTCTTGAAAATATAATATGTCATAAGTTGTATACAGACCCCACTATAAAACAAGTAAAGCAACGGAAGAGAAGCATCATTCTAAAATGGAACGTTGCGATCAAAGAAGAAGTGGATAAGCTTTGAAAACTGACTTTATCTAAGAAGTGGACTACCCAGAGTTGCATGCCAACGTAGTCATGGTGAAAAAGAAGAACGGAAAATGGATGGCATGTGTTGATTTCACTGATCCAAATAAAGTCTGCCCAAAAGATGACTATCTGTTGTTAAGAATAGATCAAATGGTGGATGCGACTTTGAAACATGAACTCATCAACTTTATGGATGCCTTTTCGGGATATAAATAGGTGAAAATATTCCAAACTGATTAGGAAAAGACCTCATTTATAATTGAACAAGGTATTTATGTTATAAAGTAATACCATTTGGACTGAAAAATAGAGGTGCAACTTACCAGAGACTCGTGAACAAATGATGGATCTTGATGAGATTTTTTTTATCTTGAGAAAAAGCTCTATGAAGCTGAATTTAGATAACTGCACATTCGGTGCAGCAGCGAGAAAGTTGTTGGGCCATCTATTAACACAACAGAGATTTGAATTCAACTCAGACCAGGTTAAGGCTATCATGGAGATGAATTCCCCAAAAAACTGTAAGGAGATACAAAGTCTGTCGGGAAAATTGGCGGCCCTAAACAGATTTCTCTCAAGGTCAACAGACAAGTGCAAGCCATTTTTCACCAAATTAAAAAAGAATTTCGTTAGCAGCTAGAACGAAGAATGTGAAGAAGCCTTCAGAAAGATCAACGAGTATCTAACAACTCCCCTGGTATTCTCAAAACTGATACCTGGTGAACAACTACTTTTGTACGTGGCAGTATCACAAACGATTATTAGTGTCGTTCTGATTAGGGAAGAAGAAATGAAGTAGAGGCCTGTATACTTCGTAAACAAGAGTTTAGTGGGCACCAAAGTCAGGTATGAAAGAATGGAGAAATTAGTACTTATCGTTGTAGTTGCTGCAAGGAAGCTAAGACCTTACTTCCAAACTCACAATACAAAAGTGTTGATAGACTCGCCCGTCAGAAGTCTGTTGCACTCACCTGAAGTAAGTGGTAGAATGGTGAAGTGGACGATTGAACTTGGCTAATATGAAATTCAATACGAACCAAGAACATCTATCAAAGGGCTAGTATTGGTTGACTTTGTAGGGGAGACAACAACAAATACCAGACTAGATGAGAGAATGGATCCTTGAAGTTGTTCGTTGATGAGGCTTCAAATAACAAAGGGGTTGGTGCTGGAATAGCGATGCAGACTCCATTTAGAGAAACTCTTGAAGACTCCATCTATTTTGGGTTTAACGCATCAAACAATGAAACACAATATGATGCTTTAATAGTAAGAGTTGGCATGCTACTAGAATTTGAGGTAATAAATGTAGAAATATTTTATGATTTCATGTTAATCGTGAAATAGATTACAGGAGAATTCACAACAAAAAATGAAAGGATGATAAACTATCTACAACAGGTGAAAGAGCTGCTAAGTATGTTGGAAATCTATGAGATCCATCAGATCCCGAAGACTAAGAACGGGCATGTAGATGCATTGGTAAATATAGGATCGCTAAAACTCCCTTACAAAGGAACGTGCTAGTGGAATTTCCCGAAAAGTCAAGTATTACATTTTCGTTGTCAAACGTAGCAGCTGTGGAAATTGAAGAGGAATCAAGCTGGCAAGGTGACATAATCCGTTACTTGGCGAAATGGGAATTACCTGAAGACAGATATCTGGTAAGATGAATTCAGCTGCAAAATGCCAGATGTTCTTTAATTAACGAAATATTATATAAGAGGTATTTTTAGGAGCAAATTTAAAGTGTTTGAAAAATAAAGAGGCCCAATATGTGCTAGCTGAAATCCACGAAGTGATATGTGGGAATCACACCAGGGAGATCATTGACACACATAATATTAGATGAAGGGTATTTTGGTCCAAGGTGCAACAAGATGCTAAGCAATATGTGAAGAACTGTGACTAATACCAATGCTCTGCTCCCATAGCTAAAGTGCACCGGACAACTCAATACAGTGATTAGCCCATGACTGTTCATGCAATGGGCTCTAGATATCGTTGGTCCACGTCCCATGGCACCTGCTAAAAAAATTGTTGGAAGCAACGGATTATTTCACTAAGTGGATTGAAGCCGAAGCGTATGCGAGAATTCAAGAAGAGGAAATGAAGGGATTTTTATGGAAAAAATATAGTATGCAGGTACGGGATTCCTCGAGTACTCATTTCTGACAACGGACTTCATTTTATCGGGAAGACAAATAAGTATTCCTATGAGGACTTGAAGATTGTCAACCAATTTTCTATGCCATATTACCTACAGGGGAATGGCCAAGCAGAAAGATCAAACCGTATTATACTTGAAAATATGAAAAAAAAAATAGTTAGCATAAGGCAAAGGAAAATGAGTAGAAAAACTATTAGTGGTACTATAGGCACACAGAACCACTCTTAGGGAGTCCACAGGTGAAACCTCATTCGCTTTAGCATACAGAACGGAAGTAGTAATACCTGTTGAAATTGAAAGTCTTAACCGTGAAATCAAGTCTGAACGAGTGTCAGAATAAGGAACTTCTAGAGAAAAATATTTGTCCTATGGAGGAACGGAGAGACACAACTTTAATCCAAATGGCCAATTATAATCAGAAAAAGAGAGCTTACTTTCAGAAAAGGATTAGAAGATGGGAATTTCATAAGAGAGATCTAGTCTTGAATAAAATCTTCGAAACAGAAGGAAAGCTCGGACCAAATTGGGAAGGGTCATATATTATCAGCAAAATTGGAGGTAGCAAATATTATTATTCAACAACGGAAGACAGTCAGGACCTGACAAAACCTTGGAACGTTGCACATCTGAAAAGATATTTTATCTGAATTGTAAACTTTAGTGAATATTTTCTAGTGGTTTTTTCCGCAAGGGCTTTCCACGTAAAATACTTGGTGTAATCTCTCTCTTCTCCAGCAAATGACAACAAAATTAGGGTCATTGTTCTATAGTGAACCTAATTCATTGATAACATATTGCACTTCGACGAGTATTCATTCTCTAAAGGAAGTCGGAGTCATGGTTTTACAATGAACCTAAGTCCTTGAGACTGGGTGGCACTACAATGGGTCTCTACGCTCTAAAGGAATTTGGGGTTATGGTTCTACAATGAACTTAAGTTCTTGAGAGTTGATTGCACTACAATGGACCCTGCTCTCTAAAGAAAACTAGGGTCATGGTCCTACAATGAACTTAAGTCCTTGAGAGTGGACGACACTACAATGGACCATGCTCTCTAAAGAAAACCAGGGTCATGGTTCTACAATGAACTTAAGTCTTTGAGAGTGGACGACACTACAATGACCTCTACCCTCTAAAGGAAACTGGGGCCATGGTTCTACTATGAACCAAGTCCTTAAGGGTGGACGACACTACAATGAGCCCCTGCTCTCTAAAAGAAAAATGGGGCCATGGTTTTAAAATGAACCTAAGTCCTTGAAAATGGACTACACTACAATGAGTATCCATTCTCTAAAGGAAATCGAAGCGTATCAAAGCAGTTTTGAATTAAAACTAAAGTAGTTGAGAACGGATCATGCAACAAAATCATATGTTCTCTAAAGAAAATTCAGGCTTCAAGCTCTATAGAACACAAGTCCTTAAGAACGAATTATACTTCAAAAGAAATGATTTTCAATGGAGAACTGAAGTTTAAAGTTTTACAAGTTCTTGGGAATAGATTCTGCTATGGAGGTAGTTGTTCTCAAAGGGAAATTAAGGCTTATATTTTTTTTAAGTACTTGAGAACGGATTCAGTTCCTCTCATAGGAAATATAAAAGTTTCTTGAGTGTTTAAGAATGGATCACAGTTGCTCTCTAAAGGAAAATCCTAAAATTTAGCTCAAGTTTTTGAGAACGGATCACAGTTGAAAAAGCTCAAAATTTTGCTAAGTCTTTAAAGAGAAAATGAAATGCAGCGGAAAGAAAACTTAACAAAATTGAATTTGAAAAATTTAATTCTTTTCTCATTGTTAAATCAGAAACTACAAAGAGAAAAGAAAGCGTAAAATAGAAAAAGAAAAGAAAAGAAATGCATAATTACAATAATATTATAAAAAACTAAGAATAATTATCGGGTCAACGGTGGCAGCCTCATCTTCATTGGGGTTGGCAGCGGCAGTTTGATCAGCAATGGCTTCAACAGGACTGATGACCACATCCTCCATAGAACCGTTGACTTCAGTTTGGACATCGGGAGGCAAGTCACAAAGGGTCTTCTTGCGAAAAGCATTCGATGAATTATCTCTATAACCCAAGCTATAGATCATCTGCTCAACTTCATCAAAAAGAGCTTGGTACTCCTCTTCCACTTCCTTCTCATTCTTCTTTACTACCTAAACCTTAGCGTGTTCAGCTGCCACCAAAGACTCCTCAGTTGCTTTCAGAGATTCTGCTAGTTTGAGGTTATCCACCTTCACAAAAGCTGCTTCTTGAGCGTGCTTCTCCGTAGCAGCAACCTCAGCAACTCTTTGAAATAGATTTTCTTCTTCTTCCTCATATTCTTCAGAGTCTGTTGACTTAAAAGAACTTAAAACGATTGTACGGAGAATTGATCAGAAAGAAGGAACAGGAATAGCTCTAGAAAGCGTACAAGGAGGCGATGATGGCGCAGATTTTGAGACAACGGGAACCACAGCAGATGTAGAGGCTATGTCAAGTTATCTTATTGGATCGAGGAACTCGTTCCACTTCCTCTCTAGACAACGGTAAGTAGTGACAATCCTTTCGTTGAGTACCCTTGTTATGAAAGGCTTCTAACTGGCTTGTTTGTCAACAAAACCAAAAGAAAAAGAAATGGTAGTAAATATAAATACGTCAAGAAGAAGAAAGAAAATAAAGAAAAGAAAAAAGGAAAGGAGCTCTGGAAACTTACTGAAAACTTCCCAATTCTTGATAATTATCCAGCGATAATCATCACTCCAATTCCTGCTAGTTAGGAGAACATCAGGTTCCCATCCTTTGTCTCCTTTTGGAGGCTCGGTTATCAACGGTCCCTTTTTTCCTAGTCGAGGAGCCGGGTAAAAAATCTCGTCTCGGCGTTTAACTATGTACATGCATTGGATTTTATATGTAGTAAATAGATTGTAGTTTATATGTAGTAAATTTATAAATTACTATTATTATGAAGTGAGCTATTATTAACTTATTAATTGTTTGTAAATGTGATTATTATAATTTTTTTAAAACCATTACAATTTTTATTTGAATATAAAAATTGTAAAAGATTCAATTAATCTCCATAATTAATTATTATTTAATGATGCACATTATAGGGATATTATTTTTTTTCTCATAGTTAGTGAGAGCGAATATATATGAGAATTTTATTAATTATATTATTCAAGACTAACAATAACTGAGTGTGACACATGTACTTTTAAAAGGCAAAGGATTAATGAAAAAATACATGGATAAAGTTGTCCAAAAATATTTCTCCTCAGCATGACACTTTTAGTATATTATTATTAGTAACAAAACACGTTCAATGCACATGCTGTCTGTTAGAGTTGATAGGTGTAAGAAAATTTAGTTTGTTACTAAATAATGAAAATATTTTAGTTGTAATTGATAAATGTAAGAAATTTTAATTGGTCATTAGCCAATGAAAATATCGATATAAAAGACATGTTTCACACTTGAAAGTATTCTTTTTTATTTTAAAAATCTTCCCTGCATGAAAAAAAAAAGTAAGTCTTAATTTGAAGCATAAATTCATCATTCAATTAATCATAATTATAAATTATATTAAGGTAATGCCTTTCCTTATGCACTTGATATAATTATATGACTCCTGAGAGCACTACTCAAGGTGGTGCTTTGTAGCATGCAATGCATGCTAGATGAGAACTCGTAGCATGTCTCTTTGTATCTTAACGTCTCAAATGGTTGTTTGGATGCTTCCTTGTGTCATACGATGGCTAACCTTGCTAGGGTGGTAATTTGGCGACGACGCTATTTTCAATAAATTGTGTTGCTTAAAGAACCGCTACAAACATAGCATGGAAGTGAAGATCCAAGAACTTCATTCTCAGAACGGACACCATTTCCAAACAATCAAGCCTTCAAGTCTCTGCATAACAAGATATTGCTTCAAATTCTTGTTCATACTCTATGAGATTCATCAATGGAACTACAATCTTCCGTTGCTAAGTACTTGTTATAACAAAGCCTTCATTGCTAAACATATTCAATGAGAAACAACCATAATCACTATTGTCGCATCTTGAGGAAATCATCGTGCTACTATGAAGAAACTCAAAACTTACTGTACGTGTCTAAATACTATCACATGCATCACATGTAAACATAACATCCACATACTTATTCGATAATTGAATAAATACCAAATTTATAAGGTAAGGGAGGAGCAGAGTGAGCAACATGCCATTTTCATCACAAAATGTCTACAGAATCTATAACATTTGCTTTGATACCAAACTATAACGCCCCAATTCTCGAGAGTTAAACATGAATGTAATTTGACAAATCAAAATCCCAATTCATTTGAAAACCCTAATTTGAGGAAATTCCCAAATTGAAGACCTTATTTTTTGTTGGAATATGTTCATAAAGTAGGGTGTAATAACTATTTATTTATATTTAATTATTTCTCAGATATTTGTATTACTGAATTTTTTATGAATAAATTGAAAGTTTTTATTTTAAATTAAAGCATGTTTATAAATTACTTAAGTCCTAGAACTATTGTTAACGAAAGAAGAGTGAAGACAGAATCATCTCTAAACGAACTCTTCTGAAATAGTTCATAACGATATTCGCAGTATTATGATTGATTGGGTAATCGAATCTGATTATGACAGTAAGGTTGAACCGTTAGATGTCAGTCTTGGGGTATAAGAGTGGAGACTCAAATGGTTAACCTAGACATGTTATGAACATGTTGAATAGACCAGTAACAATTAGTTTAGAGCCAAAAACTATTTACCTAGCTCTAAATCTAATTGTTACACCTTAAGAGTATTTTCATAATTACGTTAATCCTGAGGTAAATATGTAACTTGACTTGGTTAGTTGTAATCTTTGATATGTCAAATGAGTGAGTTCGAATTGACGGGAAATACCTCGACTATTGGGATTATAATTTAATTAAGTAGAAGTTGCGTGATTCATATTTATAAAAATTCGTGGTTGGATTGTGAAAGCAACAATATCACATTATACTTTATTGATGGGTGTGTGAATAAATTAACTTTGTCAAGTATTCGATGAAATGAGTCATTGAATAAAACTTGTGAATGTTACAAGACAGTTCACTATAATGTCTTTTTTATTCATAGTAAATAAAGGAGTTAAGGAAATAATAACAAGAGGGGTAAAATGATAATTTTATATTCTGATTTTATTATTGATATCCACAATGAGTATAATGTTAAAATATTATGTGGACCGTGAAAATAAATAGAGTTTATTTACACCAACAAAAATGTATCATGCATGAAACAAGAGTTGATTCGGTATTAAACCTATAGTGGAGTCGTACAATGTCATGATTAAATAGTTCGGGAATTTATGAAGATAAATTTGTCAGGTATTTAAATCCTAAGCTTTCTTTATCTTTATTTGGAAATTTTATAATATATAGGTATATTTGTAAATACCGAAAATTACCCTTTGATAAATATCTAATAGTAATTTGATTGCAAAGAGATAATGAGGATAAAAATACAATTGTTGTTATCAACATACAAAAGGAAGAGAAAAACGTTTTCTCCACTCACTACTGTTACCGCCGAAGTTAGTCTAAAGAAGGGAAGATTTGATTTTTCTTCTTCAATCATTTTGAGAGCCTACTCTCAAATTCTTATCTAAAATTCTTCTGAGATATATTTCTGAAATTAACGGATGATTGGTGGAATAATTCATAAATCATTTGTGAAAGATCAAGTTCGTGATTTTGATCTTAAAACTTGAAGAACACGAAGAATGCTCGAGGGAGTTTCATCGGTTCAGAAATTCTCCGATACAGAGTAAAGGTGAAAAATCGTTCTCTTAATCTATTCGTTTTAATATTGTATATTCATGATCAAACTAAAATTGATTTTAAATTATTTAATATGATTAAATAAGTTAAATTGAAAAATTGGTGATATTACGTCCACGGACCATTCGTGGTTCATATTTTATTTTTTTATTTTTAAAACCGATTGATCCTAACAATTGGTATCCGAGTGTAGATTTAAGATTATGCATATAGATAATTGAAATGAACGTATCATGAATTTTATGGATATTGGTATATGTTTGTATGGTAGATTTAAGATTATGCATATAGATAATTAAAATGAACGTATCGTGAATTTTATGGAATTTGTCATATGTTTATATGGTAGATTCAAAATTATTTTGAATATGTTTTGTGATTTGATCCCGAACTATTGGCTCTTGGCATTTTTTATTTAGAATTGATGTATGCCGAATTTGAGGTATAGGAATTTATGTAATTTAATTATTACGATTGTTGTAATTTAAATTCGTTGTAAATTCATCATCGTCGAAAATCGCTCGAAACCACCGTCGAGAAGTAGCCGAACGGCCATCGAGAAGATGACGGAATGCTATTGTTCATGCCGAACTGTTCACTGGCGGTATCGTTCACGCCGGTACTATTCACAGGTGGTAATGTTCATGCCGATACTATTCACTAACAGTATTGTTCATGCCATTACTTTTCACCGCTGGCCGCCGCTGCTGTTATGTGTTGTCTCTTGCTCGGTAGAGTCCTAATTGGATTAAGAAACCTACAAGTTTTAGAAAGCCATGGTTTTAGGAAACCAAGAGGTTTTGAAATATGATTTCAAAATCAATTTTAGTTTCTTGTTTAATTTTAATTTAATTTGGTAAATTTTTCAACACTTGTATAATTGTCATTTATTTTAAAATTATTTTAAAAATAAATCAATTTACTAATTACTTTTTAATTAGTTTATCAAAGTAAAAATATGTTGGAAAATTAAAATTTTTAGATTGAATTTTTTTATAAAAATGGGACTAATAGGGACAACATGGAGACGAATTAATTTATAATTTATTTATTATTCTTTTATGGGTTGTAATTAGAAATGAGTCAATAGAGAGGTTAAATTTAAATGTATGATTTAATTTAATCGTGCATCATCATATAACATGTCATATAGATTAGGGACATGCCAATATCAAGTTGTACATGCATCATTGTAGATTAATTGATAATGATTACTATTTAATCACTATAAGAAATTTATAATGGTTATGATTTTAAATTAGGATTTAAAATTAATAAAAGTTATGTTTTTTGAAAAATAGCCAAAAATCTAATTTTTCTCAAAAATTAAGTGGGAGGGTCGTTTGCGTTGAAACGTTCTCAAGGTCTTTAACGCAAACTTGATCGTGCCACGAGGAATGGTTAGAACCGCTCATCGCATCCCTCACATGAATGTGAGAAACTTTAGAATCATGTCGCTTTGATTCATCGAGTTTCTTCAGAAGCTAAGACTTCTAAAGGGATTGGTGGGGCAGGGTCGTCTCATAGACGGACTGTTAGTCCATAGCAACATATAAGAGTTGATGCGTTGGTTAAACACTTAAACTAAAATGTATTGTAATCCCCTCATAGGGGCTAGTCAATGGGGCTAAGGCGACCAAAATCATTGGTGATTGGTTAAGTTAAATGTGGAGACATTTGAGCGTTAACCAAACGAGATGAGTCTCGATACGATAGAAGATAGTTTGGACTTTATACCTCGATGAGACAAGCTATCGTTTTTATCGTAACATCATAAAGAAAATATTTTTTAATGGATTTTAAAAAATTTAGTAGTTGCATCATGCATCATACTTTCCTACACAGGATTAAAAGACTTGTGAAGGATGGTTCATTGTAATCTTTAAGTGTGGGTTCACTACCCACATGTGAATCCTGTGTAGAAGGTAAAATGACCAAGTGACATTTTTCATCAAAATATGAAAGAGCCATTCAATTCCTTGAACTCATAATAGTGATGTATGCGGGTCATTGAATATTCAAATAAGAGGAGGTTATGAATACTTTGTAACATTCACTAATGACTACTAAATCTTTGGTGATGTTTATCTAAAGCATCAAAAGTCTGAAACCTTTGAAAAGTTCAAAGAATATAAGGCATTGGTTGAAAAGCAATTAGAAAAATAAATTAAAATACTACGACCTGATCGTGGTAGAGAGTACTTGCTAGGAGAATTTGAGGACTTTCTTAAGGAAGAATGTATTCTTTCTCAACTTACAGCACCTGCTACGCCCTAACAAAATGATGTGTCAAATAGAAGAAATCAAACTCTGATGGATTGGTTACATCTATGATGAGTTACTCATCTCTCTCGAATTCGTTCTGAGGATATGCTTTACTAACAGCGGCATATATTCTGAACCAAGTTCTGTCAAAAATGGTGCCTGGTACACCATATGAAATATGGTATGGACAAAAGTCGTCCGCTCACCATTTTAGAATATGGGTTTGCCCAGCACATCTTCTAAGACCAAAGACAAGCAAGTTGGCCAATCGATCAGAATTGTGCATGTTTGTAGGATATCCTATGAGAATGAAGGGGTATATCTTCTACAGTACGACTGACAAGAAAATATTCACTAGCACGAATGCTCATTTTCTCGAAGAAGATTATATTAAAAGTGTACAACCGAGAAGCACAGTTGTGCTAGAAGAATTATTGAGTGGGAGAACACCAACTCCCCAATCAAAAATTATTTTTGATTCAATAATGGAAGAACCACAACATGAGCCAGAGATTATAGAGTCTCGATGTAGTGGAAGAGTTGTGAGATAACCTGAAACGTACGTGTCCTATAGAGAAGTTTTGACAACTGTCTCAGACAAGGACCTAGATGAACCAATCTCTTACTCAGAAGCCATAGCTGGTCCTGAAGTAAACTTATGGTAGGAAGCCATGAACGGTGAGATACATTCGATGTACTCGAACGAATCTAGAAACTTGTAGATCCTCCTGAAGGGATAAAACCTATATGATGTAAATGGATCTATAAGAAGAAAAGAGGTATGGATGGGAATGTCTGGAATGTAGAGACATTCAAAACTAGGCTAGTAGCCAAGGGATACACCCAAAAGGAAGGTATAGACTACGAGGATACCTTCTCACTGGTAGCCATGCTTAAATCCATCCAAATCCTTTTGTCCATTGTTGTTGCCCTTTATTATGAAATCTGGTAAATGGACATCAAGACCGTATTTCTGAATGGCATTCTTGAAGAGCGCATTTATATAGATCATCCAGACGGGTTCATGGAGAAAGTCCAAGAAGGTAAATTTTGTGAACTGCAGAAGTCCATTTATGGACTTAAGCAAGCGTCACGGTCGTGAAATATTAGATTCGACGAAACTATTAAGAACTATGGTTTTGAATAGTTGATGGACGAACCCTGTGTGTGTAAGTTGATACACGAAGGGAAGGTGATTTTTCTAGTCTTGTACATAGATGGTATTCTACTCATTGGGAATGATGTAGGAAAATTACCTGATGTCAAGTTTTGGCTTGCAAAGCAATTTGACATGAAGGATCTTGGAGAAGCTGCATTTGTCTTAGGTATTCAGATCTTTCGAGATCTGAAGAATAGACAATTGACATTTTCTCAAACATATTATATTGATAAGTTGTTGGATCACTTTAGTATACAAACTCCAAGAAGAGAGTTCTTCCTTTTAGACATGGAGTCCGCCTCTCCAAGGAGCAGTCTCTCAAGACTCCTCAAGAAGATGAAGACATGAGAAGGATACCATATGCCTCAGCCGTAGGAATCCTCATGTACGTGATGCTTTGCACTAGACTTGATATTTGCTATGCCATAGGCATAGTAAGTCATTTCCAATCTAATCCTAGAATCAAGCATTAGAATGACGTCAAGCACATCCTTAAGTATCTTAGGAGAACAAGGAATTACATGCTTGTGTATTCAAGTAATGACTTGAATATGATGGGGTATACAAATTCTAATTTTCAAGCTGATAAGGACTCTAAGAGGTCCACTTCAGGATCAATGCTCATCCTGAATGGTGGAGCAATTGTATGGAGAAGTATCAAGCAATCTTGCATTGCTCATTCTACCATGGAAGCTGAATATGTGGTAGCTTGTAAAGCTGTAAATGAAGTTGTATTCCTTAGGAAGTTCTTAAAGACTCTAGAAGTTGTTTCAGACGTTGACAAGCTCATGACACTTTATTATGAAATAGTGGGCCTGTAGCGAATTTTAAGGAACCTAGAATTCATAAGAGATCCAAACACATAGAACGTAAGTATCACATGATTAGAGAGATTGTTCAATGTGGAGACGTTGTGGTTACGCAAATTTTGATGGTCAACAACCTGGCAGATCCATTCACGAAGACTTTAAGCTGTAAAGTTTTTATGGTCATCTGAATAGCTTGGGGATAAGAGGCATTTTTTATAGGACTATATTGATAACTTGATCACATTTGAATTTTGGTAAAAAAAAAAATAAGTAAAAAAACTTGATTACATTTGAAGAGTGTATAGTGTACTTTACGAATTAAAAGCAACAAGCTAATAATGACATACCATGATTTAATAACTAATTAATAATAGGATCAGATCTAATCTTTTAAGTAATAATGATAATTAATTATATCGGTAAAATTCACTGTATACATAACTATAAACACTGTCTATATACTATCCCAAATCATTAATTACAGGTTATTACACACAAATAATTAAGCTTAGTTTGGTAGAAGATTTTTTAAAATAAAAAAGTACCTAAAAATATTTTTTTATCAAAATACCTAAAAAAAAGTTTACCGACAAACATATTTGAATCTCAATTAATTCAGAAAACTATTTTTGGAAGTGCCACTTTTCCTCTAGAAAACAACATTAATTTTCTTTTAATTTTGTTGGTAATTACATCAACCTCTAACGGAGTAATGATTTTTTTAATTATATCGATACTCTTTCTAATTTTAAATCTTACAAAAACACTCTGGTTGATACTCTCTTTCATTTTATTTAAAATGAATTCATACAGTTTTCTTAAAATGTTGCATTATTTTTGTAAAAAATTCATATTCTCAAGCACATATTTATGAAGAATAGTTATAAAACGACTAAATAATTAACTAAATTTTAAGTTTAATAAACTACTTAGTCGTGTATAATTACCCATTTATAAAATTCTAATATGTAAGTAAATAAAATTAAAAGTATGATAAATAATAATGACATATGAGTATTAATTTTTTACAAAAACTTTAAACTATAATGGTATTTAAAAAATTGTATAAACTTATTTGTAAGAAAAATAAAACTAAAAAAGACGTTTAAACTAAAAAAAAAAACTTGTTTTTAAGTCACTAAATCTCCACGTCCTGTATATTCGTAAGATTGTAGTTCAAGTCAACAAATTTGTTGAGAAAAAAAGAAATTAAATTTTCTCATCAGATTCAGAGCAAATAATTAATTTCTCTCTCTACATGAGGAGAGAGAAACGAAATGGCACCAAACCAAATCGACAACCACAAGAGATGCAACCACCCATCATCAATCGGTGAAGAGAGAGAGAGAGAGGGAAAGTGAGTAAGAGAGTGACGTATCATCTGACGCTTTCTTCATTCTTGAAGCAATAGGTTTTCTTCTTCTTCCTTGTCTTCGTCTTCTTATGCTTCTTCTGCGTCTTGGGCTTCTTGTTTCATTCGGATCTCATGCTCCTTTCTGTGTATCTGCCTTGGATCTTTAGCGAGCTAACATTTGCTCTTTATCATTTGGACCAATTGTGTTAGACACTAACTCTGTATCTATCACGCTTGATCCTCACACTTCACCGGTATTCTCCCCTCACGACTCCGACCTTTATCATTGTGTATGTGTTCATTGTTTTTCTTTTTTGGTTTTGGAACTGATTTGGATTCCAATATGCATTTGGAATTGGTTTAGTTTTCCATTTAAATTCGCTGTTTCCGACGCGATCGACAATGGAGGATTCCGAGAGAATTAAACCCGGCCAGGTACCATTTCTTTCTCCACATTTTGTTCTATTTACGTTTCTGATATATGTAATTCGATGGTATGAGACATTCTTGCTAAAATGGCCAGTGAATTTGCAGCTAGATGTTGTACAATTGTGTAATTTGGTTGGCATGTTTTAAGTGTTTTTGCTTCAATTGAATTCAGCGTTAACTGTGTTATTAAGTTCTCCTGGCCCTTTGGGCTGATCTCATGATGAATTATGGTTTCTCTCCTATGATGTTGGAGAGAAGCGTAACATTTTTTAGTTTCTCATTTGCTAGCAAATATTGATCCAAATACCTACTAATGTATTTTACATGGATTTCCGTGTAACTTTTATTCGATGTCACTAGCTGTAATTTTGGGTTTATTGCTCAAAAAGATTTTTCCCAAGAAGAAAATCATTATTGTTGGTTTAATCTAACTCAATTCTGATTGTCTTTTGGAGAATGAAAATACATTTGGCTTTTATTGAACAAATAGACTGCATGTGAATTCAAGCTTAATATATAGTTTTGGCTCATGCTTCATATTTGTTTTGTAGACTACTTTCTCTGAACGACTAATGAAGGTTCTTCTTATGTTTCAGGTTTCGTTTCTTCTTGGAATCATCCCCATTTTTGTTGCATGGATATATTCAGAATTCCAAGAGTATAAGAAGTCTCAATCTCCTTCTAAAGTGTATGTTCTCCATTCAACATTTTCAGTTTTAATTTTATATGTAACGCATATTTATAATATCTTCTGTTGATGATTGATATTTGTTACATGTAAATTTGGTTCCACATCAACCTGGAGAAAATTCACATTTTTATTTTTTCATATAAAAATTTGGTTCCAATGAGATCTTTCATAATTAATTACTTGTCATGACTTTCGTGTAAAATATAATATATCATGACTTTCTCTGTGACAAAGGAGTTGGAACATCTTCTGATCTACATTTTGATTTGCGCTTATCTATGAGATTACAGTGTATGACTAGTTTCTTCTTTTTGCTCTCATTTTTCTTAGTTTGCAGCCAAAGCATTCATCTTTTAATGTGTTAATGAGATTATTTTCATTCATAAATGACTTCATTTTGAGTTCCCTTAAATTCTTAATAACTAAGCATCTCATTTGCAGTCATTCAGATATAAATCTGGTTGAACTGGGAGCAGAGGCAGTAAAAGAGGATGATCGCACTGTTTTGCTGGAAGGAGGCCTGATAAAATCAGGATCCGCCAAGTTACATATTTCTTCCGTCAAAAGAAATTTAATTAGGTAATTTCTTATGATTTGTTGTATTCTCATTGATAGTGTGTAAGAGTATCTTCATAACAGTCTTTGTTGCATTCTGAAATCTTAACAGTTTGATTTACAGGTTTTTGACATTGGATGAATCTTTCCTCCTAGAAAATCGAGCTACTCTGAGAGCAATGTAAGTCTCAATCAGATTATGATGCAAAAATAGAAAACTTGCAGCTAATATATTTCCTGTAATAAAGTGATTATGCTCTTTGATATTAGGTCTGAATTGGGGGCAATTCTAGTGTATTTCTTCATATGTGACCGAACAAGTATCTTAGGAGATTCTAAGAAGGTATGTTATACCACTCTTATATTGGTGTGCATTTAACCAATTTGTATGATGTACTATGTAATATTTTAAGATATCTCTTCACCAAAATGCTACTCTTCATTACACTGCAGTTTTCCGCCTGAGGACTCTTTTTGTGAGATTATATGCTCTCATTCTTGATTTCTGACACTGTCTTGTAGACACTCATGAGCATCTTTTACATCATTCGAATTTTGCTATATAGTCACCCATTTTCAGTTTTCAGCTTTTTTTGCAATATTAATAGCTAACCCCTGATTAATTTTGCCGTTCCCATCAGTGTTGGATTACATCTATGTGGCACAAACTTGTAACAAATTATACCATTATTCAATAACTTGTCAGAGTTATATATTTCAACATATTCTGATGGTGCATTGTTTGTTGGCATTTGATATATACAGCTATTTGGAGTTTCGATTAGTCAAATGCTGATCAATATTTTTAAATGCTCTTCTTTGGACAGAACTACAATCGTGACCTCTTCATGTTTCTCTACATTCTTCTTATCATAGTCTCGGCAATGGCTTCTTTAAAGAAACACGCTGAAAAGTCAGCCTTCTCTGGAAAATCAATACTTTACCTTAATCGACATCAAACAGAGGAATGGAAAGGATGGATGCAGGCAAGTTTTTCTTTGACACTAGATAACAAGTTGATGTTGTTTAAGAGATGTTGTAAGTGATAATTGGGAAATGTTTTATTTTTGTTCATTTATTTTTGTGAAAGGTGAGGAATGGAATTAAGTATGTCATGGTTGTCGTCATAGTCTTTGGGGATGTGAATTTGTTCTGGCTTTTAATGTCTTGCAACATGCTTTCCTTTTCATTCACCTGAGCAAGGTCATTGATGAGACTTAATTTTCGTTCTCTTATAGGTGTGCAAAAATTATGACATGTATGTGACTATGTCTAATCTGTTTTTTTATCAGTCACTCACTTAAGCCCTTTTTTGTTTCATTATATTTACTTGTTGATAAGATACATGATTGTCATCATCACATCTTTTGTTTTGTGTTCAACAGGTCCTGTTTTTAATGTACCATTATTTTGCTGCTACAGAGATATACAATGCAATACGTATTTTTATTGCTGCCTATGTTTGGATGACTGGGTTTGGAAATTTCTCTTATTATTACATTAGGAAGGATTTTAGCCTTGCAAGATTTGCTCAGGTACTTCTTTTTGGTCTGAACTAAATGTACATTCCATAGCTATTGGTTTTGTGACTTTCCTGCGACACTACTTACCTAAGATATTTTTATGCAGATGATGTGGCGGCTAAATTTTTTCGTCGCGTTTTGCTGCATTGTTCTTAATAATGACTATATGCTCTACTATATCTGTCCTATGCATACACTTTTCACTGTTATGGTTTATGGAGCGCTTGGCATTTTTAACAAGTACAATGAGATACAATCAGTGATAGCTGTGAAGATCCTTGCTTGCTTTCTTGTTGTAATTGTAATATGGGAAATTCCTGGAGTGTTTGACATATTCTGGAGTCCATTAACATTTCTTTTAGGTAAGTAATAATGAATTTTCTAATCCTTATATATTACAATGTTGAGTGGCTTCTTTGATTTTGCTACACTTGTATTTAGGCCCTTGGAGATTTTAGTGATTATACGATACTATACTTTCTGGGTTTCATTTTTATTATTTTTTATTTTTTATTTTTGTTGCGCCTATCTGTGTTAACCCAAACTTCACTAGCTTGCTTGCTTGGTCAAGTGTTGGGAATTGAGTTGGCCTCCCCTTCTGGGTCTTGCATTTCTTTTGTCTCATTTTGCAATCTTCAAATTGAGTAATAATTATGTATTATTTGGTGATACCATGTTGTATGTTGTATTACGAGGCTACGGCAGGTTTCCTAGTTACTATGTAGTTTGTATTCAAATTAATTTGGCAGAAACCTTAAAGCGATACTAACTTTCTACGTTTTGTCGCTGCTGACTCATGTAATCTGTAGTGAAATCTTTTATTTCCTTCTTTGGCAGGGTATACGGATCCTGCAAAAGTCGAACTCCCCAGACTGCATGAGTGGCATTTCAGATCTGGGCTGGATCGTTACATATGGATAATCGGAATGATATATGCCTATTATCACCCTAATGTAATTTGAAATGTTTGGCTGCGTCTTGGCTCTTGCTTCCTTGGTCTTCAAACCAGCGTCTTTTAAACTGCTTTAACTACTTTTATCATATCATAGGTTGAGAAGTGGATGGAGAAATTGGAGGAAGCTGAAACGAGGAAGAGAATCTCAATCAAAGCAAGCATCATCACAGTTGCTTTAACAGTAAGTTTAATGAATTTGTTACTTCTGTATCAGTATGTTTGGTTGATCCCTTTTTATATTCTCTAATTTAATGGTTTGATCTCATTCTGATTGTTTTATCTAGGTTGGTTATCTGTGGTATGAGTGGATCTATAAGCTGGACAAGGTGACATATAACAAGTACCATCCATACACATCATGGATTCCCATCACGTGCGTATTGAGAAGTTTTTTATTTATGTTTTTCGTAGAGGTGGAGAGTTTGTGGTTTCTCGCACAATTACAAGATATTATTTAGGGGAAGCTTCATTACTTTATCTTGTTTTCTATTGCTTACTGTGTCTTCTGTTTCATTATAATTTCAGAGTTTACATTTGCTTGAGGAATTTTACTCAGCAGTTTCGGAGCTACTCCTTGACTCTCTTTGCGTATGTATTTTCTGTATGATGAGGCTTAAAGCTTGAACTCACATGCTATACCGACTAACTTGTAAATTTTATGTACTGTTTTGTATTACTAGGTGGCTTGGCAAGATAACTTTGGAGACCTATATTTCGCAGTTCCATATTTGGCTGAGGTGCGTGGATATTTTCTTCCCCCTTTATTGGCCAACTCCAATTTGTCTTTAACAGTAGAATGTAAGGTTCATAATTTAACCATGGATTCTTGATGTTAGGCCTCAGATGCCAGATATATTCCTGTATATTCTTATGATTGAAATAAATATATGTTATGACTCCAGAAGTAACCTAGTTTGTAATTACCGATCAAAAGCTACTTTATAGTCAAGTAAATGATGCATTTAAGCTTCTGGCTATAAATTTATAAGGAATAGGAAGGGTTGTCCATTCTGCATATCCATAAGTGTATTGCCATTGGAGACACTAAAATCTAAATCTGCGGGTAGTAAGATGCAAGACATGAATGAATGACGTAATGGCTCATCTGAGGACATAAGCTTTAATTTTTAAAATTTATGTTAATCTAAAATGATGTCTTCACAAGTACTTAGTTTCTGTTTATTTGTATGTGCAGATCAAACGTGCCGAATGGACAACCTAAGTGGCTTCTTTCTATCATTCCTGAATATCCAATGATCAACTTCTTGCTCACTACTGCTATCTATCTGCTTGTAAGAAATATGCCTATTGACACAAATTTTCATAAGATCGTTCAGTACTAGTTAAATCTAGTTAACTCGTTTTAATTTTTTTCTCTAATTTTACATGCTTTTGCAGGTCTCTCTTAGGATATTTGAATTAACAAATACTCTTAAGACAACTTTTGTACCCTCGAAAGATGATAGACGATTGCTGCATAATTTCCTTGCTGGAGCCGGGATTTCTTTATGTCTGTATAGCATCTCCCTGATTGTAGTCAAATTCCTTATCTAATGAATGGTAAGCTTTACTTCATCTTGTACCGGTATAAGTTTATTGCTCAAGTGCAGGGGAGGTTTTTTTTTGCCCTTATGTTGGGGGAAAATGGATCCCTTCTGCTGGAATCCCAACAGGAGGGGTTATGTTGCGCCAATCTGGCGTCGAGCTCAAGTCTAAATAGTCCAAGTTAGCTAGGCACGGAGCCAAATTAAAAGTTGGGTCTTTTTTTGTTTTTTACTTTTTTGAAACTGATAGTCTAAATAGTCCAAGTTAGCTAGGCACGGAGCCAAAGAAAAAGTTGGGTCTTTTTTTGTTTTTTTTTTTGTTTTTTACTTTTTTGAAACTGATATAGACAGTTGATATCTAAGCTCAATAGTTCAGATGCAACAGGACCTCTCATGTTCGGTGGAACAGAAGAGGACCTCGGTCCTTATTTTTTTTTATTTTTATTTTTTTTTGGGGGGGGGGGGGGGGGGGGGGGGTATCTGTACCTATTCATGCATAAAAGTTGAACGGATCAAGATTTCACAACTCATCACGCACTACATCAGGGAATGTTTTCCTCGCGATGAATTTGACAATCTTTCACAAGTTTTTCCAGCTTTCATAATCTGTTGAACTGCTGTCTGTATTTAGTCATTCTTCCTAATTACTATTTCAGGCCTTAGAAATCAGAAAGAGAGTTACATAATTTTCTTGTCAGGCTGCAAAAAGGGTGTAAGTGAAATAAGAGGATTTCGGAAAGGCATTGTTTTCAAATGCAGCTAATAAAGCAAGTTTTTTCATGGTCATAAGAAGAATCAAGGCTTTGGTGCAACGGTTTTGCGATATCTCTCGATGCGGTTTGGCAGAGTGCAGTAATGAAAAAGAAAGAAGCAAAATATTTTTGTAATATTCTGGATTTCCACATATGATCCCCCCTCCCCGTCTTTTTCTACTGTTAATTTCGGAAGAAATGACTGTCCAATTATGTAGATTGATTTGTTGTATTTGTTGAAACGGAAGAATTCAATAGCAAATTATTATATTCACCTCGTCACATGCCTGGTAATAGAGGATCTGCCATTGCAACCGATAGTTAGAGTACAGAGAAAATTACTGAAAGGATGGTTGATCATGATGGAAGTAAAACCACCACTTATTCTTGTTCTTTTCATTGGTCACAATGCATTGTGTCATTGTGGTTGAAACTTGAACTTGTATCGACCAACTTTAAGTGCAAAAATTATATTCGCAATAAAACACCCAAAATACATGGTGTCTTCACATCTAGCTCTATTTTTTTTCGCCCAAGGCTGCATCTAAAATTTTTTCGGAAGTAAGAACACGGAAAAGGAGTATGGAAATTTTACTATATAATTAAGCAGAGCGGCGGAGCTTGGACGGAACAGTTGGAGGAGGCACGATGGAACATCGGAGCAGCAACAGACACAAGATCTATATAAGGAAAAGGTAGGGAACATATGGGTGAAGGAATCAAAATTACTTGCAATGTTCCACATTGCATATCTTGAAACAAACGTATGAGAAACGTATGAGAAAAATATCTGATACAGGCATTTTTTTTTTCAAAATCCAGATGAAGGAGGTAACATGTTGTTTAGGTTTTCTCATCTGTGGATTTGTTGGAAGAGAAAACTTGCTATACTCACTATTATTTCACATTCTTTTTTCTTCTTCAATTTCAATATTGCAGAACAACTAGTACCTGCAAAGAATGCAGGACTAACCCCGAAATGACCAAGCCAATACACGGTGATTAGACCCGCTTCTTGAGATGGCCTCTGAAATATTGATTAAACCAGCAAGTTCGATGAATCGAATCTATGTTAGTTTGTTCTTCTTTCTTGTTTTGAGGGAAAAAAATCCGCCAAACACTCGTCACTCACACTCCTGGAACATAGCCATGCTCACGGAGACGAACAGTCAATGCATTTAGTTCTGCATATATACACTCAGACTCGGGATGCGTCTTGTCTCCGGTAATAAAAGCGTGGACGCCATTTTTAAGCTCAATCCAGCTACAACCTGGTGTCTTCTTGACATTTTGTTCCTTCATTGTATGTCTAACTTCCGACACCTCTTCATATCGACCAATAATTCCATAAACATTCGACATCAACACATAATTACCACAGTGCTCAGGTTCAAGCTCGATCACCTTCCCTGCAGCAACTTCAGCCAGATCTGTATTCCCATGAAGCCGACATGCCGCTAGTAAAGCCCTCCATACCACAGGATTGGCTTGAATAGGCATCGTTATGACCAATTCATAAGCCTCTTCCAGTTTCCCCGCTCGACCAAGCATGTCAACTACACAAGAATAATGCTCGATAGTGGGAACAACACCAAATCCAGACTTCATTTTCATCAAGAACTCATGCCCTTGTCGGACGAACCCTGCGTGATTGCAGGCGGATAACACCCCAACAAACGTCACCTCATCAGGCTTAATCCCGGCTTCGCACATACACGAAAACATACCCATCGCCTCGTTACTGTCTCCGTGCATGCCATAACCCATAATTATGATGTTCCACGACGCGGTGTCCTTGTTTCTCATCGTATCGAAAACAGCCTGCGCGTTTCTCATGCTCCCACATTTTGCATACATGTCCATAACTGCATTGTTCACAAGCACATCATCGGTATTGTTATTGTTACCGTCTTTATTCAATCCGTTTACTATCATATAACCATGGATTTCTCGACCATGCATTAAGGCTGCTAAATGAGAGCAGGCCGGAAGAACTGTTGTGATGGTAATCAAATCCGGCCGAACTCCAGAACCTAACATTCTATCGAAAAGTCTAAGACTACCATCATGATCACCACATTGTTCATAAACAGATACGATCGAGTTCCACGAAAATACATCCTTATCATCCATCATCTCAAAAATCTCAAAAGCATCTTCAGTGCACTTGCATTTTCCATACATATCAATCAGAGCGTTTGAAACAGCAACACCGGAATCATATCCCATTTTGATCGCAAACCCATGAACTGATCTCCCATTGTTAAAGTCTCCAATCATAGCGAAAATCGATAGAACCCCAGTAGCTGTAAATCGACTAGGAGAAACCCCTTCTTCACTCATCCTTCTAAAAACCCCTAATGCCTCATCAAATCGCCCGATTTGTGCATACCCATTAACCATTGCATTCCAAAGCACTACATCTCTAATAAGCATTTCGTCGAACACTGTCAATGCTTCCTCCATTAACCCAAATTTCAAGTAAGTATTAACCAAAGCACTACCAACAAAAACATCCAACTCCAACGCCAATTTAAACAACGAGCCATGAATCTTACTAACCTCAATAACCTCACAACAAGCTCTAATTACGCATGGGAAAGTGAATTTATCAGGAACTACACCCACCCACCTCATCTTTTTATAAAACTCAAACCCATCAGCAGCAAGCTGATTTGCGAAAAACCCAGCAATGATTGCATTATAGGCAAACACATTAAGATTATCATACGAGTCATAAAAAACCAGAACAGAATCTTCCATTTGGTTACACTTGGAATACATATTAATAAGGCTGGTAATGGATGAAGGGGATCGAAGAAATCCAGAGGAGATCATGTATGAATGTACCTGTTTTCCCTTCGTTAGATTCTTGTGGTGCGCGCATGATTGTAGAAAGGCAATGCAGGAGGTGAAGTTATGGGGATGTTGAATAGCGTGGAATTCGGAAAGGGACGGGGCAGAGAAATTAGAAATCAAAGAAGAGGAAAGAGAAGGCTTCTTGAAGATGATTCTGCTGCAGAAGATAGCAGTTTTGTTCATTTACCTGGCACGGTCTGAAAATGGAGGCGTTTCCGGTCTGAATAATTACAAGAGGGACTTCTCTTATGGGGAATGAACTACATTTTGCGTCTGCAGAGCTGGTTGTATTGTTGTATGCTTTGTTACTTTGAAAATGGAGCAATTTAAATTTACAGAGTCATTAAATTTTTCTTAAATTATAAAAAAAGGTTTTTACTAAACGATACCCCTAGAAATCCCAATTTACTAAATTATACACTCTTACTAATTTTGGTTGATCTATACTCCTGACCCACACGTTACTCAAAATAAGTCTGTGAAATTATCAAATTAATTTCATATAACAGCAAAAAAAAAAAACTAATCAAATCAATTTTAATTACATCTATCCCTCCTGACTCTTCGTCTTCATCTTCTTCTCCTCTCTTCCTCTCCATCAAACTCATTTCAATCTCCTATTTTTACATAAACCCTTTTATTTCTTCAATGAGCATTCTTCTTTAGAATGAGAATTGATAACGGCTACTTTATTTTCTTTTGTATTATTATTATTCATTATATTTTCTATGTCTTTGTGCTTTTATGCTCACATGCAAGATGAATACATGATGTCCGTATAACTATCTTATAGACTACAAGAAAGGTAAGCATCTTGTAGTCTACAAAAATGATACACGATGGTCATGCAGCCATCTTATAGTTTACAAGATGGGTACACAATGATCGCGTAGACTACATGAAATATTGAAGAAGAAGAATTTTGAATATATTTAATTTTATATATTTATTTAATTATAAATAAATATGGAGGTTGAGTATTGAAGGAGAATAAGTTGACATTTGATTTGATGTTGTGTAAGAAGTGTGTTGGGAGAAAATTATGAGAAAAATTAATGTCTATAAGAGTAGTACACGATATTCGTGTAACCATCTTATAGTCTACAAGAAGGGTACATGATGTCCGTGTAACCATTTGTAGTCTACAATATGGGTATACGATGTCCGTGTCACCATCTTGTGTTACACGACGACCATGAAGTTACTGTACACTACATGATGCGGCAAACTACATGTATAGTGTACACGACAATCGTGTAGTCATTGTGTAGACTACACGCGTGATACGCGACGATCATGTACATTACACAACGATCGTGTAGTTATCGTGTACAACGAAATACCCATATTTTTCTCATTGAAATTTTTTTCAAGTCTTCCAACAAAATATATATTTTTCACCGAAATATCCATTTTTTATCATTGGAAAATTTTTTCAAGCCCTCCAACGAAATATCATTTTTTCTCCTAAAGTTATTCTTTTTTGTTTGATCGTAATCTTGTAGACTACATGATGGGTGCACGAGAGTACAAGATGGCTACACGATGCCCATGTACCCATCGTGTAGTCTACACGATTGTTACATGATGACTATATGATGTTCGTGTACTTATCGTATAGTCTACACGATGGGCGCATGAGTAAGCACGATGTGTACATGATGCTCATGTACCCATCGTGTGGTCTACAGGGTGGCTACATGATGTATGTATACCTATCGTGTAGTCTACATGATGAGTATTCTATGTTGTGTAACCATCTTGTAGTGTACAAGATGGATATATGATGATCATGATGTATGTATATCTATCGTGTACCCAGCAACGTTCTATCTCTCTCTCTCTACGCTCTACATTTTATCTCTCTCTCTCTACGTTCTCTCTCAAAATTAACAATACCCACCAAAATTAGCAAAACCACCAAAATTAGCAAAACCCACCAAAATTAACAGAACCTACAAAAATTAACAAAACATATTTAAATTAACAAAGCTCATTCTCTCTCTACGGTTTTTCTCTCTCAAATCTGGGCAAAAGCCGAAATTAACAAATATAAGTTTTATAAATATTATTATCATATATAAATTTAATTTTTTCTTAGTACATGCATGATAGTTAAAAAATGTACATGAATTTTATCTAATATGTAAATTAATGTATTTTAGTAGATTTTAATTGTAATTTATTTTTCTCTTTTAGCAAATTTCCTTTAGAATTTTTTTATTTCATTCACTATGTATCGTTGTTATATATTACGTGTATATTTTTTAAATTCATAATTAGTATAAAATGCAATGTAATCTAACTTAAAATAAAAGACAATGTTCATTAATTAATTAACTAAAAAACTTAATTACTATGATGTGTCATTTAATACTAAATTTAAAATTAAACTTTAATAATAATGTGAGGATAAATATGTCCATAAATATTTTTTCACTCACTTTTATATATAATAATATAAGATAAGAAAAGTATTTTTAGATATAGAGTTTTTTATTCCTTTGCTAAAAGAATTTTTTTTCACTTTTGTTTATGATACTCATTAGATTAATCTAAACATAAAAATGACAATAAAGAAATATTAACTAAATTAATATTAGATTGATTTGAGACATTTTTATGGCCTATAATTAGTCTTTTAAGATTTACATATAAAAATGACAATAAAGAAATCATTCGAGACTTATTGCTTATTTATAATTACTTTAGTTATAAATCGAGACTATTTGCTCAAGACTTTAAATTAATAATAAGGAGAAAATGTCTTTAAAATGATAATTTAAATAAAATAGTAAAAAAAATTTCATATGAACAATTAGGATAATAGCAAAATAGTTAAAGAAAAACTCTTCATATGAATAGTTTGAATAATTACATTGTAATGATAATGTAAGAAATTTAAAAAACAATTAGGGGTAGTATAGTCTAAAAATATTTCTCTAACTTTTACACTTTTATATAGAGTTTAGATAGTCCATGACGTTCCAAAATGAAAAAAAAATGCCCACTTTACTTTCAGAAGTCTTTTTATATAAACTCTCTTATAATTTTTCTTCTATCGTGATTACATGACACTTAAGTGAACACTGCATATTTATCATACAAATTTTACTAATTGATGTTTGTTTTATATAGATCACATTTTACTAACACGTGTGATAAAAGTGTAATTAAGTTTATTATATTTTTAATTAAATTACTATAGAGTTATTTTTATGTTAATTAAAAGAAGTATATTTAACACCATATTAGTTATTAGTTTACGTGAGTAAAATAAAGATAAAGTTATATTACTCTGACATTTTATTATTCAACAAGATTGTAAAACCATCATGCATGTTTATAGGAAAATATATAGGAAAATTTATAGTAGAAATCTCTAATAAATTAAAAGAAAATGTAACATCATTAATTAAGTTATCAGTTTCATATTTTATTTGAAACTTTGATCAACCATTTTTTTCTTTTTAATTTTTCTTTACTATATTATGTAACACTAATTACATTAACATATAAAATATAGTATGACTAAAAGTTTTTAAAAGTGTTTTGTATTTGAATTATTTTATTTAAATTTTAATGATACTTCACCCTTCTTCTATATTAAAAATAAAATAGTAGAAATTTATAGTTTTTCCATAACTTTTAGATAACTTGCCACAATATATTATAAGTTGTCAAATTAAAGTTAACTTATTTAATTATTCATTATTTTTTTTAAATTCATTAAATAAGTGGATGAATTTAAAAATTAACGCATGCTTTGATCAATTTATTGTAATTTTAAAAGTAAGTAATTATTAAATGACAAATGATGTATCATTAATAGTTGAATAAAATTATCAAAAAATAATTATCCTTTCCTCTCCACTTTTAATAAATTATAGATTATAAATAATAGATCCATTTAACACACTACATAAACATTCAATATTGGTGGGTATCATTTAAAAATAATGCTGGTGAGTCATACCATTTAGGATCCACGTGACTTCGTGTTAGGGCCAACATGTATTTATCGACTCTACTTGTTTTCATATTTTAGATAATCATATATTTGACGATTTGTTACCTAATTAATGAAATTATTTAATGATTTTCCGTTGTAATGAATATTTTTTGTCTCTTAGCATATAAATCTTATATATTTTTCCAGTTATCATAAGTTTGTAATCCGTATTTTTTATTCTGAATTTTGAACATGGAAACGTATAAGGCAAGTTTGATACCCCTATCTGGATTATTATGTATTACGTATTATCGACCGAATTTGGATCGAATATTTGACCGTTTAATATCCATATTATATTTACCGATTAATACTCTCTATTTTTGTCGTCCCTGAATTAACTAACTGTAGTTCTGATCAATAAGAGTATTAAAAAACTATAACAAACTGACTAAGTTGAACCGAACTAAATTAAAAATAATAGGTTTCGGTCGATATTCTACTTGTTGCAATTCAATTCAATTCGGTTCGACTTGCTGAAAAAACTGAAGTTTTGGTTCGGTTTGACATCTGAACACGTTTTAAATCAAACTGAATCGAAACTACACCGAACCTATTGACCTTTTTATGTACATGTTCGTAGACGATCCCTTAGACTTGAGTTATCTTCTCTCAACCCCCCGAGCTACTATGCAAGCAGGAGTAGCGACCCCCGACGACGATGGAAGTGGCGATTGGAGTAGTGATTTTGAGAAACTATGGGAGCAACGATTCTGAGCACCGATAAGAGCAATGATTCTAAACGGTGATGTGAGCAGCGTTTGTGAGTGGCGATGCGAGCAATGGCTGAGAGCGGCTACTACGAGCGACGTAATCTCCTCCACATCTATGTCGTCAGACTCATCTCTAATACTTCATCTTTGTCTCTCAGAGGAGGCTCAAAGTGGTTTGGGGCCTGAGGGGACATTATGGAATGAGGCCCTAGCATATATAAAAATAATATTTTTTTTTATTGTGAAACTATATTTTCTACCATGTAGATTCTTGAATTTTATCATAGTTTTTCTCATTGTTTAGTTCTTTTACCACCACACATGTATATCAAGAACAAAGAATAAAATATTTAAGAATAATTTACTATAAATGATACAATAATATTAAAATTAAACACGGCAATGATTAAGTTGTAACATTTGCAACGTTATAGTATAGTTGAAAAAATATATTACCTTCACAAAATTCATATACACACTCCGAAAATATGAAGAATAGTATATGAAAAAAAATTGTACCTTCAATTCATTAATTTTATTTGTTAGTTTCGATTACGATAAGTAAATTAATATATGCTTTTATTAAATGGTAAAGCAATTAAAAATAGAAATTAAAACATTTTTAGATTTTTTTTAGTCTGTAAAACATCCAAGTTTTAAAATCTGAAGAATAGACAAGAAATAAACTGATTGTATAAGAAAAAAAATTGCAATCATTTACAACTAAGATTAAAATATAATTAAATATGTGCTTATAAAAATGGACCCTAGGCTATTGAGAGACCTTAGGCCATTGCCACAATAGCCTAGCTATTGAGCCGGCCCTACTGTCTCTAATTCTATTAAGCTCTCTCCGTCTCTCTCAGGTTATGTCGTCTCCATTTATCAACTTCTCTTTCATCTCCATCTCTCTCGACTTCTCTTCCCCTTACAGAGTGTCAGTCTGAGACTTCAGCTTAAAACTTCAACATTTAGGTAAGTAGTTCTGATTAGGGTTAGGGTGTTTACCGATTTTAAGTTTGATTTGTACTGATTTAGGAATTGTCTTGTCGATGTATTTTGATGTTATACTGTTTTGTTTTGTGGAGTCTTGAATTACAGATTTCAAGTTTGATGTTGTACTGATTTGTTTTGTAGATGTATTGAGTTACATGTATCAATTTTGATGTTGCAATTACATAGTTTAAGTTAGGTAAAATTTTCAGGTTTAATATTATCATTTTGGTTTTTCTACTACTTATCAAATTAAACACATTTCGATTTGGTTCATTATATGGGAACTAAAACTTTCAATTCGGTTTATTTTTTTTACTAATCAAATTAAACCGAATTGTGAATACATTTTTTGGCCACTAGTACTGACAAATTTAAGGGTATCTGCGATTTACTCAGCAGTGCAGATATGCTTTTGAAAGTTAAGAAAAAATTACTTTTTTGATTTCCAGGAATAGCATATACGAGCCGTTTTATTGTTATCTCAATGACCTAAACTGGATGAAAATCACTCTTGTTGATCAAATGACTGCCATTTAATTAAACCCTTGCGTGTGTTCAAGCTGCTGTGCTTACTGCTTGTATGCAGTAAAAGCATTAATGCTACTAAACATTAAAGATCTGAACAAAATAACATGCACTATGACCACACAAACTATCCACAATGCTCTTCACTATTTGCAACAAATTTACATGATCAACAATAACTAGAAAAACACATTTTCCCTCACTTTCCAGGAACAAAGTTGGTGGCAAAAGCCCAAGCATTGTTGTTGACAGGGTCAGCTAGATGGTCAGCAAGATTCTCCAATGGGCCCTTTCCAGTCACAATTGCCTGCACAAAGAACCCAAACATTGAAAACATTGCCAATCTTCCATTCTTGATCTCCTTCACTTTTAACTCTGCAAAGGCTTCTGGGTCATCTGCTAGGCCCAATGGGTCAAAGCTCCCTCCTGGGTATAATGGGTCTGTCACCTCTCCTAGTGGTCCACCAGCCACCCTGTACCCTTCCACAGCGCCCATCAATATCACTTGTGTCGCCCAAATGGCCAATATGCTTTGTGCATGGACCAAGCTAGGGTTTCCCAAGTAGTCAAGCCCACCCTCACTAAAGATTTGGGCTCCGGCCTTGAACCAAACGGCCTCCCCGAACTTAACACCATTTCGGGCCAAGAGCTCTGGGAATACGCAACCAAGAGCTCCAAGCATGGCCCATCTAGAGTGGATCACTTCCAGTTCACGGTTCTTGGCGAAGGTCTCAGGGTCGGCCGAGAGACCAGCTGTGTCCCAACCATAGTCACCAGGAAATTCACCGGTAAGGTAAGAAGGGGCCTCGCCGGAGAATGGGCCCAAGTACTTAACACGGTCTGGGCCGTACCATGGGCTTCCGGAGGAAACGGGCTTCTTGGTGATGGTTTTCCTCATGCTGACTCTTCCATTGCCGAAAAGCTCAGGGGCAGGGGGAGAGAGCTTGACAGCTTTGCCTGCCAATGACGGTGAGGAAAGAGCCATAGTAGAGGCGGCCATGGGTGGATGAGAGAAATGGGCTCCTCTTTCTTTTTCTTTTCCTTTGGGATGAAAGGTTGAGGGTGGTGGAGAAAATGGTGAGTTGGGTGTGCATTAAATAGTGGAAATAGAGCAAATCCTTATCCAAAAGTATCTAATACTTCAATTTCATTGGATTTCAGTGATTTTGGATTTGGTTATTTGTATGCTCATCTGGCTTCCTCTAGTCCACCAACTTTCGAGATTTATTTCTAAAGGCTCTCATGTGTTTGTGGATTTCCCCTGTTGCAGGGACTATCACACTCGCTTCCTCTCTTTTTTTCCCCCTTTGAATGCCTGATTTTTGACAAGATTTTTTCATGTTATAGACTTGTTTATCTTTTGGGATAAAAAGATATTTGTTTTGTGAAATTTTGTGGATTAGAAAAATCTCATTTTTTTTTATTTTACTTGCAAATACCAGTTTACCAGTTAGGGGTGTTCACATAATAAATTTTATAAATAGTTTATAAATTAAATGTACTTATAATATTGTGTAATTAAGAACATCAATGTCTATAAAGATTAATTTCAAGATTTTTTATATACAAAGAATACAAATCTTAGATATTAAATATATTAGAAATTTTAGCACTCGAACATATGTAATGCACATAAATGAATATCGTTAAATTAAAAATTAGATATTTAAAAGTATACTATATAGAATTACTTTTTAAATATTATACTTTATTTATAAATTTTTCATATTCATAAGAAATGATTATGTCATTAATAGATTATTGAAAAATATATTAATGTCTTCTCAAATTGATTTTTGTATAAATTTCATGTTACTAATAACATCAGTATTACATAATATAAGTTTTATAAATTAGTCACTAGTTTAACGTACAAGACAATATTGTTTTGTGAGAGTTTCATATTACTTAACCACAGAGTATAATTAGTGCATCATTTAATTCAATGTCCAATACAAATTGTAAATTATAAATATTAGAATTTAGTACATTATCTCTTATGTAAAGGAAATGAGTATGCTTAATTTTTATTTTATTTAGTTAGTGAATCAACATAAAAATTAGCTATCATATGTGTAACATACATATGTTCTAGTAGTTAAAAACAAATTAGCAGAAATTTATAGTTTTTAAATAACTTGTTAAGTTTATTTATCATTATCAAATAAAAATTAACGTAATTACTTAATTTTTCTAAATCCATTAAATAGATGAACAAGTTTTAAAAAAATCAATGTCTTTGATTAATTTATTATAATTTTTCAAAGAAAAAATAAATATAAATGATTATTTTAGATGATTTATCCTCCCATCTTTAATATTTTAAATTATCATTTAACACTCTACATTAACACGCTCGTAGGTAGCATTCGAAAAGAATGTTGGTGGGTCGCACGATTTAGGATCCGGACTGTGACTGCCTACTATTTTGACGAATAAGGCGATGTCCTGTCCAATTTAGACAGTTAGCCTAGCTCTTAATGGCCTAGATAAACTTAAAAAATAAAAGAAAATTTTACTTTTTTAATCACTCGTGTTGATTAAAAAAAGCATTCCTACCGGTTAATCATCATTCGTTCTGATCTCAATGACTCAGTTTATATGAAAATCACTCATGTCGATACAATTCCTACCAGTTAATCATCAAACACTTGTTCTTGTGTCAAGCAGTTATGCTTGTATGCAGTAAAAAGCATCAGTGCCACAAAAAATTAAAGAAGTGAACAAAATGAAATGAAATACTACCAAAAATTAAAGAATTTTAAAAATTAGTGCCTAGTTTGATTAATTTAATATAATTTCAAAAATAAATTATTATTAGATGACATATATAAAGTAGAAGATTATTTTAGATAATATATCCTCTCCATCTTTAAAATATTCTAAATTATCATTTAAAACTTTACATAAACATACAATGCAAGTAAGTATATCATTTTAAAAAAATGCCGGTGGGTCCTACCATTTAGGATCAGCACTTCCCATTCTAATGCAGATTTCAATGACTCAAATAAATTTTTAAAAAATTACTTTCTAATTTTTGCAAAGATGAGATCTGGACCATTTGTTCTCATATATCAATGGCCCAGATTGGATGATCATCACTCATATTGATCCACTATTACCACAAATATTGAAGATTTGAACAAAATGAAAAGCACTATTACCACAAATATCCACATTATGCACTTCGTTAATTTGCAATGGTTTACATAATCAACCCTCACTCAAAAAAAAAAAAAACAATTTCCATCTCATTTTCCGGGAACAAAGTTGGTGGCGAAAGCCCAAGCGTTGTTGTTAACAGGGTCAGCAAGGTGGTCAGCAAGATTCTCCAATGGGCCCTTTCCTGTGACAATAGCCTGCACAAAGAATCCAAACATTGAAAACATTGCCAACCTTCCGTTCTTGATTTCCTTCACTTTCAGCTCTGCAAAAGCTTCTGGGTCATCTGCTAGACCCAACGGGTCAAAGCTCCCTCCTGGATATAATGGGTCTGTCACCTCTCCTAGCGGTCCACCAGCCACCCTGTATCCTTCCACGGCTCCCATCAATATCACTTGTGTAGCCCAAATGGCCAATATGCTTTGTGCATGGACCAAGCTAGGGTTTCCCAAGTAGTCAAGTCCACCCTCACTAAAGATTTGGGCTCCAGCCTTGAACCAGACCGCCTCTCCAAACTTGACACCGTTGCGGGCCAAGAGCTCTGGGAAGATGCAACCAAGAGCTCCAAGCATGGCCCATCTGGAGTGGATCACTTCCAGCTCACGGTTCTTGGCGAAGGTCTCGGGGTCGGCTGAGAGTCCAGCAGTGTCCCAACCATAGTCACCGGGAAATTCACCGGTGAGGTAGGATGGGGCCTCACCGGAGAATGGGCCCAAATACTTAACACGGTCTGGGCCGTACCATGGGCTTCCGGAGGAAACGGGTTTCTTGGCTACGGTTTTTCTCATGCTGACTCTTCCATTGCCGAAAAGCTCAGTGGCAGAAGGAAAGAGCTTGACAGCCTTGCCTGCCAATGATGGTGAGGAAAGAGCCATAGTAGAAGCAGCCATGTCTGAATTTGGGCTAATAGGCTCTTTTTTTTTCTTTTCTTTTTTCCTTTATGATGAAAGGTTGAGGGTGGTGGAGAAAATGGTGAGTTGGGCATGCATTAAATAATGGGAATAGAGCAAAGAAAATCCTTATCTAAAAGAACCAAATAGTTCAATTTCATTGGATTTCAGAGATTTTGGATTTGATTTTTTGTATGCCAATCTGGCTTCCTCTAATCCACCAACTTTTAGTATTCGTTTCTAAGGCACTCGTTGCCCTCTTTTGTCTCTTCCTTTTTGTTTTTAACGTTCTAAGTGTTATTTAGATTAATATACATTTTTTAATTTGTTTAAAAAATTTATATCTTTTTAAATAAGAAATTTTATACTCCTAACCTGTTAATTTCTTATCACCATTTATAATCTCTTTTCTCTCACCATTTCTTTTTCTTTCTTAATAAACATGTCAAATAAATTTAATAATATTTTTTTCTTTATTTTCAAACAATTTTTTCTTCTACTTGAAGGGTTCAAGTAGTTCTTTTGTCAGTCAATTACATACACCAGGTAACTACTTGAATGGTTTAAGTAAATGTTTATGACTACTTGAATCATTCAAGTAGTTATTTTTTGTTTGATTAGTCAGCAAGCCAAACACTAATGACTACTTGGAAGGTATCAAGTAGTTTTTATGACTAATTGAACCCTTCAAGTAGCCTTTTTTTACTACTTGGACCTTTTTTTACGTTCAAAAATTAAGAAAAAATGAAGGTTAGGTACTTGAATGGTTCAAGTAGCTTTTTATGACTACCTGAACTATTCAAGTAGTTATTTTTGTTCGTTAGTCAGTAATCCAGGCATCATGTGACTACTTGAAGGGTTCAAGTAGTTGTTTATGACTACTTGAACATTTCAAATAGTTACTTTTTGTTTGGTCAGTCAGCAACCCAAACATCAAGTGACACTTAAAGGGTTTAAGTAATTTTTTATGAAAGTGTTCAAGTAGCTTTTTATGACTGCTTGAACATTTTTCCGTAAAAAATAAGAGAAAATGAACGTTGAGTACTTGAAGGGTTAAGAAGTCATAAAAAATTACTTGAACTCTTTAAGTAGTGAAAAATTACTACTTGAACCCTTCGAGTAATAATGAGTTTACTAGACAATAAACTTCAGGAGGAAAAAAATTACTTGAAAGGTTCAAGTAGTATAAAATTACGACTTGATGTAGCGGAAGCCTCAACAAAATCCTAACAATATCAAAAGTTATTGAATCGCGCATGATATTTAGCAATCGATCTTCCAGAATCTAATCCTATGAAAAATCCCAAAATTGTAATCGAAACAACTTATGGGCCTCCGAAAGTGCTTAAAATAGCATTCTTTGGATCCAAAATTGGGATGCGATAATCAAACCCATTAGAAAATGCATATCACTGAATAAACTTCGATTTGATATCTTACGGGCCACATGATTCCACCTGAGTCAAACGTTATGCCCTCTAGAAATTAACTTGCGCGTGTCAGGATCAATATGTTTTAAAATAAAAAAAATTAGATTTGAACCACGAACGGTTCGTGGCCAGAATATAAATTTTTTTTATTTAACTTATTTAATCATATTAAATAATTTAGAACTCATTTTAGTTTGATCGTGCATATACGATATAAAAACGAATAGATTAAGGGAAAATAATATTTCACATTTACTCTGTATCGGGGAATTTCTGAACTGGTGGAACTCCCTCGAGCGTTCTTCATGTTCTTCAAGCTTTAAGATCAAAATCATGAACTTGATCTTCCACGAACAACTTTCAAATTAGTCCACCAAAAATCACCTGTTAATTCCAAAAATATATCTCAAAATAATTTTATGTAGGAATATGAGTGTGGGCTCTCAAAATGATTGAAGAAGAAAAATCAAATCTTCATTCTTCAGAGTAATTTCGGCGGCAACAATAGTGAGAGGAGAAAACACTTTCTCTCTTTTTGTGTGTTGATAACAACTGTATCTGATATTCATTATCTCTTTACAATCAAATTGCTATTATATATTTATCAAAAGGTAATTTTCGGTATTTACAAATATACCCATATATTATAAATTTCTAAAAACTATTCTAATTATCTATTATTCCGAAAATTACATGTTCTCCTAGAGTTTTAGTTGTATAAAAAATCATCAATCCAATTGATAAATATAATTGATCATTATCAATTAAATAATCATTTTTATTTTATTTAACTAATTATCTAATAACTAAAAAATAATAATTAATTAATTCAATACAAAAATTACAATTTACTAACTTAAGTGACATCACCTATCACATATGTGTGTAGAAAATATGCATTGGCACCGAAACACATTTTGGTCCAACTTAGTTCGTTTTTCTATTCCTGTTCTCCGAGTTATTTCTGAGACCGAATGGACCCACATGAACAAAGCTTCGGATTCAATTATCTGGTGAATTTATCTCCATAAATTTCTGATCTATTTAATCATGACCTCGTACGACTCCACTATAGGTTTGATGCCGAATCAACTCTAGATTTATGCCTATCATGAATATCAGTAACAAGAGTGAAATGTAAAATTACTATTTTACCCATTTTGTTATTATTTCCTTACCTCCTTTATTGACTGTTAAAAGATATTATTGTGAATTGTCTCGTACAATTCACAAGTCTTATTCAATGACTCATTTCATTGAATACTTGGCCAAGTTAATTTATTCATACACTCATCAATAAAACATAAGGTGATATTGTTGCCTTCACAATCCAACCATGAATTTTCATATCTGTGAATCACGCAACTCCTACTTAATTAAATTATAATCCCAACAGTCGATGTATTGTCCGCCAATTCGAACTCATTCATTTGACATATCAAAGATTGCAACTAACTAAGTCAAATTACGTATTCACCTCAACATTAAGGTAATTATGAAAATACATTTACGGTGTAACAATTAGATTTAGAGCTAGGTAAATAATTTTGGGATCTAAACTAATTTGTTACCGGTCTATTCAACATGTTCATAGCATGTCTAGGTTAACCATTTGAGTCTCCACTCTTATACCCCAAGACTGACATCCAACAGTTCAACCTAACAGTCGTAATCGAATTCGATTACCCAGTCGATCCTAAGACCGTGAATGTCATCCTGAACTATTTCGGAAGAGTTCATCTGGAGACACTTATGCCTTCACTTTTCTTTCGTTAATAATAGTTTCAGGACTTGAGTAATTTATAAACACACTTTAATTTAAAATAAAACTTTCAATTTATTTATAAAAAATTCAGTAATACAGATGTCTGAGAAATAACTAAATATAAATAAATAGTTATTACACGTTACTTTATGGACATATTGCAACAATCTCCTACTTGGACTAAAGTAGGCGTGTACAATCTCTTATCCCTAAGCCCTCCAGATGACCATAAAAAACTTTACTGCTTAAAGTCTTCATGAACGGATCTACTAGGTTGTTGACTGCCGAACTTATGTAACCACAACGTCTCCATGCTGCACAATCTCTCTAATCAGGTGATACTTACATTCTATGTGTTTGGATCTCTTATGGCTTCTAGGTTTCTTATAATTTAGCTACAACCTCACTGTTATCACAATAAAGTGGCATGGGCTTGTCAACGTCTTGGGCAACTTCCAGAATCTTCAAGAACTTCCTAAGTAATATTATCTCCTTTGCAGCTTCACAAGCTATCACATATTCAACTTCCATGGTAGAATCAACAATGTACGATTGCTTGATACTTCTCCATACAACTACTCCACCATTTAGGATGAACACTGATCCTGAAGTGGATCTCCTTGAGTCCTTATCAGCTTGAAAATTAGAATGTCTATTGTAACACCCCAACTGATTTTGCAATAAATTATGTGTTTAATTGTTAATTTTTTCTCTTAATTATCCTATGATTATTTGACTTAATGTTTGGATTGAATTAATTAAATGTCTTGCAGAGAAACGATTCAAGGTTATCTAACGACTCATTACGTGTCCAATATAATTTTAATATAATTGATATTAGTTATAAAAATTGTTGACTTATTAAGATTAGATTTATTTGTATATTTCTAAGCTCACTCACACCATATATGCATTTACACCCTAAGAAAAGAAAACCCTAACACTATTTTGATTTTTTTTATTCGGAAGGTGTAGAGTAGTACTCGTGAGGAATTTCACTTGTATGTAATTCACAAGCTAACAATTATCAATGGGTAATCTCTGGCTAGCAAGCTCTGTAAGAGATATTTGAAAGCTTTGAACGAATGAGATGTGTACAATATGTGATTGCAATTGTAGAAATGTTATGTAGGTAAAATTTTACTTACAGAGTATATTTTTATCAAATCCTTTATTTAAATTTATAGGTATTGAATTCAAAGTACTTAAATAATAATAAAAAATTTACAGCAGAAACTTAGTCAAATAACAACCAATAATTTTAAGCTAAATCATCAAAATAATAATAATTAATCATAAAACAATTGTCTGAAATCTTTATTCAAATTATTCTACTGAGTCCAATTCGCCTGCAAGGTATCATCTCGCAATTACTCCTCACCTGAAAATATTTAGAAACCACGGAATGAGCTAAAGCTCAGTAAGTAAAATCTTATACATACTCAGCAAACACATGCGCATTCAATTCCGTTTTAAGAACATTTTTGTTTGACACACACTTTATAATCATTTTATCACTTTATTTCCTTTGCTTTCATTAATTTCATTTCATTACATTCTTTCCATGCAACCTTGTCACATTCGTTTCTTTACTATTTCCATTGCATTCATTTCTTTCCTTTATTCGCGAGCTCGCTTGTGTAATGTTTAGCCAATCAGAGGCAGTGAACAATTATTACGAAACCTGTTCGACTATTGGGCTCTGGTATTATCATCCATTCATATTATATCATTGGATAAGCCAAACGATCATCCATTCATATTATATCGCTGGACAAGTCAAATGATCATCTATTCACATTAACCATTAACCATTATCGGGTCCGCCGGTCCCTCGCGTCCCATTTCCCACTCACGTCTTTCATGGTATAAACACACACCAGGTGTTTAAACTTTTAATTAAATTGATTATATTCATACTACAAACCCTCATGTATATGTATGAACGTATTTACAATCATTAACATTCAATACAATTACATCACAGACAATATACATACAAATATAATTAAACATAATATCAAGCGACATCACAATGATAAATCAATACAACATCGAAGTTTACAAACATTAAAGTATGCGTAAAATTCTACTTTCTTGGCATCCTTAGTAAAATCATATGTCTAGAGAATGCTTCGAGGGGTCAACACTCAAAGTGTCAAAACTATTAAATTTATACATTAAGATATTTTATCAATTTCACATAGTCATTGAAAACATAAAACAAAATCAATTGTTTATGACATAGATGGTAGAGTGGAAAACTAAGTCACTGCTCAAAAATAAAACCCAAATATTTATATACTTTATAAGCACGGTACAATCCAAACTCTAATAGCTTTATAAATTCATGATACTTCTTGTTTACTTGTTCTAGTTATAAAACATAGAACATAACTTATACTAGGTCTTTCTAAAAATTATAAAATTCATATAGTATGATCTTGAAAACGCTAGGGTTACACAAATTAAATTTCATGAAATTTCGAGATCATTTATGTGTCAAAACATGGAAACAAATTCGTTTCCTAAAACTGTTTCCTCTGAACAAAATAGAAAATTTAAAACATCATATAAAATCGTATACTTTGATTTATGACCTAAAATTTATACAGGATATATTTAAACATGTTGAAAAGATACCATCAAAATTTTAGACTCAAATTCCATCGTTTGGTATATGAAACATGAAGTCGATCACAGTGTGCAGAAAAATCTGAAATCCAGTTTTCATTAAAAATCATATTTTTTTATTGAAAACGTTTTTCCCTTATTGAAATTGATTCTAGAGACTCATTATTATTCAGATCTAAATTAAAACATGTGAATCTAAACTTAAACATTTAAAAGCGTTGAATACATTGAAATAAAAAGAAGTTCTGAATCACAAACCTTCATACTTGCGTAGAAAAAATGAAATAGTTTCCACAAAGAGATCTTTTTGTTCGTTATCTCAAAGACGCCAAAGTAGAAATCCTCACAGTTGCTATTCATTAACCACAAAGCAGCCAAATTGTTCTCTTTATTTTTTTTTATTCTCGCCTCTGGACGAAGAGGACAAAAGAAAATAGTGGTTTTTCTTTTGTTGGGCGGCGAGAGACTATTTTAGAGAGGGAGAGATGAAGGAATATAAATATGTATATTTAGGTTAGGGTTAGCTTTAGGTGTATGCATGTATTGGTGTGAGCAAGTTAGAGAATGAGAGATAGACGTTTTAAATTAAGCTATATCTTTCATATTAAATGTTTATTTAACGTTAAAGATGATATCACTTCCTAAATTATAATCAATAAGGTAGTTTTAGTATTGGAGTGTTACATGTATACCCCGTCATATTCAAGTCACTACCTGAATACACAAGCATATAATTCATTGTTCTCCTAAGATACTTAAGGATATGCTTGACGGCATTCCAATGCTCGATTTTAGGATTAGATTGGAAATGACTTACTACGCCCACGACATACCAGATATTAGGTCTAATACAAAGCATCACGTGCATGAGGTTTCCCACAGCTGAGGCATATGGTATCCTTCTCATGCCTTTCTCTTCTTGAGGAGTCTTGAGAGACTGCTCATTAGAGAGGCGGGCTCCATCTCTAAAGAGAAGAAATTCATTCTTTGAGTTTTGCATACTGAAGCGATCCACCACCTTATCAATATAAGATGCTTGAAAAAGTGTCAATTGTCTGTTTTTCCGATCTCGAAAGATATGAATACCTGAGACAAATGAAACTTCTCCAAGATCCTTCATGTCAAATTACTTTACAAGCTAAAACTTGACAGTAGATAATTTTTCTACATCATTCCCAGTGAGTAGGATATCATCTACGTACAAGACTAAGAAAGCCACATTCCTTTTGTGAATCAACTTATACACACATGGTTCATCCACCAACTATTCAAAACCATAGTTCTTAATAGCTTCAACGAAACTAATATTCCATGACCGTGACACTTGCTTAAGTCCATAAATGAACTTGTACAGTTCACAAACTTTACCTTCGTGGCCTTTCTCTGTGAACTCGTCTTGTTGAGCTATATAAATGTGCTATTCAAGATTGCCATTCATAAAGGCAGTCTTGACGCCCATTTGCCTGATTTCATAATCAAGAGCAGCAGCAATGAAAAAAAAGATTCAAATGAATTTAAGTATGGCTGTCGACATTTCCATCTGAAGCTCTTTTCTTCTTATAGATCCATTTGCATCCTACGGGTTGCATCCTACGAGTACATCGAATGTATCTCAACGATCATGGCTTCCTACAATAAGTTTGCTTTAAGACTAGCCATGGCCTCCGAGTAAGAGATTGGTTCATCTAGGTCCTTGTCTAAGACAACTGTCAAAGTTTCTCCATAGGACATGTCCCTTTCAGGTTATCTCACAACTCTCCCATTACGTCGAGGCTCTATAGGCTCTAGCTCCTGTCGTGGTTCTTCCATTATTGAATCAAAAATAATTTTTGATTAGGGTGTTGGTGTTCTCCCACTCAATAATTCCTCTAGCACAACTGTGTTTCTCAGCTCTACACTTTTAATATAATATTCTTCGAGAAAATGAGAATTCATGCTAACGAATATTTTCTTGTCGGTCGTACTGTAGAAGATATACCCCTTCGTTCCCATAGGTTATCCTACAAACATGCATAATTCTGAACGATTGGCCAGCTTGCCTGTCTTCAGTCTTAGAACATGTGTTGGGATACCCCATATTCTAAAATGGGGACAACTTTCACCCATACCATCTTTCATATGGGGTATCTTTGACGGAACTTGATTCAGAATATATGTTGTTGTTAGTAAGGCATATCCCCAGAATGAATTTGAGAAGGATGAGTAACTCATCATGGATCTAACCATATCCATCAAAGTTCGATTCCTTCTTTCTGACACATCATTTTACTGTGGCGTACCAGGTGTTGCAAGATGAGAAAAAATACCTTGTTCTTTAAGAAAGTCGTCGAACTCTCCTAGCAAGTACTCTCCACCCCAATCAGAACGTAGTGTTTTGATTTGTTTTTCTAATTGCTTTTCAACCAATGCCTTATATTCTTTGAACTTTTCAAAGGTTTTAGACTTTTTGATGCATTAGATAAACACGGCCAAAATGTGTTTAGTCATCAGTAAAGATTACGAAGTATTCATAACCTCCTCTTGCTTGGATATTAATTGGTCCACATATATCACTATATATATGAGTTCAAGGCATTGAACGGCTCTTTCACCTTTTGATGAAAAATGTCTCTTGGTCATTTTACCTTCTATACTGGATTCACATGTGGATAGTGAACCCACACTTAAAGATTGTAAAGGACCATCATTCATAAGTCTTTTAATCCTGTCTAGGCTAATATATCAAAGATGTAAGTTTCACAGATAGGTAAGATCAGTTGAGTCATAGTTCAACCTTTTATCATCCCTATGTGAATTGATAATCACTTCAGTGTCACAAATCACAGGTATTACATGTTTTATGTGATACAATTTATTAATCATTCATGCAATAGTAATTAAGCATCCATTTCTTAAAATACCAATATCTTTATCAATGAATTTTATCAAATCCTTGCTCAATTAATGCACCAATAGAAATCAAATTCTTCCCAAAACTCAGGACATAATAAACATCACGCAAAATAATAAAAATGTTCCTCAAAATATAATTTAAGAGTTTCCACTGATGTGACCGATACTAGTGCTTAATTCCCTCAGAGGAAGGTGAACTCGCCATCGTCAAGTCTTCTGATTTTCCTAAACCCTTACAGGGAGCAACAGATGTGGTTAGTAGCTGCAGAGTCTATAATCCAAGAAAAAGTAGAGTCGGCTATATAACAGGCTTCAGTAACCATTAATATACTTTTAGATCTCAACTCCTTGAGATATTCTGGGCAGTTGCGTTTTCAATGACCAGCAGCTCCACAGTGATGACATTTGTCTTTCTACTTGTCTACTATCGCGGTGCTCTTACCTTTGGCTGCTCTCGGCTTTTACTTCCTCGCTTTACTTGGACCCCTTCTCTATTTCTTCTTATAGCTAGATGTGGAAGGCCTACTTTCAGTAAAGTTAGTCTCTTCCATATTTCCTCTTGCCCTTCAGAAATAGGGTCTCAGCAGCTTGCAACTCCTTCATGAGCTAAGAAAATGAGTAGTTCAGCTTATTCATTAAATAATTAAGCTTGAATTTCTCAAATATACTAAGCAAAGTCTCTAGGATCATATCCACTTGAGTCTCGCCATCGACCTGAGCACCCATGATCTCCATCTCATTCAGATAACTTATGATCAACATCATATATTTTCTGATAGGAGTTCCAGGTTCCATCCTGCAGTTCATGAAGTACACACAGTTGTCTGGCTAGCTTGACGACCCTGATCTTGGAACATTTCAGTGATGTTTAACATCATATCAATGGCGGTCTCAAAGTTCTGATATTGTTATTGTAACACATAGCTCACAGATGCCAAGATGTAACATTTTGACTATCTCATCAGAACCAAGCCAAGAAGCATAAGCATTCTTTTCCTCTTGAGTCGATTCAACAATAGGCTCAAGAGGACAAGGGGTAGTGAGCACAAACTTGTGATTCCAATGTGCTTCGGTCTAAGTGTTTAACCAACGCATCGACTCTTAAAAGTTGTTATGGACTAACAGTCCGTCTATGGGACGACTCAGCTCCACCACTCCCTTTAGAAGTCTTAACTTCTGAAGCAACTCGATGGCTCAAAGCGACACGATTTCAAAGTTTTTCACATTCAATTGAGGACCGCCATGGGCAATTCTAACCCTTCCTCGTGGCACGATCAGGTTTGTGTTGAAGACCTTGTGAACGTCTCAACGTAAACGACCCTTCCACTTAGTTTTTGAAAATAATGGATTTTTGGTTATTTTTCAAAAAACATAACTTTTATTAATTTAAAAAACGTGATGAAATTTATAAATCTTTTATTAATTTTAAATCCCAATTTAAAATCATAACCATTATAAATTTCACATTGTAATTAAATAATAACCATTATCAATTAATCTACAATGACGCATGTACTTGCTACATGGTAATTTGATATTGACATATCGTAATCTATATGACATGTTATATGATGATGCACGGTTAAAATTAAATCATACATTTAAATTTAACGTCCCTATTGGCACATTTCAAATTACAACCCATAAAAGAATAATAAATAAATTATAAATTAATTTATGAACTAATCTTCACGGCGTCTGCAATTTGCTCCTTCGTCTCTATGTTGTCCTACCATTTTGTAACACCTTAGAAATATTAGTCCCATTTTTAAAAATAATTTTCAATTTAAAAATTTTAATTTTCCAACGTATTTTTACTATAATAAACAAATTACCAAGTAATTAGTAAATTGATTTAAAATTAAAAATTAAAATTAAATAAGGGTGTAAAATTGAGTTTGAAATCATATTTCAAAATTTGAATTTTAAAAACTCTAAATTTCCTAAAACTATGGGTTTCTAAAACTTGTAGGTTTCCTAATCGATTAGGACTCTACCGTGCAAGGGACAACACATAGCAGCGGCGGCCAGCGGTGACAATACCTCTGCTAAACAATACCGGCGTGAACAATAGCGTTTTCCCGAGTCTTCTTGGTGGCTGTCCGGTGACTTTTGGGAGGCAGTTTCGAGCGATTTCCGGCGACGATGAATTTAAAATTTACAATAATTGTAATAATTAAATTATATAAACTCCTATACCTCAAATTCAACGCACATCAATTCTAAATAAAAAATGCCTAGAATCAAAAGTTTGGGATCAAATCACAAAACAAATTAAAAATAATTTTGAATCTACCATACAAATATATACGAACATCCATAAAATTCATGATATGTTCATTTTGATTATCTATATGCATAATCTTAAATATACGCTCTGATATCAATTGTTAGGATCCATCGGATTTAAAATTAAAGACAATTAGATTTGAACCACGAACGGTTTGTGGACAGAATATAAAAAACTTTTTTGATTTAACTTATTTAATCATATTAAATAATTTAAAACCAACTTTAGTTTGATCATACATATATGATATTAAAACGAATAGATTAAGAGAAAATAAATTTTCACATTTACTCTGTATTAGAGAATTTCTGAATTGGTGGAACTCCCTCGAGTGTTCTTCGTGTTCTTCAAGTTTTAAGATCAAAATCATGAATTTGATCTTCCACGAATGATTTTTGAAGTTGACCTGCGCGTGCTAGGATCAATCAGTTTTAAAATTATCAAAATCAGATTTGAACAACGAACTGTTCGTGGGCAGAGTATAAAAACTTTTCAATTTACCTTGTTTAATCATATTAAATAATTTAGAACTCATTTTAGTTTGATTATACATATACGATATTAAAACGGATAGATTAAGGGAAAATAATTTTTCACATTTACTTCTTATCGAAGAATTTTTGAACTGGTGAAACTCCCTCGAGCGTTCTTCGTGTTTTTCAAGATTTAAGATCAAAATCACAAACTTGATCTTCCACGAACGATTTATGTAGGAATTTGAGTGTGGGCTCTCAAAATAATTGAAGAAAAAAAATCAAATCTTCCTTCTTCAAATTAATTTCAGCGGTAACAATAGTGAGAGGAGAAAACGTTTTTCTTACTTTTTGTGTGTTGATAACAACAACTGTAGCTAATACTTGTTATCTCTTTGCAATCAAATTGCTATTAGATATTTATCAAAAGATAAATTTTGGTATTTATAAATATACCATATATTATACAATTTCTGAAAATTCCCATAATTATCTATTATTGCCGAAAATTACATGATCTCCTAGAGCTTTAGTTGTATCGAAATTCATCAATTTAATTGATAGATATAATTGATCATTATCAATTAATTTATTTATTTTATTTAACTAATTATCTAATAATTAGAAATAATAAATAATTCATTCAATACAACAATTATACTTAACTAACTTAAGTGAGATCACCCATTACGTATAGGTGTAAGAAATATGTCTTGGTACTAAAGCACATTTTGGTATAACTTAGTTCATGTTTCTATTCCTGTTCTCTGAACTATTTCTGAGACCGAATAGACCCACATGAAGAAAGCTTAGGATTCAATTACCCTGCATCGTACAATAGGTTCGATATCGAATCGAATCAACTTTCGATTCATGCGCACCACATTTTATGTTGGTGTAAACTCTATTTATTTTCACGGTCCACATAATATTTTAACACAATACCCATCGTGAATATCAGTTATAGGTATTATGTTAATCCTGATATCATACGAGTCCACTATAGGTTTGATATCTAATTAACTCTCGATTCATGCACGCTACATTTTTTGTTAGTGTAAACTCTATTTAATTTCACGGTCCACATAATATTTTAACATAATACCTATCATGAATATCAGTAACAAGAGTGGAATGTAAAATTATCATTTTACCCCTCTTGTTATTAATTTCTTAACTCCTTTTATTGACTGTGAATAAGAAAGACATTATAGTGAATTGTCTCTTACAATTCACAAGTCTTATTCAATGACTCATTTCATCGAATACTTGGCCAAGTTAATTTATTCACAAACCAATCAATAAATATTAATATGATAATATTGCTTTCATAATCTAACCATGAATTTTCATGTCTGGGAATCACGCAACTCATATTTAATTAAATTGCAATCCCAACAGCCGAGATATTGCTCGTCAATTCAAACTCACTCATTTGACATATCAAATATTGCAATTAACCAAGTCAAGTTACGTATTCACCTCAGGATTAAGGTAATTATGAAAATATCCCTTAAGGTGTAATAATTAGATTTTGAGCTAGGTAAATGGTTTTGGGCTCTAAACTAATTTGTTACTGGTCTATTCAATATGTTCATAACATATCTAGGTTAACCATTTGAGTCTCCACTATTATGCCCCAAGACTGACATCCAACGGTTCAACCTAACAGTCGTAATCAGATTCGATTGCTCAGTCGATCCTAAGACTGCGAATATCGTTCTGAACTATTTCAGAAGAATTCGTCGGGAGACGCTTCTGTCTTCACTCTTCTTTCGTTGACAATAGTTCCAAGACTTGAGTAATTTATAAACACACTTTAATTTAAAATAAAACTTTCAATTTATTCATAAAAAACATCAATACAAATGTCTGAGAAATAACTAAATATAAATAAATAATTATTACACATTAATTTATGGACATATTCAAACAGCGCATACCACGATCCATTAATTTTTTACTACTTGAACCCTTCGAGTAGTCACATGCTCACTGAAAAATTGATTGCAGGAATCAAATTGACTACTTGAAGGGTTCAAGTAGTAAAAAATGACTACTTGAACAGTTCAAGTAGTCAGTTTGATTCATGCAGTTCTGTTATCCGGTGATCGCGTGCCTACTTGAGCCCTTCAAGTAGTAAAAAATAACTACTTGAACCCTTCAAGTAGTCATGCTCTCCCGATAAATCACTGTTAGAGACAAAAATGACTACTTAAAGGATTCAAGTAGTTTTTTTGTTTCATGGAGTGATTTATACGTAGAGTATGTGACTACTTGAAAGATTCAAGTAGTCAAAAAATACTATTTGGACCCTTCAAGTAGTCATTTTTGTCTCCTGTTAGTGAGCAATCTAGACACAAAAATTGGCACAATCCATACTGTAATCAATCTTAAACTCCTCGTCAGTTAATAATTACTTGAATTCCAATTAACAAACATATTCAATCAACAAACTTATAATCCAATTAAGTGTATAAGAATTCATAAATGTAAACAACAAGAAAAATGCATGTCTCATTCATGAGCTAAAGTGAGTTGAATTACTATTATTGTGACAGCCAATGCAGACTAAATAAATTCCCAAATCTTTATTTTCTTTCCACTCTTAAGCTTTCTTGGAAACCAAAGTGCGAAAAAGTGAGAAATAAAGAAAGAAACTAAATTTAAAACCTTTGGGTGCTTGCGATCTATTAAGAAACAAATGGGTTACTTGAAAGCATAGAGGAAATGAACTAGAAAGCATGGAGGAAAAGATCAGGAAAAGAAGAAGAGTGAGGGAGTGGGTATTTTCTTGGAAACCAACGTTCATTTTTTCTTATTTTTTTGGACGTAAAAAAAGCTCAAGTAGTTATAAAAACCTACTTGAATGGTTCAAGTAGTTATAAAAAAACTATTTAATACCTTCAAGTAGTCACTAGTGTTTAAGTTGTTGACTGATCAAATAAAAAATAACTACTTGAAGGATTCAAGTAGTCATAAACAACTACTTGAAGGGTTCAAGTAGTCATAAACAACTACTTAAAGCTTTAAGTAGTTATAAAAAATTACTTGATACCTTCAAGTAGTCACTAGTGTTTGAGTTGCTGACTGATCAAATAAAAAATAACTACTTGAATGATTCAAGTAGTCATAAACAACTACTTGAACCTTTAAGTAGTCACTTGGTGTATGAGTGTCGACTGACAAAAAAAATAATAACTTGAAGGGTTCAAGTAGTCATAAAAAATAGTTGAACCCTTTAAGTAGAAGAAGAGGCTTTGTTGAAAAATAAAGAAGAATAAAGATAAAATATTATTAAATTAATTTGAGATGTGCATTTAGAAAGAAAAATAAATGATGATGAAAGAGAGAGATTGCAAGTGATGATGTGAAGTTGGTGGATCAGAAGTAAAAAATTCATTATTTTCAAAAAATGGTATAAATATTCTTAAACAAGTTGAAAAATGTATATTTATTCAAAAACCCTTTGAGTATGAGTGTGTGGGTTTACCCATATGTATCAACACATTTTATTCAATTACATATATGGCAACTGGAATGGGAGAACCCCACGTCAAGTGCTCGTTCAATTGCATCTATCTCATTAATAGGTAAACATATTCTTATGCTATCTTCTAATGTATCATATTTTTTATAATTATCCTATCTTTGTTAGACGTTGGCCAAAAGATAGACATCATCTTCAATTTTTCAATCAATCATACTTGTAGATGATCATAAAAAATTAAATTGGAACGACCTCATGCTAAGAAAATAAACCGTTAATGATGTAGAAACAATATATTTATCTATTTTAAATTGTAAAAAATAATTTGTAAACTAAACCAAGAACATAAAAGAATTTTTTATGATTCCTGCAGATTTATTGTAGATTGAATTTTTTTAAGCAAGTTAAATAGTTTGAGTACAATTTGAGAAAATATCATAAACAAACGTAAGAAAAAAAAGTGATAGGAAGTCATTCTTATCAGTTAGAAAATAAGTGAAATGATCAAATAATAAGTACATAATTAAGTCAAACTTCTTAAACTAAAAAATGAGCATTTTCACATATATTTATATGAAGTATCATTCTTACGTATAAGTTAATAAAAAACATCATCTGCTATAATTTTTCAGATGAAATTGGGTATCCCATCCATTACGAACAACAAGAAAACTTATAACACAATTAATATTTTCAAAACAAATTAAGTTGATCATTACAAAGTTGCAAGTGTCTTCTGCTTTTAGCTTCAATAATAATTTCAGTAATTCAAGGGGTGTATCTACTCGGAATGTATCATATCATTAGCTCAGAAGTCTATCTTAAAATTGCATACTCCTTTCGTCAAAATAGTAGTGGTCGTGTTTAAATTGGCATTTAATGAACTTGTTAATATATTACGATGGTTCAACTAATTTGAAGTTAGTATTCTAGACTTACTATTTCATTCGAATTTCAAAATCCGGCCATTATGTGTCCTCCAACTTCAATTCATGAAATTAAGGTCCATCTGCGTAGTGATTGTGAACTCCTTTGATGAAAGTTAGTATTCTAACTTTCAATTCATGAAAGTTAGTATTCTCAATTTACGAATATTGAGTAGACGTTTGATGCATGTTTAACTAATTTAAATTTGGTGTAAAAAATAATTTACACCGTTAATAGTTTGTATTGGCTATATCGTTTTGGTCCCCTAAATTCATGTTTGTCAATTTGATTTTTAAAATTTTAAATAACCATCAATTTGATGCATTCGCCGACTAGAGTAAAATAATTTCATCGAGTCTGGTGATTTGCACATATGACATAACTCACAAAAATAAAACGTATTGAGTAAATGAAAAATGTTGAGCAACAAGTAATCAACGTCGTTTTACTTTAATAAATTAACATGATATCTTAGAAAATAAATTAATTCCACTCATGATTTTGATTCATTGTTCACGAATACACACATCTAAGACATTATTATATTCTCATTATGTTTGTATTACTCAAGTCGAGGACACAAATTAAATTTTAGGAACCAAAATGATGGCAAAAAACTACTTTACCCTTATATGGTTTCAATTATAACAAAGTGATAGGAATGAAAAGGATAGGAACTTGAGGATATAAAAATCCTTGACGGGAAGATATTAGGTTTTATCTTAATGCTACAAGTGTCAACATTCTATTGGAGGAGAAAGAACTCGTAGATCTTATTGAGATTTTAGATTCTTTTTTGTACATAAAATAATGAAGAAACACTAAGTGGCATTGAGAGGGCCAAGTAGACTTTGAAAAATCAAGCTTTCAACGTTCACTACCAATGGCAATGTAGATATTGATTTCCTAAGATAAGGATTTCTCTCTCATCCCTATATAAAAACCCCATCAAAGCTCAATGCAAAACTCATCACCTTTTTCTCTCTCTACACTTAACCGATTACCTGTTATCTTTTGAAATACCAATGGCTGCTTCTACTATGGCTCTTTCCTCGCCATCATTGGCAGGCAAGGCTGTCAAGCTCTCTCCCTCTACCCCTGAGCTTTCCGGCAATGGAAGAATCAGCATGAGGAAAACCGTAGCCAAGAAGCCCGTTTCCTCCGGAAGCCCATGGTACGGCCCAGACCGTGTTAAGTACTTGGGCCCATTCTCCGGGGAGGCGCCATCCTACCTAACTGGTGAGTTCCCTGGTGACTATGGTTGGGACACTGCTGGGCTCTCAGCTGACCCAGAGACCTTCGCCAAGAACCGTGAGTTGGAAGTGATCCACTCCAGATGGGCCATGCTTGGAGCTCTAGGTTGCGTCTTCCCAGAGCTCTTGGCCCGTAACGGTGTCAAGTTCGGAGAGGCTGTGTGGTTCAAAGCCGGAGCCCAGATCTTCAGTGAGGGTGGGCTTGATTACTTGGGAAATCCTAGCTTGATCCATGCACAAAGCATATTGGCCATTTGGGCTACACAAGTTATATTGATGGGAGCTGTGGAGGGGTACCGGGTAGCCGGTGGGCCTCTAGGAGAGGTGACAGACCCATTATACCCAGGAGGAAGCTTTGACCCATTGGGCCTAGCAGATGACCCAGAAGCATTTGCAGAGCTAAAAGTGAAAGAGATCAAGAATGGAAGATTGGCAATGTTTTCAATGTTTGGGTTCTTTGTGCAGGCTATTGTGACTGGAAAGGGCCCATTGGAGAATCTTGCTGACCACCTTGCTGACCCTGTTAACAACAACGCTTGGGCTTTTGCTACCAACTTTGTTCCCGGAAAGTGAGAGAGAAGATGTCGTGAAGATTTTATTTAAGTTTGAATTTTGAGAGGATTTGTCATTTGGTGTGTTTGTTGATATAAATTGAGGACTAAATCTAGTGCAGAAGATTGTGAATTATATGTAATCTATTCTTGGTTGGATAATGGATTTTATCTTTCTCCATTCACTCAAACCTTCTTCTTATATTATAAATAAAAAATTTATTACACGAGAGATTATGAGCGTTTGATTATATGTTAAGAGTATGTATCACAAATCTTACTGTGAAATTTATATATAGTTAGCATTTTTTACCCATAAAAACATTTTCAATTGGTGCTAGTTTTTAATTATTATGAACTCCAAAATAAAAAATGCTAGTTTTCCAAAGTGGGTGTTTCAAAGACATATCTTAGTAAGATTATATCATTAATATAGATTCATAAGTGAAGATATATGACTACCAAATTTAGTGGAGATATGCTTAGTATAATATATATATATATATATATATATATATATATTCAAAACTATAAATTATACAGAGATATAAAGACAATACTACTAACTCATGATCTAAAGATGTGGACTTAAATCTTAAGTCTTTCGAAAAAATAAAGTCATATTAGTTAAATATACTGAAAACCCTATGGTAATAATAAAGTTACTAGGTTTAAAAAAAAATTGATTGCTAATATTTCTAATATCGTTCATAACAATGAAAAATTGACAGCTGTGGGATTTGAACCCACGCCCTTTCGGACCAGAGCCTAAATCTGGCGCCTTAGACCACTCGGCCAAACTGTCATTGTTGGAACATAACAATAATGATATTTAAATCAAGGTGTACAAGCTTTCTATTTTATTTGAATACGCCGCCTCACTAAATAAAAAACTTGTTAATTTAGAAGATTATTTGAGTTCTACGGCTTATCGACTTTTTGTCGATGACACTCAATTCCACGGAACTGTGTATAATAGTCATCCTCTATTATTATTATTATTATTATTATTATTATTATTATTATTATTATTATTATTATTATTATTATTATTATTATTATTATTATTATTATTATTTTCAAACTTAATTCTGAACACATCGCATATCTTTGACTAAGTTAACTTTTTTTGACGTCATTAACTTGATTCCCTTATTGGATTTGTTTGACTGGTTAAATCAGTAGTTCAGAATTTGAGTAATTCGATGGCAATATGAAGGTCTGGTTGGAATCTGTCATCTTCAAAGATCATATCCATTAATTCAATATGGGTAGCACCAATTTTGACCTTCTTGGCGGAGAGTATAATCTCGTAATGTTTGATGAGATCAATAAACTGGGATAATAAGAGTTGATGAGAAGGTGAATCTTCAAAGAAAAGCAGAATGTCATCAACGTAAACCAAGACGCTGTGCAAAATGAGCTCAAACATTTGGGTTATGGCCTTTTGAAAGAGCGAAGGTGCTACTTTCAGGCCAAATGAAATTCCTGGCACGTGTATTTGTTTTATTTGAAAAAAGATTCTGCACAGTTTGGTTCTCAATGATCTTGTTTTTATTGTATCATAAAATGTCAAAATATTTATCTATCACTTCTTCGTTTTATATATTTATTTTTATTCAACATATTTTAGTTATCATGTGGACGATATAAAATTTAATTATTATTGATTAAATTTATGAGATTATTTACGAAATCTATATATTTAACATATAATATCACTAAAAATTATATATAATTATCTATTATATGAATATTCATGAGTTATAAATAGTAGATGTCATTATAATTAAAATCTAAATAGTACTAATAATTAAATAAAAAAACCATATTCATTTTCTTTAAAAGGGCATCTTAACAATGTCGATTTAATTTTTTATTAGTGAATACAGACAAACATTGTCACTTTAAAATAATATGATTCTTGATAATTAATAAACATATTAATCAGATTTTAAATTCAGATTCTTGATTAGTCCATTATGATTCTAGTTCTTAAGACAATTTCAAATTCTTATCCGATTATAAAAGCAATTAAACGTGCAATAAGATAAAAAGAACTAACTTACTTTCAACTTTTGTTTGAAAAAGTAATTTTCTTCTCCATTTTTCAGATTTGAAATTTTTAATAATGTTTAAATATGAAATTTTGTGGTAGTAGATTCAGTTACACTTCCAACTAGATTAACGCTTTTAATTAAATTGTTTGTATTACTTGTCAATGTTCCAATGTAAACAATTATGTTTTATTGGATCATTACTTGATATTTTGCTAACCACGAATTTTTATATATAATTTCCATTCATTCAAAAATGAAAAATAGAAAACACTTCTTGTTTTTATTTATAAATTGACGAGAAAGGTAAATGTTTAATTTTGTACTGATCAAATTATATATTAAATTTTAACTGATTAAGTGATATGTGAATTATTTAAAAATCAATTTAGTCAATCGATGAGACAAAAAACTGAATATTTAATTCTGCACTGACAAAATCATAGATCAAGTTTTAACTAACTAAATAACGCATGTTTCATTCTTGTGACAATTTGACCATGTATCTTGTTGGGTTGAACAAGAGAGTCATGCTCTCCTGAGATGTTCATTCAAAGAAATAAAAAGACATCACATCAAGCTTTCCTCGGTCTCCGTTTTAATAGATATAGACCGTTATAGATATGTGTCAACCGCTTAAAACTGATGAACACGCCTATCCGTTTCCAAGGAAATCACATCTTTAATTCTTTGCATCAACCTCATTTTAGAACATTGTCAAATTCCACCACCAGATTCCTATGTATATAAATTGACAAATACCTAAATTGGTATTTACAGTTTCTTCTGGAAAAACTATCAATGACAATATGAATACTTCTATCCTCATGTACGAGTTCAATTTCAACAGAACTAGCAAGTTTTTTTTTCCCTTGTTCTAATTTTCAACTCGGAAAACTTGCTGCTAGCTATGTACAAATCCTATAAGGCTTCTGAAAAACGACTAAGAGATCAGAGACAAGATGAATGAATGAAAAAAGAACACAATCAAACTCAGAATTCCAGCAAAAAATTTCCATTAAGAATGTGCAAACTTAATATGTACATTCACAGAATATTAGAAGCAATTTGCAAACAGCAACCTTACGGTTACGCTCGGATTGCCTGAGTAAATGATCTTCTTCCGCATCTTCTTTCAACCACACCACAAGATCGTAACAATAAAAACATATCGTCTCACAACTCCGACGACTCTTCAAAAGATTTTGTCTGAGAACGCATTTTAAATAGGACTTGCCCGCGTTATCTGCATTTAAATACGCATCACTTGGACCTGTAAATTTAAAGGCTAACATAATATAAACTGACAGGAATCTTATAATAGCAAAGATCCAAACACAATCTAAGTTTCTCAACAAGTTGACCCATAAGTCAATTCAGTAGTGTGAAGTAAAAATAGGATCTAAATTAAACTTGTTATACCATCTTAATGGTGTCTGTTCAAAGGACCACACAGCAATGCTTACGCTTTATGTTTAATATATAGCATTAAGATTCAGGTGTAACACAACACATTTAATCCTCAAACTGAGGTGGGGAAATTCAACGTTGAGAGGTTTTCATGGATAGACTAAAACCGCCATTTTTACAGGGAGAGAGAAACTACGTTGCCCCTTCTATTTAAAAATGTCAGTTGAAAATATTTTGCTAGATCATGGTCAAGTGAAAATATTTTGCTAGACTTCAATTTAGTAAGTGTTAATATTAGCGTCAGAATACTAGACTATGGTCTAGCAAGAGACAACTTAGTATTTTCTCCTATAAAAAAGATCTAGCAGGGTCCAAAAACCGTTTTTCCTTTTCTCGGTGGTCTATCCATCATAAGTTCTCTTCAATGTCGGGTGCGAATCAAAATAACTGCTCAATGAAAGCATGATTTGTAAATTGAAAAAAGGACGAGGGCAGGATTTCTTAAGGGCTTTACCTGATTCTGGGTGCTCGTTGTGGAAGTCCAGTTCCTCGGACAATGAACTACCACAGAACTGTCACTGATGAAAGTTATTGTACTTGATTCTTCTTGTTGATTAGCTGCTAAAGACTGGGGCAATTCTCTCATTATCCATAATACAAACGCCGATGGTACGGACGATCCTGCCAAACGAACACATTTGAAACATCAAGTTTTATTCATACTTTATACCAAGATTTTCTTTAATCTTGGTAAAGAGGGGGGGGGGGGGGG
>QANY01011423.1:702787-1007192 GCA_003255025.1 Datisca glomerata | reverse complement strand
GGGGGGGGGGGGTGTAATTCTCTCAAGATCCATTAATATAACAGTGGAGTTTAATCTATGGTAGAAATGCACCATTGAAATATCTTAAGTGAATAGAAATCTTGCGAGAAGTAAAAGCACACACCTATAAGATAATATAAAATCAGCAGAAGAGAAGTGTATAAACCATTTAGGTGGTGCTGCTGATGCCACTGATACAGAACCTGCAAAAATGACCGACGTAGAAAGTTTACCTGAACGCTTCATGTTATTAGAACGAAAGGGGGGAAATTTTGAAAAATTGTAGAATAAGTGAACAAGCACGTACAGGAATATCTGTAAATATAGCTACAAAAGCACTTGAAGTGAAACACACGACGGAAACAACAGCTAAACCTGCAACCTGTGAGGACACAGACAGAGATACATAAATTACTGATTAAATGATTGAGAAAGGGCAATCAAATTATTAAATATAAAACCTTGTTTAAGGAAATACACAAGTTAAATGCTCTAACATCAATAGTTGATCAGAAAGAGAAGGAGAACAACCAAACTGATACCTTTGAAATTTCCGATGATGCTCTCTCAGATCGAACTTTTCTCATTTTCAAGCATAATATAAGACCTGAATATGATGTAGACTGATCAACTAAACACAATGCACAATAAAAAGATGATTCACAGAAGACAATAAAAGAGGTGTTTGACAAAGTAGATTGTATATGTTGACTCTAGAAATCATGAAACGCAAAGAGATTTGAAGTAGTTTTCAAATAAAGAGATGAGATCTGTATATGGTAATGAAATATTTCATTATAAAGTAGTTTTTAGGAGTACATCACTCACCTAGGCCTTGTTTGGTTGATCATTACGTTTGGTTTTTCTTTTTTTTAGATCTAAAAACAAGTTTATCAAATGACGATTTTGATTTTGATAATTTTTGAAAACTACCACCAATCATTTTTAACAATATTAATACTAAAATCAACCTCTACCATTACGAAACACGATTTTGGACATTAAACTTTTTCAGAAAACTAAACACAACAATTTCCCTTGTCTTTATTATATTTGAAAACTCGTTTTCGAATCAGAAACTAAAACAAGAACTCATGAGACAGCAAGCTTAAGCAAGAAGTACTTAAGATCAGCAGAAAGGCTCTTAAAGAAAGGTAGCTCACCATAACAAGCCAGTGCTCCTCCTAATAAAAGTATTACCACAGCAACACAATCTACGTATACCTGCATTACAATAATTCACAATACAGTACAGTTTCAGTACATCATATTGACCAAAAAGAAAGAATGTAAAGCTACAATAAGTCAAGCAACGATACTTTATTATTATAATAAAGCTACAAAAAGTCGAGCAACTATATGAATCTCAAAAAATTGTCACAGATTTTGCATTTAAAATAAAGCATTCCCGAAAGATATCTTATAATTAATTTATAGCAGAATTTCCGGAAAATAGAGATGACAATGTGTTATCACAAACACAGATACTACTAATCATTCTGGAAATGAACTATTGATAAAGAAAAATTAAGAAACTTAAAATTCAATAATGTTAAGAAAATGTATTTCCTTATGTTAGCAATATGAAGTTAACAAATCAGTCTTGAAAACTTGAAGCATAATCACTCCCAAGAGTCCACATGATATGATGAATTTTTTTTCTTTCTTCTTTTATTATCAGCAAAGTAAAATTAACACCTAAAATGCTCGGAATCTTGTCACCCACTCAGTCAGGATATATATACTGTCATAGAGGGCCACAAAAGAAAGATGTGTAAACTTGTTATCAGTTCATACATACCCGAGCTACTACCAAAGAATCAATTGAATTTTTTCCCATCCCGATCCAGATTATCGCAGCAAATGCCAATGTTAAAATAAAAAGAAGAACGATGACCTGGTAAAGATTAGAAACGATAAACATGTTTCATAATAAACTCAGTAAATAACAAATATATATATTTGAGAAGGAAATATTTTGTCAATAACGCACCAACGTTACGAATCTCTGACGGCTTCCAACATGACCTAGCCGGAGAAAAAAACATCTCCAATGACTATCTGTGCTTTCTTTGTTCAATGTTTTTCCAAGCAAAGCTTCCTGTGAACTGTTTTCTTCTTCCTCATCCTCTCCATCATCTGGCTGATGGCAAAGGTCGACCCTATGAAAATTCTCGAACAAAAATAAACTATAGCTTATAGAAAACAAGCAATTTATATTTGAATGCACATATTACATACTAACTGCAATACTATACAACTTCTTTTCGGGAACATTTCTGGAAGAAAGATGTGCAACCAGCAAGAGAAAAATAACAAAACAGTAAAATAGATCATATGACTATTAGTAAAATAATAGAAAAATTACCAGAATGACAAAAGTAGAAGAAACACTGCCAGAAACAGAATTTTGGGGAATGCTGCCAGAGCAAAAATTTCACAGTTAAAAAACTTCAATAAGAATCATCATCCTGATGGGCGAATTTATACATTAATCGAGACTGAAGGAGTACCCATGAGAACAAATCCACAAGAACCCGACCAACATGGCCACCCATTGCAAGAAGCAAGAAGAGATAGTACAACATAAACAAAGTAACCTGCCATGCCAGAATCAAATAATTAAGTTTGGTTCAAAGATAAAAAAGGTACTCCATATCTCAGATTGATTCTAAAGTAATAAAATGACTAAAATTCTAATATTTGAGATGGATAGATAAGGGGGATTGCAAAGGGAACGATATAATTCGGAAAAAAAAACAGCTAGCGAAACATGAACCGGGTGGAAAATGAAGAATTAACAGCTAGGATGTTTTTCCTTTTGGTTTTTTTTGTAAAGTTCTCTTTTTCTTTCTTTGTGTTTGTTTATTAAGAGATTGCCTAGGTTGTTTGTTTCCCACAGTGAATTTTGAAATCAACTGGGTGAATAACCTCCACAATCTCCTTTTAGAAACTGCTCTTTAGATTGTAATTACCCTTTCTCGGGAATTGTTCAAATACCAACGGTAATGTCATAAAAAATACAAGAAAGCTACAAATAATAACCTAAAATGAATATTTTCGATTCCAAAAACATGAGACAGAACAAGTTGCCTAAATCTTGATCTCTTAAGTACTATAAGCATAGTGAACAACTACGTATTTTGTTAATTCGAACGGGATCCCATTTATGTTCTTCAGCTGCAGAGAAACATATAGAAACTAAAATAAAATTTGACTATTATCATTCTCCTATCTAACCTTGTGATGGTTACAAACAAAGTGGATTATATCATCGCTTGGTGCCAAAGAATGTTCATAACAGACATAGGAATGATATGTTTCTTAAGTCGTCAATTCGTAAATGGAATGTCGTAATACAAATATTAACTACATATGAAAAAACATCATAGACTAATAAAACAGACTGAAGGAGAAAGAATAATGTGGATACTATGACGCAAAATGTTAACAACAATTCTCACCCATATTAGAAGAACCAATTATTGAATGAAACACCTGCAGTAGAAGTAGAACATTATATGAAGTAAGATAATGAATTTACATTACAACTACAATCTGATTACTGGTTAACCCACCAATCAATAACAATATGTCTAGTTATGAATGTGTTTGTAGGAATCACTAGTACTCTCTCTCTTCATGCCTTAAACAAGATACAAGTAAGCACACACACATATGAGTCCACTTATACTCCCCGAGATGCAAGAGCTCACCCGTCAGGGAACTTAGACAATGCAGCTTTGGCACATTTATATATGCACCATGATAAAGCTATTTACAATTATAACCTCTACTTAATATAATTACCGGACCTTTGGCACACAATGTCATAAACTTTTGAAGAATGATGCGTCATGCATAATTTAACCATAACATCATCTATATCAACCAGTGAAACTCTATTAACCAAACCTAGTTTAAATTTCTCATAATTAGAAAGATTAGATAACTCCAGAACAACAACTCAATCACTCAATCACTCAATCAATTCTGTGTGAAAAGGAGATGAGAGAAGAACAATGAATGCTGAATCAAGTACTAGGTGATATGATCTAACAGATAACTCACTTTTTGGCGAGTCCATCCAAGTTGTGATGTCCTCGAGTGAATCCTTGCTAACTGAAAAACATGAAAACAAATGGTCAGTAAGAAGTGGATATCACACAGCATAGTTCATGACTGATATAAAAACATTTCTTGTAATATCCTAAGCGTTTAAAATTAGTTTTTGGGAAATTTAATCTTTGTTCAACATCCATTTGTGAACTTCAAAATGCAATATTGAACAATGAGCATATGAGGGTAGTCCCAGCTATCACATAATCATTCTAACACATGAGATAAATGCAAGGCTGACATCAAATGTTAGATTCTCTAGCGGAGGAAAAATAAAGAACAAGAAAAAACGAAGGGAAAACTTCAATGGTAGTCCTTCAGTTTACACTCAATTTTCAATGTATTCCGTTATATTTCTAATTCTCAGAACAGTCCACATACTTTTCGCTTTGTTCCAGTCAGCATAGTCCTTCTATAACAAATTTTGTTTACTATACACTTTAACAAACTTTATAAATAGGAAAATATTTAAGAATGTTTGGTTAACAGAAATCAACTATAGATCGAAAGTGTAGTTGACTTCCTTCTTCTTTTTCATTGCTGTTAGAGGCAGTTCAATCACTTGCAAAATGGAAGTAAACTTACTAATAGCATAACGTTTGTCAAACTCAAGAATATTAAATCATCTATTCAGATGCATCAAAATGACAAATAATCCACATGGCCACTAATTAAAAGATGGTATTAAATTGAAATTCAGATTCCAAAATCCTCCCAAAATGCCCACCTCAAAATCTAAAGTTCAAACATACATTGTGATAAATCTCACCCCTTAAATTCCTCCATTCCACTAACAATAGACCACAAACATGAGAAATTGGGGGGGGGGGGNAGGGGGGGGGGGGGGGGCAAGGACCATTAAAGATCAGAATCAAACCTGAGAAAATGCTAGAAGAGCAATAAGAGCATCAACAATCGCAAGACATACATAAACGCCCACCAAGACCCGTGGAAAGCAAGACCCTTCTCTCAATGCAAACATCATCTCCTTCCACTCTGTCCTCTTATACTCTCTCTCTCTCTCTCTCTCTCTCTCTCTCTATCCTACCCTTTCTCTCTCTATAAATGACAGAAAGAGTGTGAAAGCAATGCTTTTAGTTCTGAAAGCGATGTACTCTTAAAGGTAACTTTCATGGAAGATCTGCCTAATGATATACTCAATATCTTCCGATTTCAAAAAGACAAAAAGTGGGGATGAAAGATATTGAAATCTTTCAAGTTTAGGGAAAAAACGCTTAAAAATTGGGAAATTGTCAGCAAATTATGTGTCCATAGCAAAAAAGAAAAAAAAACTATGAACTGGGTTTTTGTCGGATATTCAAGATGCGGGTGGCTTTCATTAGTGAAGAAATTGGGAGATTCCCCCAGATTCCCTTTTGACCCAGTGGTGTGACCTATGAAAGGCCCTATGCTATGCTATCACATTTAACTATCAATTATCATATCTCATTGGAGGACCTTTTAAACTTTGTATATAGCAATGGCATCGCTAATAATCAGGAACTTAAAATCGCAAACAATATTCGGAGAATATTTTCATCATTGTTCAAGATCTCCGTAATATATAGCACTTCGCCCTCACCATGTCTTCTTCACCCTCTCTATTTCTTTCCCTAATTTTTATTTGGAAAAATTACATATGTGGATATTATAATTTGAATCAAATTTTAATTTCATCATTATAATTTAACTTTTTTTCAATTACTTTATCAAAATTTTTAAAATATTTCAATCTCATCACTCATCGACATTATGTTAAAACAACTTAACGTTTTGTTGATGTGATAAACTTTTTTTACACGTGTATGCCACATTAACAAAAAATAGTGGCACCATACGATTTTATTTTATTTTATTTTCTCTTTTTTGAAAAAATTAAAAACTGTGGTGGAAAATCAAATAAAATAAAATCTTGTTGTGCCACTACTTCTTGCTTATGTGGTACACACATGTAATAAAACATTTGTCACATCAACAAAACATTAAGTTTTTTAACGGGATGTGGATGAATGATTAGATTGAAATATTTTTAAAACTTTGATGATGTAATTGAGAAAAATTAAATTATAATGATAAAATTGAAATTTGACCCAAACTACGATGATCATATATGTAATTTTTCTTTTTTATTTTTAACTAAAATATTTGTAAGGTTGGCAAAAAAACTAAAATATTTGGAATATTAATTTGATCATAAGTTTTACCTTCCCGTCAATTTGTTAATTTATCCTACAAGTGAATAACTTTCGCAATATTACGTCACATTGAGTTGGATTTGAGACCAAAAAAATTGAGTCATTCTACTTTATTATTAACAGTAAAGCATTGAAAGAAGGAGAGAAAGAAGAGGTGAGAAAATATTTTTCATTTTTGTCTCTCTTTCTCATTTTGACAAAAAAAAAAAAACAAAAAAACTCTCTCTAATCCGAGTCAAGGATGAGAGAGGAAAGACGAGATAATTTGATAAATGAGGCTTCTTTATTTTGTGAGAAACATAGTATAGATGTTGTCAGAGGTCTGCATCATTTTTGTGCAGAGGTGTTCTATGTTATCTTAGATTTTGCAACTTCAAGAACTGAACAATCCTTTAACGAAATTAATATTAAATACATATTATTTATGACATTCTTGAATCAAGATGATTCATTCTTTGCTCAATTTTATCCATTTGCATTTTTAAAGGTTCAACGCATAATATTTGATGCCCAACTACATAATTGCATTCATGATATGAGGTTTAGTGATGAGTTTGGGATTACAAGCTAGTTGAAGAAATGATTAAGGAAATAAATGAGTATATCCATTAGTTTTTAAGCTTATAATTTTATCTTTAATTTTTCCGATTGCAACGAATTTTATAGAAATAACATTTTCTATTATGAAAATCATACAAGTCGATCGTGCAATCGAATGGATGATTAATGGTTGGTAAATTTTGATCACATGCATTGAGAATGATCCTTTTAATAATATTGGCAGTTGAATGATTATGTTCCACTTTCAAAACATGTAGATAGAGGAATATTATAATAGCATTAAGATCTTGGTTTTATATTTCTTTTCTAATCAGGATGAAATTGTGTAGATTTTTTTGGAAATTTTGTGTGTATGTATGTATCTATAAATATTTTTAGTTGTATCTTTATGAGTGACATCTTTTTACATTTATCATTGCCCCCCTTTACAAAAAATTCTAACATTGCCCATGCTCCTGGTATATTACTATTATCTGTAACCTATATATGTATGTGCAATTGTATATTTATAAATGACTTTTGCATTTATTGTTTGCCACCTTTACAATTTTTTTTGGCATTATTGAGTAATGGAAAAACTGAATGAGGGAAAAACTGAAAGGGCACCATATTCAACCAATCAGAGCTCTCATACAAGTGAGAGGTTAATTTACCACGTGGAGTCTCTTAGCGCCAAAGTCTTGAGCAAAACGCCTATAAAAGGGGAAGGGCTGCAAGGAGGTAAGAGTGAAGAGGCAAGCAAAAACCTCCATTGAAGTAAGTCTCAAAGCTTCTATGCAAAGAGAGACCTCAAAGCCTAGCTTAAGAGTGTGTCACTCACTTTTTACTTCAGCCAATAGAATCTCTTGTTTTACCCTAGCTCCTCTGTCGATGATGGGCCTTCCTGATTTTTTCTCCTTCGCCAGTTTCTTCTTCCTTTGTTCTCTGCGTCTGGTCCTCCTTAGTATTCATTGATGCTTAGGACCCTTGTTGATTTTTGGGGTCTAGATCTTTCTTTCTTCTTTCTCTTTTTTTTTTCCTTGTAGGCTTGACTTGGGTGAGTCTCTCGGGTGCACTTTTATTGTGCTACATGATAAGTTGAGTTTATCTCAATCTTCTCTTCAGTATTAGATAGGGGTTGAGTCATTCGTATAATTGTTAGGCCTTAGTCAAATTTTGGGCATCAACTGTCTTTAATTTGGAGTGTAAGTTAAGGGGGTGTGATTGATTTTGACCAATGATTTTATGCTTCAAGTAAAACCGCTTGGGAAACTAAGAAGCACAACCGACCAATTAAATGAGATTTTAACACAAAAATAGACTTGTGTTTTGATTGATTAATGTTAAGAGTTGAAGGGACGCAGTTGACTAATGTTATAATTGAGAGGGTGTTTTTGATTTTAAGTCAAAGTGAGGGTGTGTAATTGATTTATTTTAAACTCTTAAATATTTCAAAAATAAAACACTTTTTAAATCGTTGTGATTTTGTTCTTATTTTTTAATTTCAGCCTCACAATTTTAAATATGTTAATGTTGTGTACATGTGTGAATATGACTTGCATCTTAGTGAAAGCTATAGATAAAAAGAGAAATTAGAGAGACTGTGAGTCATAATGTGGTCGTCAATCGAAATAAAAAATGAATAAATTAAGATTTGTACTGATTTAAAAAGAAAAATAAATAAAAAATAAGTTTATTTTTTCAATTTTCATTCTAAACAGATCGGTTCAGTTCAAATCTGAATCAAACAGATCAGAATCAAATGATGTGGTCCTAGGTCACATTGTGGTTAATAATTTCTCAAACAAAAGAGTGAGCGGAGAGTGAAACAAAAAGTGTAAAATCATATTGAAAAATGAAAAATTATATGATGACGATAATAAAATTCATTATCATTTCATTATTCTAATCGAATTAAACATATCTTTGATCCAAAAGATTTTGGGTAAAATAATAAAATGTGTTTTTTTCCAAATATATAATTTTTGTCTCTCTTTCAAGTTTCAATTTAGTTCTTCTAATAATTTAATTAATGTAGTTTTCATATTTTGTATTTGTCAATGTGATCCTTTGATCTATGTGGCACTGCACACATAAAAATTAACAGTCAATCAACGCTTATTTAACCGTTACTAGATGTTACTACGTACCTTGTCATCCCATTTACAAATATAATATCAGAAGCTTTTTCTTTCTATATGTATGAAGTTAACGATTAATCTTTTATTAACACTAGTTGAAAAGCACGTGCTTTGTACATGTTGTAGAATTTTAAAATTATATAATAATTTTTTTAATTACTATTAATGTTGAAATATATATATTAGCTTTCAAAATATTGTAAATCTAAAAAAAAAAAAAATAATGATGGTAGTTTCTCATATTTGTAATTAAACTATTGTAAATAAACTAAAAATTATTATATTTATTATAAAAACTAAAAAAACTAAACAACAAAAAAATCTTACAGATATACAATAACTCATTTTTATTGACGAAAATAATATTTATGATTTAAGGATCTCTAAAATCATATACATAATCATTTACATTCCTAATAACATAATAATATAAAATACTAAATTTTATTAAGTATTGGTAAAAGAATAATTAGTGAAGAGAAATATAAATGAATTAAATACGTAAAAAAAATTAATCTTATACAATATTTAGTGCGGCTTAAATGATAAAATAAAAAATCAAATATTTATCTCCCTTAAGTCTCTTTTAATACAGTAGAGATGTGACTTTTAAGTGAATTATTTAGTCACATTTCATGAAGGTGAGAACGATGACAAATGACTTGTAGTTGGGACGACAAAACTACATGTAGTCATTTGTTGATGAAGAATTGGTGACGCCTTGTGTGAAAAGAATGCATTCCTCATCTAAGGTCTTTAACGACGTAGTTATATGGCAGGAACTACACGTGGTTGACTTAGTAAAGGAGTAGAAATTATTTTAACCGGTGGTCATAACTGTTAGTGGTGTTCGTTAAATTAAAAATGAATGATCAAGATTTGTTTTGATTTGAAAAAAAAATAATAGATTTTTTATTCATTTTAAACAAATCAGGGTTGTTTAGGTCTAAATCAATAGATCGGATTTTATTAATATGGGTCTCAAGTCATATTATGACCGACAAACATAATAATTTCACATAAATGAAACATGTTTCATCTTTTTTTTTTAGAAAAGAAAGATAGGTTGTCTTTGACTAAAATGCAAGTAACGCAACATAGAAAAAAAAACTCGTAGAGGTTATTCTATTTGAATTCAAAATGATAAGTAGTCGAGCGCACTTATTAGGCTGCATCAATATCGTTGGAGTGCTGCCCATATTTGGAGACCAACGGCCTTACCCATCCAATATTTGGAGACCAACGGCCTTACCCATCCAATATTTGGAGACCAACGGCCTTACCCATCCAATATTTGGCCACCAGGGGAGAAACAGACCTAACAGACCTAGTGCAGCAGTTATTCTACCTAAAAAATTGCATGTATAGTTTATAAAACCATATCTAAATAGTATGTCTAAAATCAATTCAATGACAATATCAGACTTTTCTCACAAAAGGAATGGTGAAAGATTTTTTTTTTATTTTAGGAAAAAAATTATGTGACTAAAAATGAATATAGAGATAAATACAACATGCATCACAAGATTAGTTAACATACAGTACAGTTAATAACCTATCAAAACTAGTGAAACTCAATGATGAACAAAAAATATGAGAGATGGCTCGTATTCCTACTTTTCAAACAAAATAAATGTTGAGATGGGTCGTTACCTCTACTTTTCAAACGGAATTAATATTGAATACCTCTTGTGTATGACTTTCTTGAAGAAAGATGATTCGTTCTTTACATTTGATAATATTAATTTGATTCGTATTGTTCAATTTTATCTCTTTAAAATTAAAGATTCAACGTTTAACACTTGATGATCAAGTAGATACTTATATACGTTTAGTCCATGATCCATTTGATGGTCGTTGCAAGGCCAAAAATTTGAACACACCGCTCTCATGATATAAGTTCTAGTGATGAGTTTTTGGGATTGAAGTATAATGTTAAGCTAGCTCAAGAAATGGTTAAGGAAAAAAAGCTTATAACTCTGTTTAAATTTGTTGGTTACAACAAGTTTTATAGAAATAATATTTTCTACGATGGAAATCATACAGCCGATTGTGCAACTGATTGGGTCATCAATGATAAAGTTTGATCACATACATTGTGAATGATGTATTTAATGATACTGAGAGTAGACCTATTATGTACCTCTTTCAAGACATGAAGTATCATAGAGGAATATTATAATAGCATAAAGATTTTAGTTTTATCTTTCTTTGTAATCATGATGAAATTGTGTTGATTTTTCTGAAAACTTTTTTGTGTGTATGTACATATGTAGTTGTATACTTATGAATGACATCTTTTTGCATTATTGTTTGTCTCATTTGCAAAAATTTGTAACATTGTTCGTGCTATTAGTATGTTATTATTATCTATAACGTATCTATGTATGTGCAGTTGTACATTTATAAATGACATCCTTTTGCATTTACTGTTTGTGCTTTTTACAAAAATTTCTATCATTGTCCCTGCTTCTAGTATGACACTAATAACAGTGACGTAGAATTATCAATTAAATACAATTGGAAGACATCATTTTTTTCTTCACAAAAGTTATGCTCTTTCAATTAACTTCATATCCATGCATGAGGAACGGTGTTTTATTGGCGAAGGGATAACAAAACCAGTTAACATATCTTGGTTAACAACGACCACAAACTTGTAAGGTCTAAAGTCTATTTTGTACTTTTTTTACCGGGTCATCTGATCTAGAGCATTTTTCCTTCTCTTCTTTTAATTTGTTTGTATAAAAAATTCTTCTGGTTTTGTAAAGAGAATTGTGGTTTTCTCAATACAATCTTTGTATGGGTTTCTTCTGGAGAATGTAGATTAGTTTGCACATAATCTATCACTGTGTCTATAAGATGAGCCAGCTCGGGGTAGTGGAGGGAATGTTTAAATTAGGTTTCAATAATTTTTATGAGTTATTAGATTAAGTTGAATGATTATTAATCTTGTAAGTTATAAATGACTGAACATGAACTTATCTTTGTATTCAACTTTTACTTAGATATCTTTACCTTATAAAGAGTTTCCAATACGGATGTGGATCCTCCTATTGCCGATTCTCCTCCTTACTCATCATTGACGTTTCATTACTATCATCAAATCATATATATAAAGTTGGGTATGCAATCTCATATTGTGTCACGTGTCACTTTTCATTTCTTCTCATTATGTCACATGTCATATATTACATAATTATAATAATTTAATAAGAAAGAAAGTTAATTTATTAAATATAAAAAAGTTATATCATTAGTTATTAGTTATATGGTGATTTTATGACTTTTTACCCCAATTTTTTAAGCACAAATAGCTAATATTAATTATATTGATATGTTTATATTTGAATAAACTTTAAAGTATTTACAATGCTATGGAAAATATTTATAAATGAGTAATTATATTTTATAATATTACAACATAATAGTCATGAGTGTAAAAATTGTAATATATTTTGTAAAAAATTTACCTTACTCAATCACTAATTACAACAACTTAAATTTTTTTTCTTTTTCTTTTCATAATTCACAACTTAATTAAGTTTGTTTACATTGTTTTGGCAAAAAAAAGTTTGTTTTTACGTTATTATATTGATGACAAATTTATGGTGTGCCATTAATAACTCATTTCAAAAGAATTACAACCATGTTGAAAAACATATACTCACTTTATTATATTTTTTACTCATCTAATTCACATGTTTACTCCAATCACTCTTCCATTGGCTTGGTATTTTTTCAACTTCTCAATTGTTTAAAGAGACTCAATAAATTTCATTATTATTTTTAGACATATTTATTAGTTCTAAATAAATTTTCATTTTATATTTGTTCTTCAAACCTAATAGGCTACTATAAAAAAACATAAAATAATTTGCATAAGTCTATAAGTATAATGATATAATTATGTAATTTAGGGTGGTTTCTATCTAAAAATCTTATAATAGTCAATATGTGCATAACCCTTGTAGAGCACGGGCATGGGACTAGTGATTATAAAAAGTCATCCTATATGTCATACCTTTTTGTTAAATTATCACACCAAACACTTAAAATCACTCTTTTATCTTTGTATTTCAACCATCAAAATTTTCACTCTTGTTTATTCTATAATTTTTTTAATTTGTATTTAATCTAAGGGTTATGCACATATTTAATTTAAAATGGTAATATTTTTATAATTATGTTATGAAATATAATTAAACCACGCATTAGATAACCATTAAATGAATAATTACAAGGTTAGTTTTTCAAAAAAATACCTAAAAATTGTAACACTTGATTGAGATCTAACGGTTAACATTAAAAAAAGAATTATGACATGACACAATGACAACAGTTTGGTGATTCTAAATGATGTAAGATTATAATGGCGGATTGACTCAAGGAATAGTTGATGGTTGTGATTAAAGTCAAATACAAACAAGCAGACAAGTAGTTAAGTAGTTAAGGAGGGAAAGTTTTATCATGCCTTAAAAAATGTTGGGCTATTATAAGATTTTGATTGTGAATGGAGTAAACTGAGACATGCAAAGCTTAGCAGGTAGTAGGTTTTAATTTTTTTTTTGAGTTTTTTTATTTACCAAATATATAATGGAGTTCATCAAATACATAATAGGGTTCAGTAATTATGTAGTCGGGTTCACCAAATACGTACAAAATAATAATTCTTGGAGAAATTCACCAAATACATACTAGAGTTCACCAATTACGTAGTGAGTTTCATTAATTACGTATCGGGGTTCACCGAATACGTACAAAAGAAGAATTCTTGGAGGGGTTCACCAATTACGTAGTGGGGTTCACCAAATACGTACAAAAGAATAATTTTTAGAGGAGTTCACTAATTATGTAGTGGGATTCACCAAATACGTACAAAAGAATAATTCTTGGTGCGGTTCACTAATTACGTAGTGGGGTTCACCAAATACGTACAAAGGAATAATTCTTGGAAGAGTTCATCAATTACGTAGTGGGGTTCACCAATTACGTAGTTGTAGTGTGGTTCACCAATTATGTAGTGGGCTCACCAATTATGTAGTGAGGTTCACCAAATACGTACAAAAGAATAATTCTTCGAGGAGTTCACCAATTAGGTAGTAGATTTCACCAATTACGTACAAATTAATAATTTTTAAAAAGTTCACCAAATACGTACTGGGGTTCACCAATTACGTATTGGGGTTTACCAATTACGTACTAGAGTTCATCAATTACGTAATGGGTTCACCAATTATGTACTAGGGTTCACCAATTACGTACTAGGGTTCACCAATCTATCCCGGTGATTTCTCTAACCAATACCGGTGGTTTTTCATCCAATACCGGTGGTTTTGGGCCCATTACCGGTGGTTGGTGATTTTTCTTTTTCATTTTTGGCAGTTTTGTTGTTTTTTCAGTAATTTTGCATCGATACAATAGTTTTTAGGACCTTTTTATGACGATTTTTCAACAAATTTGATTTTTTTAAATTGATAAGGGTATACTAGATGAATCGCAAACAAAATTATCAAAATTTTTAATTTTTTATGTGAACATTAAGTATATTCACTTATATTTTAAATTAGATTTGAATTTAGTAATAAATTGTTAAAATATTTTAGTGAACCCCTCAAAGAATGATCAATTTTGTATGTGAAATATTTTGGTGAAGTCCTCCAAGAATGATTAATTTTGTACGTGAAATATTTTGGTGAACCCCTCAAAGAATGATTAATTTTGTATGTGAAATGGTTTGGTGAACCTTTCCAAGAATGATTAATTTTGTACGTGAAATATTTTGGTGAATCTCTCGAAAAATGATTAATTTTGTGCGTGGAAATATTTTGATGAACCCCCCCAAGAAAGATTAATTTTGTACGTGAAATATTTTGGTGAACCCCTCCAAGAATGATTAATTACATAGTGAAATTCACCAAATACATATAAAATAATAATTCTTGGAGGGGTTCACCAAATACGTACAACCTAATCCCCATATCTAATAGGTGAATCACCTATTTTTAGCACCTAAATGCCATGTTGAAAGTGCTAATCACAATTTCAAAGCTAAGCGTTAGTTTTATGCCTCCAATCGCCTATTGCATCATCAAACGCCATGTCTAAATAAGCGATTTCCAGTCTCCCTCCCAATCGCCACTTTTTAGGGCCTATTCACATTCTTCACAATCAACCATAAAATTGATATTTTTGTAATTATTTACCATACACAGGGAAAATCATTGATAAAGAAAGAAAAAATTTGTTATTTCAATGCAAACATTCATGATACACATTTATTATATGAAATTAGATTGGATTAAATAAGGATTCTCGATACAATTGAACACTTATTCATAAACTTGTTGAAAGTTGTTATTGATGGTCGATAAATCTTATTTGTCGGTTTGACGAACACATATAACCCTCAAGGTTAGAACTTATCTATAAATCGAACATATCCACTAAAAGTTTGAAATTGAATATTGAAATTTGAAATATTAACCTTTTATTTTATAAATTATAACACCATAATATTTTGAAAATAACGTATTTATGTTTTAATTTATAAGCATATAAAAATCCTAAAAATTAAAAGAGACGGGAATTATGAAAACGTCTAAAATTAAGACCGAAACAACTTCCGGGCCTCTGAAAGTACTTAAAACAGTGTTTTTGGACCCAAAATTAGGCAGCGATGAGTAAACCTGCTCGCACATGTATATCTCTGAATAAAAATTCAAATTGATACCTTATGGCTCACGTGGTTCCACCCGAGTCAAAAGTTACGCTCTCCTGAAGTTGACTTGCGCGTGCCACGATCCAATAAGGAGTATTGAGACCAAATGCCTATGTGTCTAGAGTTTGGGACTCAAACGCCACCAGCTGGCCCCACACGCCAGTCATTGTAGGTTATTCGCCTACCATGACTGGCGTATGGGGCTTGCTGGATACGTTTGAGCCCCAAACGCCATGGTAACAGGTGCTTGGCTCGTGTCCTAGTGACATGGGCCAAGCGCCTGTGTGTCTGGCATTTGGGGCGACCAACAGGCCCCAAACACCAGTCATGATAGGCGATTCGCCAGCCATGACTAGCGTTTGGGGCCCAAAAGCCAGTTCTGAATGGCGACTCACCATGTAGTGATGACATTTAGGTCCCCATTGTGGCATTTGACTCTTAACAATTTTCGTATACACTTAGCTATATTTACATACTTGGACATTTTCACACACTTAACGATTTTCTTACGTTTAGTCATTTTCACACTTAACCATTTTCACACACTTAATTATTTTTTGCACATTTAACCATTTTCATACCCTTAACCATTTTAACATACTTAGTCATTTTCATGTGCTTAGTCATTTTCACAACTTAACTTTATTTACAACTTAATCATTTAACACACTTGGTCATTTCTTTATTATCAAATGCTAGTTTAATGGTTCCAATTGCTAAGTATAATTTTCACACACTTAACAACTTAGCCAATTCACACACTTAAACATTTTCATACACTATCATTTTCACACATTTGGTCATTTCATACATTTATACATTTTCGCATACTTTATCATAGTCGATAAATTATATATTCACACACTTGGTCATTTACATATACTTGTCATTTTCATGTAGTTGTTTTTCTACATTTATACATTCATTTCATATATTTATACATTTTCGCATACTTTATCATAGTCGATAAATTATATATTCACACCACTTAGTCATTTTCACACACTTGATCATTTTCATACTCTCAGCATGTAGTAATGACATTTAGGTCCCCATTGTGGCGTTTGGCCCTAGTGTGGCAGGTTAGTATTTAGTTTTACACACTTGGTCATTTTCTTACACTGGATCATTTTTTTTATTTTCACATGCACGTAGTATATTTTCATACACTTAAGAATTTTCTCTTCTTTGCAATTTTCATCGCTTGTTTTGATGGAACTCAACTATGTTCATGTACTTAATAATTTTAACAAGATAGCCCTTTTCACAGAAGTTTCTTTAGCTTTGGTTTTTAGTTCTATAACGGCGGTTTTAGTTCTACACTTAGCCATTTTTGCAACTTAGCCACAACATCTTGACAATTTTCATTCACTTAGTAATTTCTAACCCTTTGCCATTTTTATGTACTTGTTTTATCACTTATTCATATTTTCATGCACTTAAGTATTTTCAAATATATTTTAGGCATTTTCACATACATTCCCTATGGCGAACCGCCATGCGCTTAGTTGGTCATTTTTTTTATTTTCATACGTTTTATCATTTTCTCACACTTAACAATTTTTGCAAGTTAGCCAATTTCACGTACATTTAGCAATTTTCACACACGTATTTATTTATACACTTGTTCATTTTCACACATTTTCATACCCTTAACCGTTTTAACATACTTGGTCATTTTAATGTACTTAGTTATTTTCTTATTTTCACAATGTAGCCATTTTTGTAACTTAATCATTTAACACACTTGGTCATTTCACACACTAAAAAAAGGGGCAAAGTGCAAGTCAAAAAGGGTGTATATATAAAGGAAAGGCCAGAGTGGGCGTGTGATGATATTGTTCATCTTGTTACACAAGTCACTATTTACACTGATCGCCTTCTTTTATTTTTGTTTGTTTTTTAGCAATTCAATATTTACAAGAAGCCATTCAATGACTTCTCAAATTTAAGCATTCTGTGATGTCTTTCACGTCGCATTCTCAGTCATATAACCCGTCTTGCTCCCACATGTCTACGAAAAAATCTATTATTTCCTATAAATTTTTAAGCCATTGATCAATGAGATAAATTACAATTTTTAGACGAGCGAGATGGAGACTTACAGCGAGAGGAATTGGCTATGGAAACGGCTTGTTGCTTCCTATTAAACTGTCATATGCCTTTTTCCAACTGCAATCAAACTATTTTGGTATGGAGAGATGATAGGGAATGGCAAGATGCAAAAAAGAAAAACAAAACAAAGACCAATCAATAAGCAACCTATTTCACATGGGCTAAGTACTTGTTTATGTCATAGTAACTCTTATTCAATTGAGTTTAAGAAAGATAGTATGACATAAATCTAGTTATAACTTCATATATTTTCTAGCGCATACATGTGAACAAAAGGCAATAATTGTAATTTGATAAATAGGACAATGGGGAAACAACATACTTAATTTGGCTCTCGAGCCTGCTGAGCTCTGCATATTTTTTTATTTCCTATCCAGCGCTGCCTAGTTTGATTCCAGAGAAGAAGACCTACAATAAGACCCACACACGATAAGTAATTATACTGTTATTGAAAATGCTTGCTTGGTGATTTGAGCAGCGAACAAGGTTGTAGTAAAGCGTAAAACTTTGTGACCCTTCATATTTATTGCAGTGAGATGAAGTAAAAGCATGGACAACATAAAACGAAATGAAGAACTAGATAATCCTCAACCATGAATGTATACTCTATTGTCAGTAATGCAACCAGCATAATCCTCTGCAATAATCAGTTGCCAATGAACTGAAACCCGCCAATACCTCTATTATAAGCAAAACATTTCTGATTAAACAAATATCATAGATTAAAAGTATTTCAACAATAAATTCTAATGCAAACATATTCAAATAATTCACATGAACATGCACACAAATAAAGTATCTCAATATCATCCAATTCCAGATTAACAATTTCATTGCTAAATTTTTTTTTAAATGTTATATGGAGATTAGGTCTTGTAATGTGGGGTAGAAAAAACTTGTAATGATCTATTATTCATATTACAAGTGATTAAACAATCAGTTACATCCTGGCCATTAGTTGAGTTCAATGAACAATGCCTCAATTTAAAACTATGACCCAAAATGAGAATAACTAAGCCTTGGGTGATTCTAAATCATATCTACCCGCATATGCAATGAGATTCATATTAAACAAAGCATTTAAAAAGATAGACAGAATGAGAAACAAACCTCCGTGTCAAATGATTTGTCTTTATCAGCCATTACAATGAGGTCTTGAATCAGATTATGAAATTTCTGAAGATGACAAAGATAAATTAGTTGGAATGAAATAGTAGTAGTTAGCCAATGTAATCAATAACGTAATAAATTTAGTCCTTAAACCACTTCCAATAATATTATTCCCACAAAGACCAAAAAATAGAACCAATTCTTGGATTATTACAGCAATAAGTGGCACATTAAAATCAGTTATCAAGTAAACTACAGTGAACTTTAAGATAATTCTTGGTATAGAAAATGAAACTCACAGAGGGGTCAAGTAGTCCATAAGTGATTGTTTCACTGGTTGCTTTGTACACACTAGTAATATCCAAGCTTAGAACTACTGGTGTCCAAGCCTAAATACAATTACCAAGAAAGGCACACAAATTTTCAAGTAGTTTTTTTAACTTCAAAGTAGTGTTTTTTATACCAAAAATATTACAAGACTAGAAATAATATATATCTAGTACCTCAAGAACTACAACTAATTCATGTGAAGGTATAGATGCATCTGCACCTGTTATGTACACCTGAGGGAAATGCTGATAGAAAAAGACACACAAAAACCATCATATTAAATCTGTTGCAATTCATGGATTAAGCATATTAAAAAGAAGCATGTAAGCATTGAAACACTCCAATTACCTTGTCTAATTCACTGTTGTATCATTTTACCACAAAGTATGATGAGACAATTATTTACTCATGAACAAACCTGTTAAATTTAAATCTCTTTCATTTTCTCACAATGAGAAATTGAAAACTTTAAAAGAAAAATTTGTTTCTAAAACCATAAATCTAATTTCTTTTTTTGGTTAAAAGGAAAATATACTAATCAAAGGGAAAATACACAGACACAAGGGGCATACTCTAGGACCAAACCAAAATAAAAAATCACACGGCCTACAACCAATTATCTAAAAAGCTAGAGTCAATCATAATAGCTCGAGTTTGGCTTAAGAAAATAAGTCTATCACTTATCATCCTGGAAATATCATTAGAGATAAGGGACAAATCGAGAACTTGGCACAGAATCTAGAAATATCAGCACTATAATCATTAAATAAAAAATCAACTAACTGGTGACCAAGAACATACTCATACATGTTGCCACATTTCACCAAGATAAAAGATAAAATAGCTTGAGACATAGGGCAATTGAAGAACATGTGTTGAGTTGATTCTGAACCTGACACACAAAGAACATAATCTGAATTAACATGGGGCTTCCATTTCCTCACGTGATCCTTAGTTGAGAAATACAATTGTGTTTTTTACAGGATGAATTAAAATTCAAAAGAATTGAAGAACATCTCTAGAATTCTGCTCTTTAAAAACAAATTTAAATCTTCGAACAAAAAAATCTATAAACAATTGTGTTCTAATATTCCCAATGCTTTCTGGCACAAGAAGCAACAAACTATCAGTCTGCCTTATATTAATGGATTTGATGAGAAAAATATCCCTACCAAGGCACGACCTATTCAAATGAATTTTGAAATGCTCGAATTCTGCAAAAAGGAAATTGCAGAACTTCTTAATAAGAATATTATTAGAAGGAGAAAATCTCATTGGTGATTCTCAGCCTTTTATGTCAAGAAGGCCAGTGAAATTGAACCAGGAGTTCCTTGTTTAGTAATTAACTATAAGCCCATTAATAATGTTTTGGAATGGATAAGATATCCAAAACCAGACAAAAGAGACTTGATATATAGACTTAGAGATGCGATGATATTCATTAAGTTTGATATGATCTGGATTCTGGAAAATCCAGATAACTGAAAATGACAAATATAAAACTGTATTTATAACTCTATTTGGCCATTACGAGTGGAATGTAATGCCTTTTGGCCTTAAGAATGCTCCAAGTGAATTTCAAAATATAATGAATGAAATCTTTAATCAATTTACTGATTTCTCGATTGTTTACATTGATGATGTTCTCATTTTTTCTAAGTCAATATAACAACATTGGAGACATCTTGAATCATTTCCTAGGATATAAATCAAAATTGTTTAGTTATCTCTGCGAGTAAAATTAGATTATTTCAATCTAAGGTTAGATTCCTAGGATTTGAAATACACCTTTCAATAATTAAACCAATTGATCATATAATACAATTTACGGATAAGTTTCCTAATGAAATCTTAGATAAAACACAACTACAAAGATTTCAAATAATCTTTAAATTACATATATGATTTTTATGATAAATTCAGAATTGATTGTAAACCTCTCTTTGAAAGGCTAGAAAAGATTCATCCTCTTTATACATTTGTCCATACCAGTCAGATTAAAAGATTAAAACTCATATTAAGACATTCCCTTGTCTTGGAATCCCCTCAATAATGCAATTAAAATTGTCTAGACCGATGCTTCTGAAATAAGATATTGAGGTATCTTGTTATAGAAATCTCTCCAAAGTCATCGGAACAAATTGTTAGGTTCACAACTGGAACGTGGTCCCAATCACAAATCAATTATTGTACAATTAAAAAGGAAATATTATTTGTTGCCTTATGTATACAAAAATTCCAAGATGAGTTGTTGAATAAAAATTTTCTTATAAAAATTGATTGAAATCTGTGAAACATGTTTTGGAGAAAGATATTAAAAATATTGCTTCAAAATAAATTTTTGCTCGATGGTAGTCCATACTTAGTATTTTTTATTTTACTATTGAATTCATTAAAGGTATTAATAACTTAGTTCCTGACTTCTTCACCCGGGAATTTTTGCAGGGACAACAAGATGGTGTCTAGGCCCTAGGCCTCGAATAAAATAGTTAAAGGGGAGTCATCGACTCCAAAATTGGGCTTTAAGATTTGTAGACACCGTATTTTATCCGGTCTAATATTCTAATACACACTTTTTTATTAGCTCATGTACTAGTATAATATGTGTATGCTTTTATTTGAAAAAAAAAACAATGTCTAAAATAGATAAATAGACTAGGGGCTAAAAAGATAAGAGATAGGTCAATGACTAAAAAATAAAAAATAAAAGGAGAAAAAAGACTAAAAATAAAAAGTGAAGCCCTAAGTTTGCATATAAATTGAAGAGAGGTCTTCACTTGAGAGGAGGGGATTTGAGAGAGAGAGAGGGAGATCTTGAGAAAATATGAGAGACTTTTTAAAAAAGAGCGAAAGAGGATCTTTATTTCTATTCATCTTTCGTTTTCTCCTATTCTTTTTCTTAAGGTAGTTTTAATTTCTTGCACTTTAATTTACAATATATCTTGTTCATTATTCTTCATCATCTCTCTTCTTCATACTCATGTAGTTGATATTTTTATTTTCTTTTCCATACATAAGTTGTTTGTTCATTATTTATCATTTCTCCTACTCTTAATCTTAAGTTTTATTTTCATGCATTGTTGATTTCTCTACAAGTTTTATAATGATATGTCTTTGTCATTTACTAAATCAATGAGAATGAGGATAAAGTTTTTGAGGGGATGTAAAAATAACTCAATGTGAATCAATCCTTTAATGGATTGAAAGTGTACATTTTATGAAAAGATCTCCTATGATAATTTCTCATACATAAAAATGCATAAAATAGAGAGTAAAACATCTATACAAGATTATGTGAATATTTAAGCATTGAATTCTTTTATGTTCTTACAAGTCTTTCTTTTTTATTTTTATATTTTATTCATCATTTTTTAACACTTGTTTGAACTAGTTGCTATCCATGATCATTCGTAGCAATGAAGAAAAAAATAAAAAATGATAATTAGTGAATTAAGTAATCCAAAATAAAAAGGGTATATTTATATCTCAAACAAAAAATATTCTATTTTGAAAGTTTTATTGATTTTTCTTTAGTGGCATTTGTTTGAAATAATTACCATCCATGATGTTCATTTTCTATTTGATTAGCAATGAGGGAAGAAATGAAAAATAGTAAATTAGTAGACTATGCGATAAAAAATAGTATGTTCATGTCAATTATGTGTGAAATTAAGTATTTTTCATAGATTAATTTATTTACATATTAAAAAATTATTAATACTTTATTTATGAAATAATTATATATATATATATATATATTTTAAAAAGTAGAGGGTGACCTCACCCTCTGCTGTGACAGAGGGTATTCACTATTTTTTTGTGTTTTATTTCTTTATCCTTTTTTTGTTGTTTATTTTTTCATTTTCTTTTATTAGTAGATATTGTTGTTTGTTTTAATTTAATTATAATTTATATATATCTTTTTACTTGTTTTCACATATTGTTTCCTTATTTTCACCCTACATATTCTTTTTAAATTTATCATACATTTTTATGATTTCTAACCTTTCTTTACATTATTCTTTTTTTCTTTTAGTCGTTATCTCTTCTTATGTATTTATGTATTACTGTCATATCATCATGATTGTAATGTGATTATTGTTTCATTCTTTTATCATCAGAATTAGCGTTCATAAATTAAAACTATAACAATTAGATTTAAATTTTATTAATTTCATATTTAGTTTTCACTCAAAAATTTGATGATGGATTTTAGAATTTTTGGGATACTAAATTTATCGAACTACCGAGGTGAGGAGTTATTTTTGGGATACTGAGAGTAATTCCAATAATGCTTTGATTTTAAAAATATATATAAAAAACAAAAAAATAATTTTTTAAAGGTCTTTGTACCACCCATTAAAGGTCATTTATTTTGTTCATTTTTATGATACAAATTATACTAAATAAGACATTCAAAAATGAATTTCTTTAATCTTGTTGTCAAATATAATTTGGATAACAATTGATTAAATTTGGGTAACCATTTTAACAATGGGTGTTGCAGGGTGCTAATACATTCCCTTTATACCAATGACTCCCGAACCAATATTAAGTTTTTGTAGACCAAAATTTTTAATGTAAAATCGAGTGACCAATCACACCCTAAAATGATTGGTGGCGACTCTGAATTTATTTTCTTTAAGAATATTTTTTTCAATCACCGCGTTGCGTCGAAGGCACGTTGCGGCAGCTTGGCGACTCTGCTAGGGAAGCAATTGGTCAAACCATTTTTAGAACGATAGAGAGTCAAGCCAAAATTTTATCATATGCTATCCTTTTGTGTGGTTCTTTGTTTGTTTATTTGATTCATTGTTTTTTCTTATTCATGCTTGTAGTTGCATATAGTTCATTTTTTTACAAAGTATATTTCTTTACATAATTTCTAATTTCAAACATATACACTAGCCCTATACCCGGGCTTTCCGTTTAGGATTAGCGAGAATGAGCAGTGGAATGTCTTCGTGGAATTACGGTTCCTGTGTAGGCTCATGAAAGTTCTCACTCAGGCTGACCCTTTCGAGATACTGTTTGGGAGCATTTGTTACTCTATTTGGATAACAGTGTGGACAAACTGAGAGCCTATGAAGATATTTGAAAGCACAAATACACATGCATTTGGTTTTTAGAGCCCATCTCATGATCAATGTTTGATAGAAATAGATATTCGACTTAAATATGGTATCATGATTAACTTTGTCTTACACTACTTAAACGTTTCTTTTCTTCTCCATTGTTTCATTTCTAACTTTGTCTTTCCTTTTTGCATACATGCATCATGCTGCATAATAGGGATTGCAAAAAAGTATTCAATTCATTCATATTTTAGAGAACATGACTTCCACTCTGAGTGTGATAGAAGATCAAGATATGGTAGCCCAATGGTCAGAGGAAATGAAAAAATGAAAAGGAGATTGTTTGAAAAGGAGAATGTCGTTCTTCTACCATAAATCACTAAGATAGAGTTCTCACACACTGCCTTGGAGAGGTTGAAGAAGATATGTGATGATTTTTCACCAGAGTAGAAAATTTTGTTTGTCGACAAATATGGTCGCATCACTTATCTTTTGTATTTGTTGTCAACGCTCCCATTCTTGAGGCTTTAATACATTTCTGGGACCCTCTGTACAGATGTTTCACCTTTGGAACAATTGATCTTACTCCTACAATTTAAAAATATCAAGCCCTATTGAATGTCCCGCTGCAAAATGCGGATAAAGTTTATAATTATGACAAAAAGCTCACATTAAAGAGATCTTCATCCAAGCTCTTAGGTACTATCCATACATCTGAGATTAAGAAAAGGTTGAAAGTTAAAGGGGGTGATGAGTGTGTGCCACTGGATTACCTCATAGATCTCACCCAAAATGTCTTGAAGGAAGATAAAAGTATAGCTCTGTATATTTATGGCACCGTGTTGCTTCCAAAGATTTAAGGTTATGTGGATGATTAAGTGATAAAAATGCTCCTGCAAGTTGAACATGGTGTTAACCATGTTATCTCAATTCTCGCCGAGACTTTTCGTTCCTTAAATTACATCCGAGTATTTGGAAAATGGAAGTTCATTGGCTCTCCATCTCTTATGTGTATTTAAATTCTTAGCCATCTAAGATGTCCACCACATTTCAAATGTCCTCAAGTTAATTTTTCATGTCCGTAGATGAAGACGAGAATTCCCATTGCAGAATTTGGAATGGCCAAATGAAATCCGCATTTTCCCATAAAAGGGTGTGGCTCTCTTACCTATCAAAGTTGAACGATGAGGATGTTACCTGGAAAGCCCCTTGGTTGCCGTCGACATCGATGATCTATAGATTTCGTGACTTTCAATGGGTCTCGCTCCCAGGCCCATGGGGCTGTACTAGTTATGCTCTGCTATTGGTGCTCTGTCAATTGTACATGAGATAGTTTATCCCTGCCAAACATGCATTGAAGGATATTGAGATTAGTTTTGATTTCAAGATATTGAACAAAAATTGTAGCAACTGACTAGAGCTTGGAAAATAACGAGAATGGTGCAAAATGAGAAGAACCGCATGTACTACACAAAATAGTATGGAGCGTGGCTTGAGAGTAGAGGCAACGTAACTATCGCCTTACCAGTTAAGGATTTACAATCACACAAGTTACCAGAAGCTCATCAGGAGATTGTTAAAAAGGAGGAGCTGGATGAGTTATATGAGGAGCGTCAAAAGAATTTAGCTCTCTTGGAAGAAAACAAACGTTTAACACTTGTCTGACAAACACAAGATCGAAGCTGAAAAATAACTCAGATATTTGAGAAACAAGATTGAGGATCAAGAATATCTTAAGTGAAAAAACTTAGAGTTGGGAACTGACACTCGAAAATTGAACAAAAAATTAAAAAGATGGCAGATGACAATGAGAATTTGTGAGGGGTAATCTATGAACAAGAGGATCGAATCATGAAGCTAGAAAGGAAAAATAAGCTTGTACAAGAGGTTTTAGAAGAGGTGAAGGAGACTATTGATAAGAAGAATGCGTACATCATTGAGTTAGAAGAACAATGTGACTCAGTACGACGAATCACTGATAATTTACAATTTGATTTAAAAAATAAAAAAGTTAGGAAGACCGAGTCATCAAATGATAATGAAGAACTATTGAAGTCATTGCAAGCCTTAAGCACCAAGTTAGAGTGTATCAGAACGTGGCTATAAAAATTGGCAAGAAACAATGATGCTAATATCGACGCACTGAGATATGATAACCAATTTTTGCAACAAGAGCACGATCTTGGCAGGCTATGGAATGGCTTAAAGTTGTGGATTTGAGAGCGAACAATTGGCAGAACAAGCATCATTTAAAAAAAAGTGTTTTGCCCATTCAAGCTAATGAAGAGAACTTGTCTAAGTTTTTGGAAGAAATCAACAGAGATTTGAGTCATTTTGGTCATTTTGTATAAACGCATATTGCAAAGTAGTGTGATTGACTTCTACATACTCAAATGTAGTGGATGGCTCTACTAATTGAATGGATTCAAGTATTTTTGGACTTTCACTTTGCGCAGTATCATTTCTCATGCATAAATTTATTTTCATCAGTATGATTATTTCTTCTTTTTCATTAGAATAATCTACATTCTCATTGTTTTATCATTCTTTTTTTAAGAAAACTTTTCAAAGATAGCCCGTGAACTCCAACATCCCCATCGAACGCGAGCTCAAGTTAGAGTCATGGACGAGCAAAAAAGAGAGCAATCGCGAGAGCAAATGAAAGAAGAAATTAAGGAGCTAAAGGAGAAAATGGCCAGAGTTATGGATCTCCTCGCCACCAGTAAAGGAAAAGCTTGTCTTGAAAATCCGCAAGGGGCTCAATTATCACAAAATTAACTGTCAAACGATAGTCCACCTTACCCTCTTGGGCTCACTCCAACCTATCAACGTCATCAGACTAACCAGTTTCAGCATGCCTCACTACTAGTATATATCCGACACTATCCATTTGTAAATATCTAAGAAATGATACAGACAGAGAAAATTGGGTACAACTCATCCACAATGGCACATGGCGAACTCACTAATGAGCCAATCATCATATCTGATGTTGATGACCCAAAGATGCAGAGGCCTATTACCAAACCAAGTGAAGACCTGCTGTCGAAAGATAAGCTAGAATTTCTAGAGGAGAGATTATGTGCCATTGAAGGGTTAGATGTATATGGTACCATTGATGCCACTCAATTATGTTTGGTCCCGGATGTAACCATCTCGCACAAATTCAAACTACATGATTTTGAAAAATATAGTGGTAGTACATGCCCGAGAAGTCATCTTATTATATACTGTAGAAAGATGGTTGCTTGTGCAAATGACAATAAGCAGCTAATTCATTTCTTTCAAGATAGCTTGATGGGGGTCGCATCTCGATGGTATATCCAATTAGATAACCAACATATTCAGAGGTGGAAAGATTTAGTTGATGCCTTTTAAGATAATATAAGTACAACATAAACATAGCTCCCGATCGTCTTGATCTACAAAGAATGGAGAAAAATCCTACTGAAGGCTTTAAATAATATGCTTAGAGGTGGAGGGAATTAGCTGCTCAGGTACAACCCGCCTTGTCAGAAAAGGAGATGGCTGCAAAATTTATCAACACCTTAAAATCCTCATTTTGTGATAGGATGATTAGAAACGCTTCAAACAACTTCTCTGACATTATAATGATCGGTGAAAGGATTGAATATGTGGTAAAGAATGGAAGAATTTCGAAAGTTATATCAGATGCATCATCCGTAAAAAAGGGTCGTCGTTGAAGCGAAAAGAAGGAGATGTACATATGATCAATTTTTGGTACCCAACACAAGCTGTGAACCCGGGCCGAGATTTTCAAAGTATAAGGAAGGACCCAAATCTGTGACATCATATGTTGAAAATAGCTCGCAAATTTCGTACAATTATCACTCTCAACAATCAACATTTCAAAATAATCTAAGACCCAGTTTCAGACCACTGATTCACCAGCAAAATGTTGGTTAGGCTAATCAACCTCTGAGAGGAAATAGAAATAATCAACGTTTTATCTAATAACATCCAATCCCCATGGCATATACAGAACTCGTACCACAATTGATATGGAATAATCAATTGGTGCTAATTCCTTATGAACCTCTACAGTTACCATACCCAAGGTGGTATGATCCGACCGCTCGCTATGATTATCATGCTGGGGAAGTGGGACATTCGGTTGAGAATTGCACAACACTAAAAGGTAGAGTACATGCATTGATCAAAGCTGGATGGTTGAATTTCATAAAAGGCTAATGGGAACCCATATATCAATTCTAACCTTCTACCAAATCATGGGAATCCTGTTCTAAATGCAATTGGGGAATTTTTTCATATGAAAAGAAGGATGTGGCAGACGTGAGCACGTCAATAGAAATACTTTTCATATTCTTTCTAAAGTGGGGTACATCTACCTAACACGCTCAGATGATGAAGGCCTTTCTAAGACGCATAAGCATGACTTTGATTGCTTGTTTCATGAGAAGGTGACAGGGCATACAATTGAGGAGTATGCTGATTTTAAAATTGAAGTGTAAAGGTTGTTGGATACAAAGATACTTATAATAAGTCATAAAGGAGAAATGAAATACCAAGAAGATGACTCTTTAGTTCTCATGATAACTAAAGAATCATATGAAGTAAATGTTGAAGTGCCATCCTATATCCCAAAACCTCTCATAATACATTATAAGGAAAAGTCAACTCACACAACTACATCTTATGCTCTGATGCCCATCACCATCTAAATACCGGGTGCATTTGCTTACAAAGAATCAAGGGCAGTACCATGGATGTACGGATATAAGGTTATTGCAAGTGGTAACGATAAAATTCAAACACTAAATCTGTCAAACCTCGATCTCCCCATAACTAATATTTCAGGAGTAGATGTGATGACGAAGAGGAGCAGATGCTACACGCCACAAGTTTTGAAAATAGATAAAAGCGACGAGTTTGTAAGGCAAAGGAAAGGGAAAGCCAAAGAAGGTGACAATGGTCGTGAGTTCCAAGAAGAAATACATGGCGGCCAAGTGACGGACCTAGACATAATGAAAGGAATGGAGAAAGAAAAACCAGTGTCTGAAGAGGAATTATGTGAATATTTAAAGCTTATCAAGCAAAGTGAATATACGGTGATAGAACAACTTAATCGCTTACATGTTTGCACATCCTTACTATCACTATTTCTTAATTTTGAACCACATCGCCAAGCATTATTGAAGGTTTTGAATCAAACATATGTCTGTCATGACATTACGGTGGAGAAGTTGAGTGGAGTTATGGGAAATATTACCGTACCAACTTTTATCACTTTCATAGATGATGAAATCTATGCTGATGATATTGGACACACTAGAGCTCTACATATATCCGTGAAATGTAGGGATTATGTTGTTGCAAAAGTATTGATTGATAACGACTTGTCTCTAAATGTAATGTCAAAATTCACACTAGCAAAGCTCCTTGTGGACGTAACACATATGCGACCGAGCATGATAATAGTAAAAGCATTCGAAGGTACCCGAAGAGAAGTAGCCGGAGACATAGAGATACAAATTTGAATCGGGCCATGCCTATTCAATATCCAAGTGATGGACATAACTCCATCATACAGTTTTCTTTTGGGTCGACCATGGACTCACTCTGCTGGGGTAGTACCGTATTCCTTACATCAGAAGTCGGCTACCATGCCATATGTTGAGGCTGCAAAAGAAGCATTGGAGTGCTCATTTTGATCATTTGAGATTGCAAACACCATATTTGATGCTAGTGGGAAAATTTCTCCAACGTCAAGCCTATCAAAAGAATTTCATATGGTGGCAAAGTTGATGATAAAATGGGGATACAAGTAAGGTAAAGGACTCGGGGGTGTGCATTCAAGGCATAAATAAGTTAATCAATTGAGATAAGAATGAGCAAATGTTTGGGTGGATATAGACCGAACGACCAAGGGAAAGTGGAAGCTCAAAAGAAAGAAAAAAGAATTGTTAAGCTTAAAAATAAGGAATTCGATATGAAAATGACAATCATATCCCATATTTTTGAATCCTTCAGAAGTGGGGGGATTTCATTCGAAGAATTGGTCACAATAGAGGAGTACGCCCTTGAAGATGATATTGCCCAGCTTTCAATATCTGCAATCTTGGAAAAATCATCAAGTACAAGTACTGAGGACTCGATTTCTTGATACGATTCAGATCATGAGCTTAACAATTGGGATGTCACCGAGCTACCAGTGCTTCTTGGGAATTCTTAAGAGTAATGTGTTAATGCCAAAATTCTAATGATTCTACCCAATGTCTTAGGAATTTCATTGTTATGGGCCTACATTTTCGTCTGTTTCATGTCATTTTTTTGGGTGAAAGTTTAAAAACTTGTTTCGTTTTTTTTTGTTAATGATAAATACAATTCCAGTTCTTTTTTGTTCTTCCTTTTATGTTTACTTTTTCTATTTCTGAAATGATGTTCATACTCATGCATTGTTTATTTTCTTTTCTCATCTTCCTTTCATCTAATAATCTGATTTAGGTTTGAGAACGGTGATTTTGAAAATAAGAGCATAAGAAATAACTTCGACAATCTCATTCTTAGCGTAGAGTTAGATGAGAGTGACGAGGATTATTTTGAACTATCACTAAAAATGTTAAGAATGGTAGAAGAGGATGATAAAATAACTCAACCTTATCCAGAGTTAACAGAGGTGATGAATTTAGGATTGGATGGAGAGATAAAAAAAGTCAAAATCGGTACTTCTATGACAAGCGTTAGCCGCCGATAATTAATTGACTTACTCAAGGAGTATATCGACGTCTTTGCATGGTCTTAACAAGATATGCCGGGTCTAGACACTGATGTCTGGGTTCATCATTTGCCTCTTATGCCCCAAAGTAAACCAGTGCGACAAAAGTTATGAAAAATGAAACCAAACATGCTGGTACAGATCAATGAAGAAGTTAAAAAGTAAGTAGATGCAGGTTTTCTGGAAGTAACAAAATACCCTGAATGGGTTGCTAACATAGTCCCACTACTGAAGAAAAATGGGAAAGTAAGGATGTGATTCGATTATAGAGATTTAAATCGGGCTAGCCCCAAGGATAATTCCATTACGCCGTATCAATGTCTTAGCAGATAACACTGCAGGACATTCAACCTTATGTTTCATTGATAGTTTTTCGGGGTATAACCAAATCAAAATGACTCCTGAATACCGTGAAAAGACCACTTTTATAACTTTGTGGGGTACATTTTGTTATAAGGTTACGCCATTTGGTCTAAAAAATGCATGGGTGACTTATCAACAGGCAATGGTAACACTATTTCATGATATGATGCATAAAGAAATTGAAGTTTACATTGATGATATGATCGCCAAATCTCATCAAGGGGAAGATCACACTATCACTCTACAATAACTATTTGAATGGTTAAGAAAGTTCCAATTAAAGTTTAATCCGACAAATTGTACATTCGCAACATCTTAAGGGAAACTACTTGGTTTTGTCGTGAGTAAGGAATGAATAAAAGTTGACCCTGACAAGGTTCGAGCCATCATTGATATGCCACCACCTCAAACTCAAAAGAAAGTTAGAGATTTCTTGGGGAGATTAAATTACATAGACTGATTCATCTCACAACTAACTCTAACTTTTGAACCTATGTTTAAACTTCTTCACAAAAGTGATACAGAATGATGGAATGATGATTGCCAAAACGCTTTTGAGAAGATCAAGCAATACTTGCAAAATCCATATATAGTTGTTCCTCTAACTCTAGGGTGTCCACTCATTTTGTATCTTACAGTAACAAAAAAATCCATGGGTTGCGTACTTGGTCAGCACAACGCCTCTGGAAGGAAAGAACAAGCAATATACTATTTAAGCAAAAGGTTCACAAACTATGAGGCTAATTATTCAAAGTTAGAGAAAACATGTTGTGTATTAGCCTGGGTTGCTCATCGTCTTGGACAGTACATGTTATACCACACCACGTAATTAATTTCAAGGATGGACCCAATCTAGTATATCTTTGAAAAGCCGTCACTTTCTAGGTGGATTACTAAATGGAAAATGTTACTCACAGAATATGATATTGTTTATGTCGTGAGGAAGTCAATAAAAGGAAGTGTACTTGCTGATTATTTGACAGATCAACCAGTGCAAGATTATGAGCCTATGAAATTTGATTTTCCTGATGAAAACGTCTCAGTCATATTGAAAAATGAAGAAGAATCTATGGATCTAGAACTATGGACAATGTTATTTGATGATGCATCTAATGATGTAAGACATGGAATTGAGGCCATCCTCATATCTCATGAAGGAAAGTTTTTCCCATTCACGGTAAAACTATATTTTGAGTGTACAAACAATGTGGCAGAATATGAGGCATGTTCCATGGGAATTCAAGCAGCTTGTGATATAAAGATAAGGAAATTTCAGGTGTACGAAGAATCGTTATATGTAATACGACAACTATACGGGGAATGGGAAGCTAGAGACTCAAAGCTAGTGCCTTATAACAAACTTAAGTCAAACTTTTGAAGTGATCTTATTTGACCATATATCCAGAGGGAATAATCAAATCACAGATGCACTGGTAACTCTAGCGTCCATGTTTGCCGTAGATTTTAAGGAGGAAGTTCAACCCATAAAAATTGAGAAGCCAAATTTTCCTGCTCATTGTATGGGCATTGAAGAAGAACCAGACACATGACCATGGTATTATAACATCAAGCAATATATAAAGAACGAGGAATATCCATATAAAGCTTCCGATAATAAACGCACTATTATAAGATTGTCCATGTGTTTCTTCTTGAACAGTCAATTACTCTACAAAAGACCCATGATATGGTGCTTTTAAGATGTGTTGATACAAGGGAAGTGAATCAAACATAGAGGAAGTAAAAAAGGAATTTATGGTGTTCATGCTAACGAACACATGATGGCCAAACAAATCTTGAGAGCATGATATTATTGGTTGACTCTAGAATCTGACTGCATCAAGTATGTCAAGAAATGTCATAAATGTCAAATTTATGCGGATAAAATACATGTACCCGCATCCCTTTTACATGTCATGGTCGTACCTTGGTTGTTCTCTATGTGGGGTATGGACGTCATTGGTCTCATCACACCAAAAGCCTCTAACGAGCATCGTTTCATTTTGATATTTTTAGATTATTTTACCAAATGAGGTGAGGCGAGTTCTTATTCGAGTGTAACCAGAAGTGCGTTTGTTAAGTTCATTAAAAATGAAATAATTTGCCGATATAGTCTACCTGAAAGGATCATCACAAATAATAGGACAAATTTAACCAACAAGATGATGACAGAATTATGTGAGCAGTTTAAAATAGAGCATCATAATTTATCTCCTTATCGTTCGAAGATAAACAGAGTAGTGGAAGCAGCCAATAAGAACATAAAAAAGATCATAGAGAAGATGATAGAGGTTTATAAGGATTGGCATGAGATGCTCCTTTTCGTTCTACATGGATACCACACATCAGTCTGAATATCAACTGGGGCAACACCGTTCTTTTTGGTATATGACATGTAAGCGGTCTTTCCAATCAAGGTGGAAATTCCCTCTCTCAAAGTCTTAATAGAGGGAAAATTAGAAGAAGCGGAGTAGGTACAAACATGATATGAGCAACTGAATTTCATCGAGGAAAAATTATTGACTGCATTATGTAGAGGATAATTATATCAAAGAAAAATGATGCATGCATATGATAAAAAGTTTCGTCCCCGATGTTTTTGAGAAGGAGATTTGGTGTTGAAAAATATACTTCCATATCAAAAGGATCACCGTGTGAAGTGGACCCCGAATTAGGAAGGACCTTTCATTGTCAAGAAGGCCTTCTCAAGAGGAGCTCTTATGCTAACAAACATGGATGGAGACGATTTACCACATATAGTTAATTCTGACGCAGTCAAGAAGTACTTCGTTTGACACCTCTAAGTATGGGAAAGGCAAAGTTGGACAAAAAAAAAGAGTTTTCAAAGAACTGTCTCGAAACTAGAGAAATTCTTATTCTATAATTTTTTTAAATCCTTGTTTGTAAACATCATCCATCATCAATGTAGAGCCTTTTTTCCAGTTGACAAATATATATATACTTCATCTTCCCGTTATTTCCACTATTTCTTATTCCGCTTGATTCCAAGGCAAGTAAAAATATAATTAATTACTCTTGTAATAACTCAGAAACATAAATTTGGTTAGGTGAAAGCTATTTGATTGAAAAAAATGAAGAAAATGAAAGAAATTGAGTAGAGTGGTTTGAATGTGAGATGAAATCTGAAAAATCACCATTAGAAAAGTCGGTATGCACATGACGAAGGCTAAAACACGATTGGAGGATTGCAAAATATGGAGAAATTATTCATTTTCTTCATCATCGACGTGAAGCCGAATACTAGGGCATAAACCAATGAATAAGGATGTATCATTTTCTTAAAAGTATGCTCGATACTTCATTGCGGTCCATAACCCTAGGCCAAGTGATTATTTTGAAGGGTGAAGGATATAGCTACATTAGTCAACTTTCAAAAAATCATCACATAATTTTCTTACAAATGTTCACAGTCATGCATAGCATCTATGCACTCAAAATCACTACTTTGCATTTATATTCAAGAATTACAATGCATAGACATGCATCACATTGAACAGTTTTGATGCAATTCAAGTGTCTGAATCATTTAAGGATATTCTTTCAAAATCCACACATGACTTTCCAACATTTAGAGCCTGCATTAGTCTAGCTCTTGTACTATATGAAACTTGTAAAAATAAGATCAAATATAATTTCAATATCTCGGTTAAATTAAACCTGAATTGAGACGAGGTCGAAGCCTACTTCTATCGAGGTTCATTTTCCTTCAATATCTTTGGTTAAATTGAACCTGCATCGAGTCGAGGTCAAAGCCTCTGTCTATCCAGGTTCACGTCGTTTCTTTATCTCTGGTTAAATCGAACCTGACTTTGTCATGGTCGAAGCCCGGTGTCGGCACTTGGTCTATTTCAATCAATATGGTTAAATCGAACCCGACTTTGTCGTGGTCGAAGCCGGTGTCAGCGCCTGGTCCTTTTCAATTAATTTAGTTAAATCAAACCTGAATTGAGTCGAGGTCAAAGCCTGTGTCAATCCAAGTCCATTTCATAAATCTCTCATTTCATAGAACCCGAATCAGTCGAGGTTTCTATTCTCCCCATACCGATCAAAATACTTATCTACACATTTGTACACCTTCTAAATTTAGAAGTGTGAACAAAGGGGGCAGTTATAAACACCGTATTTAGTTTGGTCTAATATTTTAAAAATACACGCTTTGTTTATTAATTCATGTATTAGTCTAATATGTGTATGATTTTTTTTTGAAAAAAAAAACCCAATGTCTAAAATAGATAAATAGACTAGGGGCTAAAGAGATAAGAGATAGGTCAAAGACTGAAAAAATAAAAAAAAAATGAGCAAAATGACAATAAAAAGTGAAGCTCTAAGTTTGCCTATAAATAGAGGAGATGTCTTCACTTAAATGGAGGGGATTTTAGAGAGAGAAAGAGAGGTCTTGAGGAAATAGGAGAGATTTTTTAAAAGAGGGTCTTTATTTCTATTCATCTTTCATCTTCTCCTACTTTTTTTTCTTAAGGTAGTTTAAATTTCTTGCACTTTAACTTACAATATATCATGTTCATTATTCTTCATCATCCTGTCTCTTCTTCATAATCATATAGTTGATATTTTTTATTTCCTTTTTTATACATAAGTTGTTTGTTCTTTCTTTATTATTTCTCCTACTCTTAATCTTAAATTTTATTTTCATCCATTGTTGATTTCTCTACAAGTTTGATAATTAGATGTTTTTACCATCAACTTAATCAATAAGGATAAGGATAAAACTTTTGAGGGGTGTCAAATTAACTCAATGTGAATCAACTCCTTAGTGGGTTGAAAGTGTATATTTTGATGAAAAGATCTCGTATGATAATTTTTCATACATAAAAATGCATAAAATAGAGAGTAAAACCTCTATACAAGATTATGCAAATATTTAAGTTTTAAAATTTTTAATGTTCTTACAAGTCTTTTCTTCATTTTATTTAAATTTTGTTCACCATTTTTGTAACACTTGTTTGAACTAGTTACTATCCATGATCATTCCTAGCAACGAATGAAGAAAGGAAAAATTATAAATAGTGCACTAAGTAGTCTAAAATAAAAAAGAGTATATTTATATCTCAAATAAAAAAATATTATATTTTGAAAGTTTTATTGATTTTTTTAGTGACATTCGTTTGAACTATTTACCATCCATGATCATTCTCTTACTATTTGATTAGCAATGAGAGTAGAAATGAAAAATGGTAACTTCGCAGACTATGTAGTAAAAAATAGTATGGTCATGTCAATCTTGTATGAAATTAAGCATTTTTATAGATTAATTTATTTACACATAAAAATTTATTATTAATTTTTTAAATAATTATACATATATATTCTTTAAAAAAAACAGAGGTGATCTCACCCACTTTTGTGTGTTTTATTTCTTTTTCCTTTTTTTATTGTTTATTTATCCATTTTCTTTTATTAGTAGATATTTTTGTTTGTTTTAATTTATTTTGTTTATATATATATATATCTTTTTACTTTTTTCACATATTATTTTCTTATTTTCATCCTACATATTCTTTTTAAACTTATCATATATTTTTATCATCTTTAACCTTTCTTTCCATTATTCTTTCTTTTTTCTTTATAATTGCTATCTCTTCTTATGTATCTATGTATTATTGTCATACCATCATGATTGTAATGTGATTATTGTTTCATTTTTTATCATCAGAATTAGTGTTCATAAAGTAAAACCATAACAATTAGATTTAAATTTTGTTAATTTCATTACTTAGTTTTCACTAAAAATATCTAATGACGGACTTTGGAATTTTTGGAATTCCAATCTCAAAATACCGAGATGAAGAGTTATTTTTGGGATACCGATAGTAACTCTAATAATGCTTTGATTTTAAAAATATATATAAAAAATAAAAAAAAAATTCAATGGTCTTTATACCACTCATTAAAGGTCAATTATTTTATTCCTTCTTACGATCAAAATGTACCAAATAAGATTACATTTGATTAAATTTGGGTAACCATTTTAACAATGGGTGTTGTGGGATGCTAATACCTTTTCCACACACAAATGACTCCCAAACCAATCATTTGATTATTTTTTTCAAAAATGATTTTTCAATCGCCGCTCCACGTTGCAGGCACGTTGCGACAAGACCCAAATCAAATAGGAGTCTTGTGCTCCAAGAAATAACCAAATGACAATACTCGAGTCTATCAAGCCTAACTACCAATCTGCATTGGTCAACCAATCTGTATTGGTCAACCAATTTGATCCATTTACAGTCTCTAAACCATTCAACCAATAATTGGTCAACCAACCAACCATAGAATACAAGAGGTTATCTCCATATTACAGGAAGACCCCCAGTAAGAATCTTTTTCACATTGAACCCTTATTTACTAATTTAAAAATTCCATTGAAATAGCGAAATAACATTTTCTTCCAGACTTCCATTTTGTCCTTGGACACAAGGGCAAAAATCTCAGTTTCAATAGAGACATTCTCTTAGAAACAAAATCAGTAAACATCAGTCTAATAATCGATACAGAAGGAAAGATCATTTATCATTCCTTCTACATCCTCAAAATAATAACTTTGGAGGAATGAAAAATTCATCCTCCAGGATTAAAACCCCTTTTAATAAAAAAAAACAATACAATTATTTTGATTATATTGATGCTTGACAAACAATTTTGACTATATTGAACTTCAACAGAATTTCAATTTGTTTTGAAAATTATTCAAACCCTCAACAATTGTAATTTCTTTTCCACCAATAATTACTTCATAAATAAATATAAAATCCCATGGATCCTTAAGTGCCAGTATTCAGTCGAGGATGAAATTTTCACTAGACAATAGTACGTTAGATGGTTGGACAAATTTAGTACTTTGAAAATCTATGCAGCCATCAATGTTGAATTTGCAAATATTCAACCACAATTGAAATTAATCAAACCACCTCCAATGGCCCCATTAAAACTTAAGAAGCCAGATAGCCAAATCCGACAAATAAGCCAACCAAATCATCCAATTCTTCCCGAGAATCCAAGCCTAAATCAAAATCTTCTCCAAAAGGAGAGGCCAAGGCTACTAAATCCAAATCAAAGCAAGGGTTAATACAAAAACTGCTCCTTCCTCTGGAAGACAATACTGATTTTGACTTTGAATCATTAATAGAGTCGAATCACCAAATTAAAAATGATAAGAAACAAATGTCCGAAGCTCCCCCTCAACAATTGAATGGAAAATCACACGTTCATGTTCTTCCACAGTGGGCTTATGATCCCTTCCCGGATACACAAGACCCATTCGATAATATCAACCTCAGTGATTATGAATATATAAGAATAATTCACCTTTGGTAAAATTCCAATGTTTGAATAAATCAAGGAATCAAATAATTTTGAAGATGTATTATGCTGACAGTAGAGCATAATGAAAAAGGTCATAATAGTCTTCAAAGACAAGTAATAGTTGCAATGACTTTCCACACACAAAAGTCCAAGATAGCAATCATCGAAGATCAATAATAATAGGTACACCAGAATAAAGCAACGATCAAGACATGAAAACCAAGATAAAAATTATCGAGGAATCGTTGTAATTTTTCGTTTCTTGTAATAATTATACTAGTTGTCGAATAATTAGGCAACCATTTATACTTTTTACTATTTCTAGTCAAAAGTAAACAAAAGTATAAATGTAAAATATTTTCACTTTTGTATAATAGAATAGTTCAAGTAAGTGATGGGTTCCCAGTGAACTCCACTTTACTTGGTTATAAATAAGAAGCCCCTATCATTTGTTCCTCAAAACTTGTTTTACACTCTTAACTATTTAAGAGCAAAAATTGGTTTTGAAAACAAAGCTTCTTCCTCTCCTCTTTTGTAATCTCTTCTTCTTTTTCTTCAACATTAAATAGTGAGTGGGAGCACTATTTAATTGTTGCCAATTAATTTTCTTTAATTGTGTAAGTTTTGAATCTTACCCTTTAATACAATTTTACTATTTTTCTTGCACCTTAATACTCAGTCTTTAATTTCTTAAATTATATGCAATTTCACCTCTTTTGGTATCAAAGGCAAACCTGGTACGGTGTATTTACTGTTTACTGGGCGGAGAGTATGATCGTAATTCCTCCTCTTTTGGTATCAAAGCCAGACTTGGTAGGATGTATTTATTGTTTACTTAATTATCAACATAATTATTGTTCTTCACCGCCTTTATGGCTGGTTATCTTGTTTATTGTTGCCAATAAACTTTACTGTTTGTATAAGTTTTGAATCTTACCTTTTAATACAATTTTACTTTTTTTTCTTGCACCTTTAATACTCAATCTTTAATTTCTTAAATTATACACAATTTTACCTCTTTTGGTATCAGAGCCAGACCCGGTAAGGTGTTTTACTATTTAATACTTCAATATCTGCATAATTATTATTCTTCACCGCCTTTATGGTTGGTTATTACTCTTGTAAATAATTACTTTTATATAATCTCACTCTCCGCCCAAGTGGCTGGTTATTTTTATAATTGATTATTTCTGTGTAATATTTATATATAGCCTGTGGACTTGTTTTATCAGTGACTGGAGTATCAACTTCTATTTGGCTAGCTTCAGGTACCTCAGTAAGATTTCTTAGAGACGTAAATCTCGAGGGTAGAGTGGTTGTAGAGGCAGGTTGGAGAAGAGCGAACCTAATAAGGTATGGAATGTACCCAAATCTCTAATAAAAATATTTATAAATCAACATGGCCTGTTGTTTTCTTCAAGCCTCAGTATCATATAAAAATAATTGAAAAAATATATGCTCTTGGGGAATAGCATGAAACTTATCAATTACTTTCTTCTAATAAAAATAAATATCATATTAAAGATGTTAATAATATCTAGCACGTGGATGGTACTGTTAAAATTAATTTCCAATCTTCTAGTTCTAATCCTCAAATTAGAGAGTGTAGTCAGTCTAGTACCCCTAGGAATTTCTTTTTTGGATCATCTGTTAATAATGATTAAGATCTTAGGATCCAACATTAGGATAATAATTAAAATATTTAAAAATTATAAATTTAAGACGTAAAGGAATAACTGCAAATTCACAAGTTTGTCAGTCAGTCTTTGAAAATAAATCTGAATAATCTGACAAAGCTGAAAGACCCATAGAAACAGATTTCCAAGGAACCTTACCTCCTGTTAATCCTCAACTTTTAGTTCTAAATTTAGGAACCTTGAGCTTAGAATACAAACCAGATTAGGAAGGTCTAGCTCAACACAATAATGACCCAACCAGTCTAAATAGTCATAATAGGTTCAAAGATTATGGATCAAAGAAAAATCATACTTGTTGAATAGAATGCATTCATGCAAGAATTTAGAGTTGACATATTCTTCATTGATTATATCGAGGGTATTTATGAGAAAAATATTAATGTAATTTCCAAATCTAAATGGGTCAAGGAATCCAATGTAGTGTCTCCTAATCATCCACCACCTAAAAATTATTATTAATCAAAAAAATTCTTTAATCACTGCTTTTCCTTTTAAAATTTCAAAGGAAGAACAACCCAATAAAAAATTAGCTGAACAACTCAATTACACCAATAAAAGTCTAATCACGATAGGAAAACAATTAGACAAAATTGAAAATAAGGTTGATGATCTTCATGAACCTTAATCTAATGAATCCCTAGAAGAAAAGTCCTTAATAAATCTTTCAGATAAAATCACTTTGAATATTGTTCCTCTTAATAAAAAAATTGATAGTATGCTTCAAGAAATAAAGAATAAATCAATTAAATCGTTACCATTTTTCTCTGTTAAGGTTATTAACCAAGATAGTAGATCAAAAGTTAAAATTAGACATGAAAAATTTCTTAATGAATTGCTTAAAGAATTAAAAATTGATTACCAAGACAGTAGTTCAGAATTTGAAACTAAATTTTAAAAAATTATTGGTAATATAGCTCAAGAATTGAAGCTAATTAATCCACACAATAATTCAGATTCAGAGAGACATAAGTTAGAATCCACCTATGAACCTTCCACAGTTAGTGAATTTTCAATCATTAATAATATTGAAGAATCATTTAGAAATTTAGAAATTACTAATTTAGAATGGAAATGGCCTAAAAAGCCTATTCCTCCTGATATCCAAATTTTTGAAAATTCTTTAGTTAATCAATTTTCTGTTTCTATAGAGAAATTGTACAAATGAAACATTGATGGACTTTCTGAGCAGAGAGTTCTCAATAAATTGTAGCACATGGTGGTGGTAGCCGACAGCTACATTACCACACACAATTTACTTCATAATGAGGTTATAAATCTTTTAGTCATAGGATTCACATGAATGCTTCATTCCTGGTAGGAAAAACATGTCACACAAAAGGAACACCGATTATTAGAAAAGATCATGATACAATTCATGATACCATCAATACACTTCTTTACACAATAATTGAATACTTCATTGGAACGCCAAGTAATGTTACTTCATGAATCCATGATCAATTGACCAATCTTAGGTGCCAAACCCTAAGTGATTTTAATTGGTACAAAAATATATTTTTGTCCAGAGTAATGACAAGGGATGATAATAATCAATCATTTTGGAAAGAAAAATGTATCAATGGCCTATCCAATTTGTTTGTCCATAAAATTAGGGCATCCTTAGTAATGGCCTAGGAATTACTACAATACAAAAAGAAGGTCTTAGAATGTGTATAGATATGAAAATTAACAAACAAACTAAAAAATAAAATAAAGCTGGCAACTATGAATTAGAAAATTTATGCGAGCAATATGGTTTACCCGCCATTGCTCCTTCCAAAAAAATGGAAAAAAATTTCATTGGAGCCCTAGAAGGAATCACAAGCATTATAGGAGACAATACCGCAAAAGTAGAAATAAAAATTTTGATCAAAATTTTTCAAAAAATGAAAATTTTAACAAAAGATTCTAGAAGAAAATTTAATAAAAAAATTATTGATAAAAGTAAATTAAGTATTTTAAATGTGGCCCAATTGATCATCTTTATAACACTTTTCAAGTCAAAAAATAAAATTAATCAATTAAAAATCTTTGATGAAGATAAACAAAAATTATTTAGAATCATAGAGTCAATAAAATATTATGACAGTAGTAATGGAGATTCGGGAGAATTTGAATCTTCTAAATCTAACTCTTCAAATTATAATAGTGATTCTCCTAACATCTCAATGGGGTGTAGGGATAGTTATTGTCGAAAAATTAATGTTTTGAATAAAAATGAGAAAAAGAAAACCTCTTGTTAGATTTAACTAATAAAACTGAAAATTCAAAATTAAAACAAGAATACCTTGAAAGACTTAAGAAATTAATTCTGAAGAAAGAAAATTCTAAGTATAACAATACTAATACTACAAGTCTTTCGCAAACCCTTAGAAAATTCAATTAGGTTAAATGAAAGGACAAAAAAAGTTGCCATTTAGGAACTTCAAAAAAACAAAAATATTAAAATTGAAATAAAAGAATTAAAAAATTCTAACTCAGAAATAACAAAAGAATTAAACTTTTTAAAAATAGAGAGTTTAATTAATATTCATGAATTAAGTGAACTACGAGAACCTAGTAAAATCCTATTTTCTGATAATGAGGTTGAAGAACTTACTGTCAAAAATCAAGATGATGATAATTTCATCCAAATCCTTAATCATATCAAAGTCAAGAACTGGCACATAATAGTCAGAATAATTATTCAAGATTTTGATTTCACAGTAATGACTCTTGTTGATTCAATAGTAGATTTGAATTCTAAGAAAGACGGACTAGTTCCAACCAAGTGCATATTTACCAAGACAATGTATGCTTTAAAACATCATTTATCTTAGTGAAAAATATGATAGATAAAATCATCTTGGGTTTACCATTCACTTCTCTGTTGTATCATTTTACCATAGAGCATGATGAGATAATTACTTATCTCATAGATGAAACTGTTAAATTTAAATTTTTTTTATTTTTCTGACAATGAGAAATTGAAAACACTTAAACAAAATTCTATTTTTTAAATCCATAAATTTGATTTCTTGTAAAGAAAAATAATTGTGTTTTCTACATGAAGAATTGAAATTCAAAAGAATTGAAGAACAACTTCAAAATTCTACTCTTCAAAATCAAATTAAAATCTTTGAACGAATAGTTCCTCGTTTAGCAATTAATGTTTCAGAATAGAATACCAAATAAAAGGACTTAATCAACAGATTGGAGATGTTGAAATTTCTAAGTTTGACACAAGATTTGGATTTTGTCCAAACCAGCTAAATGAAATTAATAAATACAAAATTACATTTGGTAGTTATAAATGAAAAATAATGTCATTTGATCCAAGTACAATAAATAGAATTTTTAACCAATTCGCTATTTTTTTAATTTTATGCATATATCGATTGTTTGCATGAGTAATATTATTATTTCTAAATATGTTAAACAATACTAAAAACACTTTTAATTATTTTTCAAGATAATAAAGTAAAACAGTTAGTTATCTTTGTAAGAATAATCAAATTGTTTCAATCTAAAATTAGATTTCCAAGATTTAAATTTTGTTATTCCATTATTAAAACAATTGATCAAATCATACAATTTTTTAATTAATTACAAATTTGTAAAACATGTTTTTACATTACTTCCGAACAGAGTTTTACCATGTAACAATCTATTTTTAGAAATTTAGATTTCAACATTTAATTTATCAATAATTAAATTCTTGACTCCCTTACTTATAATCTTTTGCAGAAAATCATACCAAGATTCTGCAATGAAGCAATTTGAGGAATCTGGCCTACTAGAATACGGAAAGGTAGAGCCTAGAATACTCAACCAAAATTCTTTTAAAATCAAGAAGCTCAATGGCAGGGCAACCGTTTTTTGATCAAAATTCTCGTCCATTAGTTATGGTCATAATAGATGTGAATATCTAAGTAATGACTGGATTGATGAATTGGATAAAATTTTAGAAGATGTTGGGTTGAAACATGACCTCAATGCAATATTAATTCAATGGTATGAAAAATGTGGAAAAATAAATTTTCACAAATATAATAAAATACGTTACGATAAGAGACAAATTTTAACTGTGAACCTTTTGGGACATACAATATTTAAAATTAAATTTCTAAATAAATTAATCAAAGAATTTTTTATACTGGAAGGAACCTTCTTCGTCATGCCTGACAGATTTTGAAAAGGTCATAGACATGCAGCGAAGTCCTTAACTAAAAGAATCAGTATCACCTTAAGAAAGTATGTGAAAATGATTAATGGTTTGATAATAGAAAAGTTTTTGACTCAACAATTGACCATTAAGGTCCAAATTAAAGAGAAGTCTTCTAATCTTGACCAAGCCCAATCAACAATACTTGGGTCCATCAAACCCAATTACCAGCTAACCCTAGTCAAACAATTTGACCCCTTCTCAAATAATCAATCCTTTAATGTTCAATCACTTGACCAACCAATTTCACATTTTCAAATAATGAACAGTGAAAATTTCTTTCATATTGAACTTTCATCTGCTCATCTAAAGGATCCAACACAAATTACCAAAACTCATTTCACTCTTAAATTCCATTATGTCCCTCGTGACAATACAAAAAATCTCAGTTTTTACAGAGACATTCTCTTAGAAATAGAATCCATAAAAATTAGCTCAATCAAAAATTTTGAAGAAAGAATCTTTTATAATTCTTTATCTATCCCCAGGATCATAACTATGAAACATTGAAAAATTCATCTTTCAAGTTTCAAAGTACTTTTGAATAAAAAAATACTATTATTTTGACTATATTGATGCATGGCATAAGATTTTATTGCATCAAAATAGTGATTTTTCACAGTTTTGATTTTTAAATTTTGATAACAGTTTCAAAATTGATTTTTCAAATTGGTTCTTAAAATAGTGATCCATTCATGACCATACCTTAGAACTTTTCTCAATCGATTTACAATAATGTTTCAATTTATTTCTAAAGTTATACGAGCCCTCACCAATTGAGATTTTTTCCCCCAAATACTTAAAATACAAAATACCTTGGGTCCTAAAGTGGCAATACTCAATTGAAAATAGAATCATCACCAGAGAATATTATGTTAAATGGTGGGATCAATTCAATACTCATAAAATTATTGCATCCATTAATTATGAATTTACAAGTATCCATCCTATTATGGGAATAAACTTCATTAATAATTACTGGGCCCATTTTCCTAGCTCCACAAATAAAACTATCCAGCTCAAATTATTCCATACCCAAATTAAAACCTGAATCCAATCCCTCTCCAAAAGGGTAAATCAAAGGCCACGAAGTCAAAATCCAAATTGAAGCAAAAATCATTGCAAAGCTTGCTTCTCCCCTTTGACAACAATACTGATTCTGACTTTGAATCATCAGTAGTGTCGAATCATCCAATGAAAATAAAAAGTCAATCATCCAATGAAAATAAAAAGTCAATTATCCAAGACTCTCCTCAGCAATTGAAGGACCCATTTAACAATACCGATCTTAGTGATAATAAACAAATTCAGAATCAATCAGTGAATGAACAGAAGAATTTATCCTTGGAAAAATGTCAATGATTCAAAATTAAAAGATCAAGTAGTTTTGAAGAAATATCATGATGACATCTCAACACAATGCAACGGTCATAATGATCTTCAAGATTATCAATAGCAACAATGACTTTTCAAATCAATAGTCAAGATACAACATCCAAGATAATAATTATCAAATGATGGATGTGATGGCTTCTCCACAATCAACATTAAAAGCACAAGAATCCAAGATAACAATTATCAAGGAATCCAAAGCACAACAATAATCGCAATGACAACAATCATGACAGAGCAATTATGAAGACATGAAGACCGAGATAACAATTATCGAGAAGTCTTTGTAATTTGTCTCTTTCTATAATAATTATACTAGTTGTCGAATAATTGGACAACTATTTATATTTTTTACTATTTCTAGTTAAATTAAACAAAAGTAGAAATGTAAAATGTTTTTACTTTTGTAGAATATAATAGTTTAGATAAGTGATGGGTTCCTAGTGAACTCTACTTTACTTGGCTATAAATAGGTCGCATTCTCTCATTTGTTGCTTAGAACTTATTTTACACTCTTAACTATTTGAGAGCAAAAACTGGTTCTAAAAACAAATATTTCTTCATCTCCTCTTTTGTAATCTATTCTTCTTTTTCTTCAACATTAAAATAGTGAGCGGAAGTACTATTTAATCATTGCCAATTAATTTCTTTAATTGTGTAAGTTTTGAATCTTACCTTTTAATATAATTTTACTGTTTTCTTGCACCCTTAATACCCAGTCTTTAATTTCTTAGATTATACGCAATTCCACCTCTTTTGGTATCAAAGCCAGACTTGGCAGGCTGTTTTACTGTTTAACACTTCCATCTCTGCATGATTATTGTTTTTCACCACCTTTATGGCTGGTTATCGCTCTTGTTATTTATCAATTGCTCACTTGAATAATTGTTTTTATTTAATGAGCCTCATGCTCCACAAATAAAACTAGAAAGGTAATTCTAAAGAAAGAAAATACTAAGTCTAATAATAACAATACTGCAAGCCTATCGCAAACCCTTGAAAAATTCAATCATGTTAAAGGAAAGGAAAATGAAGCTACTTTACAGGACTTCAAAAGGAAAATAAACTATTAAATTTAAAATAAAATAATTAAAAAATTCAAACACAGAAATAAAAGAAGAATTAAACTTTTTTTTAAAAGATAGCTTAATTAAAAATCATGAATCTAGTGAATTAGCAGAACCTAATAAATTCTCAATTCCAGATATAATGAAGTTGAAGAACCTATTGTCAATAATCAAGACAATGATAACTTCATCTAAATTTTTAATCATATCAAATACAAGAAATGTTATATAATGATCAGAATAATTGTTCAAGGTTTTGATTTCATACAATGACTCATGTTGATTCAAGAGTAGATTTGAGTTGTATGCAGGAAGAACTCGTTGATACCAACTACTACAAGAAGATGAGAGAATCTTTGTCTTCTGTCAATGGTACTCGGATGCATATCAATTATGAAATCCCTAAAGTTCATATTTGCCAAGACAATGTATGTTTCAAAACATCATTTATCTTAGTAAAAAATATGGCTGATAAAATAATTTATCATATGATGGATGAAATTGTTAAATTCAAATTTCTTTCTTTTTTTCACAATGAGAAATTGAAAATATTAAAACAAAATTCTGTTTTTAAATCCGTAAATTTAATTTTTTGTAAATAAAGATAATTGTGTTTTTTGCACGATAAAATAAAATTTGAAAGAATTGTTGAACAACTTCAAAATATTGCTCTTCAAAAACAAATTAAAATCTTTAAAAAGAAAATTTGTAAACATTTGTGTACTAACATTCTTAATGCATTTTGACAAATAAAATTGATAATACAAAATTACATTTGGTTGTTATAAATGATGATCTTAGATTTGCTTCAAATAAATTTCAGAATATAATGATTGAATTCTTTAAATAATTTACCGATTTCTTGATTATTTACATTAACAATATTTTATTTTTTCTAAATTGATTAAACAATGTTGATTGACTTTCTCGATTGTTTGAATTAGTAATATTTCCACTAAATATGTTGGACAATACTGTAAATATTTTAAATTGTTTGCCAAGAAAAATCAAATTGTTTCAACCTATGAATAGATTTCCAGAATTTAAAATTCATATTAAAGTAATTAATCAAATCATACAATTTACTTAATTAAGTCAAAATTTCTTTCAATTAATTTCAAATCTACAAAAAAAATTTGAAATTACTTCCAAACAAAGTTTTGTCTGGTAACAATCTACTTTTAGCATTCTTTATCTCAATACACAATTTATACGAGATATTAATAATTTAATTCTTGACTTCTCCCTCATGAATTTATGCAAGAAATCATTTCAAGATTCTGCAATAGAAGAATTTGAGGAATTTGGCCAACTAAAAAAGCTCAATGGAAAGGCAGTCATTTTTTACTCAAAATTTCCATCCATTAATTATGGTCATAATGGATTTGAATATCTAAGGAATGACTGGATTAATAAATTGGAAGAAATTTTGGAAGAAATTGGATTGGGGCATTATTTCAATGCAGCCTTTTTTTACCGAGATAACAATTATCGAGAGAATCTTCGTAATTTGTCTCTTTCTGTAATTATTAAACTAGTTGTTGACTGTTTATGCTTTTTACTATTCTATCTTACACATGAATACGGTATTTAATATTTTGCTTGCACCCTTGAATACCCAATCTTTAATTCAAAAGAGGCGAAATTGTGAAATTAAATACTGGATATTAGAGGGTGACACAGTAAATATTGTATTAAAGTGTAAGATTCAAGACTTACACAATTAAAGATGTCAGAGCAATTATGAAAACATGAAGACGAGATAACAATTATCGAGAAAATCTTTGTAATTTACCTCTTTCTGTAATTATTGTACTAGTTGTCGACTATTTATGTTTTTTATTATTCTCAGTCAAAAGTAGACAATAGTATAAATAAAATATTTTTACTTTTGTAGAATATAATAGTTCAGGTAAGTGATGGGTTCCACGTGAACTATGCTTTACTTGACTATAAATAGGTAGTCATATCTCATTTGTTCCTCAGAACAGGTTTTCTACTTGTAACTATTTGAGAGCAAAACTTGTTTTGAAATCAAAGTTTTCTACCTCTCACCCTTTGATTATTGGGGTCTTGGATGTTTATTGCTTGGAGAAATCATCATAGCCATTGATCCTTGATAATTTTTATCTTCGATTTTTGTGCTTTAATTATTGATTGGAGAAATCATCATAGATTTTGTATTATGTTGGACAACTATCGTGTATCTAAATTATTATTTGAAATTCCTTTGATTGATTCCATTAATGGCATTTTGCCAATGGAGAATTATTTTTATTCGTCATTATTGACGCAGATGTCATCATTTGAGTCCTTCAATTGCTGAGGGAAAGTCTTGGATGATTTTCCTCTTTGATGTTTCATTTTAATTAGGCGATCTGACCCTTCTGATGATTCAGAGTAAGAATCAGTTTTGTCTTCCAGGAGGAGAATCATTTTTTGCATTAACTTCTGTTTTAATTTGGACTTGGTTTTGTGGACTTTGATTTACCCTTCAGAGAGGGTTTGGATTCAGGTTTTGATTTGGGTATGAAAGAATTTGATCAAATTTATTAAGGGTTTTTCTTCCAGGGATTCATTAGATTTAAGTTCATGAAAATCATCAATCATATTTTCAAATTTATCTAATTATTTTTCTATTGTGATTAGACTTTGATTGATGTAATTGAGTTGTTCAACTATATTTTTATTAAGTTTTTCTTCCTTTGAAATCTTATAAGGAGAAGCAGTGATTAAAATATTTTTATGGTTAATTATAATTTTTTCAGGTGGTGGATGACTAGGAGTCACTACACTAGAGTCTTCCTTGACCCATTTATATTTGGAAATTACATTAATTTTTTTTTCATAAATATCCTCGATATAATCAAGGAAAAATTTATCAACTCTGAGTTCTTGCATGAACACCTTCAATTCAGCAAATATGATTTTTCTTTGATCAATATTATATGAATCTGTGAACCTATTACGTCTATTGAGGTTGGCTGGGTCATTATTGTGTTGGGTTAGACCTTCCCAATCTAGTTTTTATTCTTGGCTCAGGCTTCCTAAATTCAAAACTAAGAGTTGAGGATTAACAAGATGACTATACTCCCTAACTTGAGGATTAGAATTAGCAGATTGAAAATTAATTTTAACGCTACCATCCATGTACTACTGGATGTAGTCTATATCTTCTATTGGGCGTTATATTTGAATGGGCTGGCTTTCATTGGTTAAAAGCCAATTTGAAGGCAAAGTATTAGACCACCTAATTGTTTTAGCAACTCTAATATTGGCATTACTCTAACTGGATTTAATCAATATGGTTTGATTTTTTGGACTCCTATTGATGGCTTGAAAATTCATATTAGTTTTAATGAGTTTGTATTTAACTCTAAAAATTAAAGCTAGGGGTTGGGTACCTTCTAGGACTTGGTAATCACTAGTTTTAATATTCAAAGTTAAAGATTTTAGAATATGGGGTTCTGTTAGACTAACAGACAAATCTGGAAAACTATCAAAATGGATTGGACCATTACAAAGTGAGGATTCAATTAATCCTCAAATACTATCATTAAAATTTATGAATTTTACATCTCGCAAGTCTAACAAGACAGATGTATTTAAACATCTCCTTATGAGTGGTTTAACTCCAATTTGAACTAAACCAAAATGAATGAAATTATATCCTTCTTGAATGTGGTATTTTATTGCATTAGGCGAAAGTAATTGGCAAGTTTCATGCTCTTTCCCAAAAGCATATATTTTTTCAATTATTTTTACATGATGTTGGGGCTTAAAGAAAGCACCAGGTCATGTTAATTTATAAATTTCTTTATTAGGGATTTTGGGTATATTTCATACCCTATGATGTACTTGATCATCTGCTGGGTAATCAAAATGTTTTTCATTTATTATGTCAGGTATTGTATTCATTGTAGACCTATTGCTACAAGAAGAATTACTTCTAAATAATCTAGTCATAGCTCAAAATAACTAAATTATTCTTATGATTGAAAATTTCATACTGTATTTTGATTACTAATTTGTTGTGACTTCTACAACCTCCTATTAGGTCCATTCCTCTCCAACTTGCCTCTACAACCACCCTACCCTCGGGATTTACGTCTCTAAAAGGTCTTACTGAGGTACTTGAAGCTAATCAAATAGAAGCTGATACGTTAGTCTCTAATAAAATAGATTCACAAATTAGATAAACAAATATTACAGAGAAATAATCAATTATCAAAATAACCAGCCACTTGGCGGAAAGTGAGATTAAATAGAAGCAATTATTCATATAAGCAATTAAGCAACAATAAAAGAAATAATCAGCCATAAAGGCGGTGAAGAATAATAATTATCGATTATTTATTACTTATCCATAAGTAAGATTGAATATCTAATTTGTAAAATTAAATAATTAAATTATTATTACATAATAATTTGAATCAACTAAATCTATTATTTGTGAAATAACAGATAATGTACTTGATAAGAATAATCAAATATGTGAATTTTGAATTAACTTATGTCTAGATATTTATCTGATTAAAATAAATATTTAATTCACAGTGGTCAATCACTGATTGGGTATCAAGGATTGACATGGACTACTGTAGTGCCACGTGGCACTCCAGTAATGGGGGTGCAACACTATAGTGTCGTGTGGCACTGCAGTTGTGCACAGTTGCGGTGGATCCCACTACAATTTGTAATTTTATAATTAAATATTATTTCAGTTTATCCCTAAAATTCTAGTACGTCATTATCTAGAAAATATACGTATATTATTCTAATGGCCTCAGTTGATGAATAAGTTCACCAATTCATCAAAATCGAGTGGAGAACACAGTTGGTGTTAGAGTGGTTTTTCTCTATGATTAATAGTTAATCAAAACTCTGAAAGAATAATCATCGCATTCTTTTAGTGAGTCATCTCACTAAAGTGCTTCTCGGAAAATCTTTAGATCACATGTGTTGAGTACATCTAGAGACATAAAAGGTGTCTTGTAATATTCTACGTGCCCATAGACGTTCTAGTGCGTTGATGATTGACTTGAAAGATCTTGATGTGGATCTCAGAGTCTACTGACCGTTGGAACGGTTTTGTGGGACGGAGGATCAATCAGTTTTACAAGGATACTTGATATTGACTATAGGAGGTATATGATTCTTAACGTTGTATGTTATAGATTTAATGTATAAATATATAATGGATCATGACAAATTAAAAAAGATTTTTCAATAAAAAAATTATTTGGTTATTGTGGCGTTACGCAAGTTTTATTTTATTAAAAGATTTGATCTTTATTAAAAGTTTAATTTGTTTGAGCCACACGTCCGCCATGCACGCGTCGTGACAACCACAGTCTCCCCCTATCTCCGTTGGTGCTCTCATCTCCGGTAGCTCTTCTCTCTATCCGCAAATTTCTCTATTTTTTTTTGTCTCCATTGAAACCCTAGAGGTAAGTTTTTTTTATTTTTCAACTATTGTGAGTTTGATTTTGATTTTATATAGGTTGCTAATGTTTTGTTCTAGATTTTCATTAATGATTGTGAACTAATTTCATACATAATCATTGACTGAACGTGTTTTTTTTTGTTTGAAGATTATAGATTTCATTTTCTTACTTAAATTTTAGATTGGATATATGCTATTATTTTATTGATTTGAATCTGATTAGTGACACTAATTAAGTTTGAAGGAAAATAATGGTGGATGATAATGAAGTTTTTATAGATTTCATAATTTCATAATTTTTATTTCTTTATTTTGGGAAATTTTAGTGAGTTTAGGATTTGGGTTAATTTTTTTCTTGGTGTTACTTGATTGTGATTTACTTGGATATTATAATTAAGAAATATGATATGTTTATATATAAATGTGATTTTTTTCTTAAAGATTATAGATTTCCTATTTTTCATATCTTTTAGATTAGATGTTGTTTAGTTAATACTTTGTTGATTTGCATCTAATTAGTGGTACTAATTGAGTTTAGGAGCAAAATGGGTGAACTATGATAAAAAAATTATAGATTCTAATAAGTTAAACTTTTATTTCTTTTTTTTTTAGAATTTTTGTGAGTTTAGGATTTGGGTAATTTTTTTATTGGTGTTAATATATAGATTGTTATATATGAATATGTCCAGAAATCTTATTACAATTGATAAGAGTTGGATTCAAAAATCAAGATTTAGTTAAAAATATTTAAACGGGGTAAATAAGTTTCTTAAATTTACTATGGAAATGACATCTAAAGATGGAAACATGTATTGTCCATGTCAAAAATGCAGAAATGGTATGTGGATTAGTAACAATGTTGTCTATGATCACTTGATTCGTAATGAATTTGCTAAAGGTAATACTCGTTGGATGTTTCATGGGGAAACTATTTTGGGTGGTGCCCCTCAAATTCAAGTAAATAAAGAATGATGTGTAAACTCCATAATGTTACTGGTACTCCGATGAAAAAAGTTCTTTTGTCGATCTTTCCGACAATTTTTGGCCACCGGCAATGATACTCCGGCGGATAAATAACCGCCAAAAAATGGCCGGAACATATATATTCTGGCGGTGAGATAGCCGGCAGTTTTTTATCCGCCGGAGTTCTTTTTCCTCGGCATAGAGGCAAGAAACCATCAGGAAAAACTGAATTTCCTATAATGTGTGGACTATTAAAACGAGTTCATTCCTGTTTTTTTTTTTTTTAATTTCATGGTAAGGGAGATTGTTATACTATGTCAACCTGGAAAAGATGGAGAAAACAATCAACTTTAAAATGAAGTATGACAACTCAAAGTTGAGAAAAGAATAAATGAATGTGTCACATTAATGATTATAAATTGAGGAAATTTCAAAGACGGAATATGACAGAAATTGATGTGGGAAAAGGGTTGGCATTAAAAAAAGGAAAACTTTTTAGCATAAATTCGTGAGCCTGTTTGACAGAATGAGTGGTAAAATCTTATCGTATCTTATGAATTGTGTAGATTACCTGGATACACATGACAATTCTCCATCTGTCATCTAGATGCTCTTTTATTAATTAACAAATATATGGTGTATCCAGGTGGATATTAACAACAGATCGTTTTTTTATTTTAGAGTATATAATGGTTCATTTATTTTTAAGTACAGGTTATAGAAATATTTAAACGTTTGAGTATGCTTTTCTTATTGGTTTTTGTATATTATCAACTTTAGTATTGAGGATATTTGAATATTAGAAATTAAGAAGGAAAAAAATAAAGTGAAATTAAAGATATGTGTATTAGCTTTTCATCTTCATTTCAAAAAAAATAATAAAAATAAAAATTCTCTATATTTTCTTCATCTCGCAATAAATATCTTACAAAATTAAATGTTAAATACAATTTTTTCTCTTTCAACTATAATTACGTGATAGTTTTCTTATAGTGTTCTAAAGTGTCAACTAGATCCCTAAATTATCCTAAAAATATAATCTGTGACTCATTTTCTAACGTTAAGTTTGTTCTTTGAGTTTTTCGTTCGAAATTAAATACATTATTAAATGCCTGAGCTATCTAAATTAATTAAAAATTTCATATATTAGACGGAATGTCAAATTCAAGTAGAAAAATATTTTCAGAAAGTAACCCATAATTCATCACCACGTTTACTTGGTTCTTGTATCATATGCATGGAGAATTTTAACCTAATTAGTAAACAACGAAAAATATCATGCAATGTTTCATATCTTTTTGAAAAAAAAACCATTTTTATCATCCACTAAGAAGGAATATGAAGAAGCCATGTCTTCAAGGTGTGAAAAATTCCTTTGCTTTTTGCTTTTTTGTTCTTGTTTTATGTAGTTAAGATTCTAAATAATATAACTTTAGTATATATTCCTTTTACTTTCTTTTCATATCATTATTTGCTTTTTATGGGCAAAGTTTTGTGATAATCTTTATATGCACATTTGGCTTTTGAGTAAACCACAAGTTCATGAGATTTAAATTAATGACTTGTGATAAGTCACAAGATCGGATGAATATCATGATGTCCTTCTATATTACATCTTTTACATATTCTTGCTCCCAGGGCGACGCCAGAAAAATTTTCAGATGAGGTAAATTATGACGATAAAATTATACAAAATTATATATTTAGTAAAAATCATGACTATTTATCAAATTATCTCATTATGCATCTAATTTTTCATAGTTTGTAGATGGAAAAGTTCACTCAACAAGAAAAAAAATGTATTAATTACGAAAATTAGGGGAGGAAATTAAGTTAATAGTTCCAAAAAATTAAGTGAGACAAAACTTATATATTTGACTAATTTAAGCATTTATTTATTAATATTTACTATACTATCTGAAAATAATTGGGGGTAATTGCCCCCTTTTACTAAAGGTGGACTCGACTCTGCTCACTCCCCTCTTTGTATGATATTCTCTCTAGTAATATTAGCTTTCAATCGAACAAAATGTTATACTTACAAAATATAGCATAGGTAAATTATAAAAAGGATGTTATATCTTAAAATTGGGTTTTTTAAAACGGTTTTGATTAAAGTCGTTGTGTATAATAAAACTAGCCATTATCTTTATCTTGTTTTGCAATTATTTACAATGATTATTAACTTTTAAGATAAATAAAACCAAAAATAATAGAGAAAGTAACACATATGATTATATGCTACCCTAGAAAAAAGTCACTACGTTTGTCGATAATGTTTTGCACTGTCTGTGAAACGAAGAGATTCTTTTCTTGCCTAAGGAAAAATACCTTCAGTATATATTAATGATATATATTTTATGATTGATTTTGTAATGCAATATTTTAATGTTCCTTTATTTTTCAAAATTTATTTTTTAATTTTCATGCCTCCTGAAATTTAGCTCTAAATAAGTAAAAGTAACGCGTTTATGCTTTTTCATTGCAGTAGGAAAATTATGGGTCAGCGTGACTGCGCTGTCAACTTGTTCCTCTCAAGACTTTTTGTTTGAGAAGTCTTTATTTATTATTTATTGGTCAAAAATCTATAAAAGAAAATTTCAATTTTCTTTCTCTTTTCACTCTCAAAATTTAAGATAAATACACTTAAATAAAAAATTGAGATTAAATATTCCAGAATCTTAAAAGAATGGCAATGATTAGAAATAAAATAAAATGGTAAATTCACTGCTCAAAAGTTTGTGTATGAGTGTAGGTCTACATCATCAATACCAATTCATCTAGTCAATTTGTTGAATTTTTAATCGAAAATCTACAACGATTGAAAATAATTTTTTTAGAAAAATAAAAATCATAATATAAGAAAATGTGTTTCTTAATAATATTTAAGAAATCTTACAGCATAATTTTTTAAACTTATAAAAATGTTTTTTCAAGATCAATTAAACATAGATACATATTTAGTAAAACCCATTTTTAAGTAATAGATCTAGTTCTATTTATAGGTCATGTCACCATACCAAAAATATTTTTTATTTTTATTGAACCATCTTAATATATTTATTATATTTATTGAACAACTCTAACATATCTATTAAACCGCAGGCACATTTATTGAATACAAGATAAAATGCTTGAAATGTCAACCTAAAGCCACTCTCCCATATTTGACTCCACAAAACCGCGGAGACAAGTCACTCCTCCATCGTAAAAGTACTAAAAAAACCCTTACTTAATTTCCCAAATTACATCATGTAGAGTACCCAACGAAATGGTCGTGTACTACAAGAAACCGAACCTCTCTTTTCTCCTATATATATAAACCAACAACCTCTTCCAGACAGATTCAGAAGAAAGGGTCAACAAAAACCCCCCAGAAAGCCAAACTAGTTCTAGAGAGAGAGAGAAAGTTATAACCATTGTTTTGGACGAGAGAGAAAGCGATGGGTTTGTTGGGGAAGAAGAAGGGGAAGGAGGAGGAGGATGAGAAAAGCAGCAGCAGCAGCAGCAGGTGGAAGAAATGGGTGATTTTCAGAAGGATGAAGATGGAATCTTGGAGGTTGAAGTTCTTGGGATCTGGGTTTAAATGGAAGAGAGTAAATTTGAAGATGACTTTCATGCAGGATGTGCTTTTCAAAATCGCCTCTGTTTTTGAGGCTTTTGTTTTGGTTGCCACTCTCTGTTTCTACTTCCTCTGTTGTGGCTGCCATATTTGAGTACCTAAAATTCCTTTTTTTTTCTCTTCATTTTTTCTTTCTTTGTAAATGTAATTTCGTTTCTTTATTCACAATTCTTTTGGATAATTATTAGCAAAAATTGGGTGGTGGATGGATGGAGGTCTTATGCTAAATTGCATGTGTTTCCAACGTAAAACGCTAATTTTATGCGAGTTTTTATGAGGGGTTTCTGTTTTCTTATTCATATTATTAAAAAAGTTTGTGCCATGCTAAGTTTAGAGTCACGGAGAATTGGGTTCTCAAACGATTTGGTTCTATGTAGCAGTGCTTTTTGGACCTTTGGGAAGCAAATGGTAAAGGAGATTTTTTTGTTTGGGTCAAAGTTATCGGTTTAAAGGGCATCCTCTCCTAGCAGTTCCCTTAGGTTCTCATCAGCCTTCTTTGAGACATGCCGTATGATCTATTTGTTGGGGAAATAAGTGTATCCTTGAACTTTGTACTTATAATATGAGAAATGGTAGAAATCATCCTCAAAATCTACATCAACAAAAAATAGAACTAATTCGAGTCGAGTGTGAATACTGTGTCCTTAAAATAATTTTATTTCATCCACGGTGCAATTGTCTATCAAGATAGAACGAATTTTCGTTCTTACCGAGATTGTACTCCAATCCATAAGAATTAGTGAACGCAACAATGATTTGTAACTGCACACGTTAGTATGCATGAACATGTGTGAAGACAAATAAGGTCACTATATATAGCATGATTCGTGGTCATTTAAATAGTCAAAATAACTCTTCGTATTATTTGAAACAATGTCAATTTAAAAACAATGTTATAGTCTTCCAAGTGGGTAAAAAACAGAAATAATTTTTCATTCAAAATTTCCATCAATCACGCATGAATGAAAAATTGACTTTTTTTAAATATGTTAAATATAATGTAGACACTTGTGTGATTACAGATGAAGAGTCATTGCATCGAGATATGTAACTTTTAGCTTTGAACCTTCCTTAATGAAAAACTATTGAACTTACTAGTTAATCAGTGAATATGATGTCTTCAACTATTCAGACGTTTATGTAAACCAAGACAATAGAGTTCACACAGTTCTTCCTCGACCAACGTTGTGTTCATTTTGGCCTTTAACACCGCTTGGTTTCATGAGTATTTTAGAGAATTTAGCCTATAATTCTCATAGAAGCGGTCCCTTCACACTCACATAGGTGATTTTCATTAAGAGTATCTTACTATACCCCACTTGTAAAAATACAATCTATAGAAATCATTAAAAGCATAACTTATCCTGATTCTTGCGGTAGATGGGCATTGTCTCATCATAGGAATGTGTAAGAGTAAGTGACTCCTCAGTGCGACTGATTGACAAATATAGAACGGTTATCTCTTTGAACCTAGATCTTGGGATCTCCAGTCAACAATGTAGGGTTGTTACTATGGCGACTCTTGGTTAATTAGTAGGCTTTAAGTCATTCACCTTGATGAACTTTCTAATTGCTCTCTCATCAAATTTTCAACGTATCCATTTTATTAACTTTGACTTCGTATATAGTTAATGGAATTAATTTCACCCGAGAGCAATTCTTGACGGTATTTATATCTTTGACGTAAATGTCAAGATTCACCGTTATACATACTTGTGTCATTTCAATAGCTAGCTTCTTGATTACGACTATGCATCACAATCGGCACAAGTTCATAGGTCAATATTAAAATATCATCCAACAAGCTTTTAAGACATTTGCTTCATTGCAATAAGAAGTTTCACTACTTTAGCTCATTACTTTCCAAAATTTTGAGGATCATCTCCTAACAAGTATGTTAGAAAATCAGCCTTGAGGACTTTATTGTCCTTATCCTTTAACGAAGTCTCGATACCCCCTCTCATTTTATTGGAATATCACTTTACTGGATAATGAATCTTATTTTACCAATGAGAAATATCATGCACTATGTTGTAGCCATGACCACTAAACACAAGCAATAATATTTAGGTCTTATTTTTAACCTTTTTGGGTTATGTGATAGCACATAAGTTAAGTACCCTCACACTTTAAATATTTCACTTAAGTGTTGACCTTTCCATAACTGGTCAAACTTCTATTGGTCTATGCATGCAGAATTTTCTGAGAAATATAATTTGCACATAGCAAAAACATTCCCCCACAAATTCAAGGTAAGATTGAACTAATCAATCAATATAACATATATCAATGGACATTTAGTTCTTACGTTTAGCACTACCGACTGATTTAGAAAAATAAGAAGCAATACTTTGATGAATAAATATATTATTTGAATATCACTCCTCAAAATGGACTCATAATCACCTTCACGCTTCTTAAACATTTATCGTTTAACTAAGTTTTCATACTTTGATTTCTCATATTTACTTTTTAAAAAAATACATAACAATATTTAGTGCAACATCTACAAGTGTGATAAAATATCCTCATTCTATCACCTTTAGCTGGTAAACCTCTAAACTTTAAAGTCAAATGTCTTCTAACTGTTCCTTCTTTATTGAACAATGTCATGTCTCTCGAACTTGGATTAATCAAAAATTTTCTTTTGTGACATATATAAACTTGCTAAAAAAAATTCAAATTTTATATACATTACCAAACTTTAAGAAAGGAGTACTTGATAGATGTATAGATATATATGTAATTTAACTTCTATAACAGAACTAGAAATTTGTTCATTGCTCAACACACAGAATTTGACTAAACAAGATGGTCATTGACCCACACCCATAATTATATATATTATCTATAAAAGTCAATTGACTCAAATGTAAAAGTTTTATTTTTACATATTCACCTTTCCACCAAAAGTCACATTGTTTCTAATGGCACCGATACCATTCCAAAACATATTTTAAAATGCACTACAGGCGTTCATTGGATCAGTGTTTATCCCACGATAACCACTTTAATTATAACCACCTTTTTTCACTAAATAAAGTGTCGAGCACAAGTTTCATAATATAACCGAATTAAAATCAAACTCAACTAAATTAAAAAATTCTCAATGAATTCAAAACACAGCCTCAAGCCATGGTGTAACACGCAACACAAGTTTAGACCAAACACTTTAATTCTATTTTGTGTGTTCACTCCTTGGGAATTCAATTAAAACTGTCAATTTCAGATTTAACATAATCGAATTTATCAAAGCATTATTTAACGAATCTTGTGAGTAACAAAATGAATTGAATAAAGGGAGAACTACACAGATGGCCCATTTGGTTCATCTATGTAGTAAAATGGCCGCTCAACTTTAAATTACAAAAATGGCTGGGCGACCTGGTAGTTAATGGTAATCGGTGAGTCATTTACCATGAGGCCCTTAGTGAAAAGGGCCGAGAAAAATGCAATACAATTACACTCATAATTGTAGCTGTAATTTAATGAAACAGTGAGTTCAATGGAATGGAAGAAAAGCGGTTATGTGTACCGTATATAAATTAGATACGTATGCCATCTAATTTTAATACTGATTTATTTTTGTATATGAACACAAGAATAATCTGAAATATTGAACACCCTTACACTGACTATGTGTAATGTATATAAATTAGATGTGTATGGTATCTAATTTTAATACCAACGCGTAGAACAAGATCCAAAAAAAACGTGTAGTGTACCACAGGATAACTCTAACACAGTTGTCATCCAACTTGAAAATAGGGGGAAAGCTAATATACATTGTATGTACCATACATAAATGCACTTTCACTTTTGAATCATATCTTGTAGAGCCCACAAGTATAATCAAAGGGTAATTTAACACTCTATTTGATACAGCATATGTAAGGTAACAATTCCCTTTCAAATACAGGATATGTAAGGTAGTAATTCCCCTTCAAATACGTTGCATGAAATTTTACAACTCCATCTTCTTCCTTAAGGATTTCTGCAACAAAAATATTGTTTCTCTTTCTTTTCATTTTACAGGTTGTCGACCACCTCGCAATTCATCAGGGCACGTCACGGTCGGTAACGGTCCGTCGTGGACTGTATCGAACCATGACGAAGGAAAAATGCCAGAAAATCTCACTAAAAAGGAAGAATAACATGGCACATGGTCTTAAACTCAAATCCTAATCATCTGAAATCACGATCGAAGAAGAACAACTCAAAAATCATGATCTAATGATGAACCCACAGTTAAGCGTGTAAACCCGCAGCTCGAAGCCTAATGCCAAAAATAGAAACCCATAGCTCAACTTTCGGGGAAGATAGAGGTAAAAGGAAAAAATGTTATAAATATTAAGAAAGGTATAACACACATGTAAAAAATGGTTATACTTGCAATTAAAAAAGAACATTTCCGTAGAATGACCTTCAAAAATGGTGAAATGTGCAATTTTCACTTAGACTAAAACTCAATCTATCCATATTAAACTCACATGCTATGTATGCGAAATATGATGCATCGAACCATGTCAGATGAAGTAAACTATGTTTCCAAATGGTTAGTTTTCGGGACAATCATGGTCACGTTTTCACAAAACACAATCTAGCATTTTCTTTCATTTCAAAAGAAATGCCAATTAGACGTAAAAACTTTAAAGAAATAATCAAAACTACTCTCATGCATCAAGATCGTTGCTGCCATATATAAACATAATAAGTAGTACATAAAATGAAACTAAATGCACTGATTATCCTATGCAAAACGATAAAGCATATCCATGTTGCTTAAAAGAGCAGCAAAGCATTCCAGACTTTCATGACAAATACAAAGTGAAACAATTCATACCAAATACAACAAAAAATTGCCAACAGGTGCAATTATTTTAATCTTGATTTTGCAATGTTAGAACATGTTGGACCTTCACAATAAACGAGTTTCATAATTTCTTCCCTTCTCAAGGATTACCATAATAGTACTTCAAAATCCAAAGGACGTACCAAAACAGTGCAAGAAAATGCACATATATGAAGGGGTTGAGGGAGTAAACAGTTGCAAAGGAACGCATGAAAAATTGTCTTAAGATTGTTGGGGAAAATACATATATCTTGCACCTCTGTACTTATAATATTAAAAATTGTAAAAATCATCCTTAAAATTTGCAACAACAAGAAACATAACTAATCTGAGCATAGTGTGAACACTGTGTCCTTAAAATAATTTTGCTCCATCCACGGTGCACAAGGTGATGAGCAATTATCTCTTAAGATAGAATGAATTTTCGTTTTTACAGAAGTTGCACTCCAATTCATAAGAACCAGCGAATGCAACCATAATTTGTAACCGCACACATTAGTAAATATAAAGATGTGTAAAGACTAAAGAGTATGAAATTTTTATCATCCTTAAAATACAAATAGAGTCAATATATATATATATATATAGACTGATTCGTGGTCATTTGAATAGTCGTAATAACTCTTTATATTATTTAAAATAATACTAATTTAAAAATAAAAAAAACATCAATATTATAAAGTCTAGCAGAAATAATTTTTCATTCAAAATTTTCAACACCATTAAACTTTGTGATCTACCCGCAGGGAGGACTACCTACTTTGAAAGGCAAGTCGTAGACGCGCAGCTCACCTACAGATGTGAACAGCACCATTACACAGCCCAGCCAACTTCTAGAAGCTTACTTATGTCACCATGACACCATCATCTTTAAAAACTTACTTATGTCACCCGTGGCGATCATTCTCCTCAATTTAGCTTATGCTAAACGAGTTCATTAAGTCTTGAAGCTTATTATGTAGTTTTTCTTTACTTATACCATATTCAATTTCATTTGCCGAAAACTTGTTCACGACGAACTAGGGACAGGTAATAATATGGTTTTAAATCACAGTCACAGTCATTGACGCATCGCGATTGCGGTGTCATGAATATCGAATATAACGGACGTCACGTAACGGATTGTGAGTGTCGTCGACGTGAATTTTTTTAATGTCCTAACATTTTGAAGAAACCTATTGTTTTTTAACTTATAAAAGCCACAACAACAATTTCTTGGATTTTAAAAATATTTTCATCCATACTAGATAATTGAAGTTATTTTTTTATTTACTTTTTATCAAATTTTAATAAAATATCAATAATAATAATAAATTATCTATTTTATCTATTATCTTGATTAAAAATGCAAAAAAATCATGTTAAAGTGTTAATAGTACAAATAAATATAAGTTCATAACATATAAGAAGATAAACAACAAAGCAAATAACATCATCATACAAAACATAAGCGTTGTTAATACCAAAATGAATTACGTGGAACATCAACATCCTCATTTCTAAACTCATTACCTTGAGATTAATCAAATCCTCCCCATTCATCTAAACAAATTTCCCAACATTAGAACCACTAGTTTGACATGTTTGATCCTCCTTGTAATGAGTTGGTGGAGATAAATAATAGGGAGGATTCACTTGAGACTCATTTTTAGAGTGTTCAAGGTTCAGTTCGATCATTTTTTGTGAAAAATGAATTGATTCAAAACTCCAGTTTGACAGTATTGTCGAACTGAACCAAATTGTTCATGGAAAAAGAACCAAATCGATTTGATCTGAAAGTTTTGGTTTGGTTTCATTATTCGGTTCGACAATAGTAATCAAAATTAAAAATTAAAAAAAAATGAAAGGATATTATTGATAAAATAATATAAAATTAAAGTTTCAGTTCGATTAAAAAATTGTTGAAATTTCAAACCGAACTGAAAATAAGAATCAATCTAACCAATCAGTTTCACTTTAGTTTGGTTCAATCGATTCGGTAATAAAATCTTCATCCCTTCACATCATGTGGATAATATGATAATAATGGTCATGAGGTGGATAATATTCTGGTTGGTGGGTAGATCTATCCTTGTTAAGCCCAAATTGATTAAAATCGTGTGCAACATCGAACGAATCACAATATTAGAAACTCATTCCTTATTTGTGGTTGCGTACTAGTAGTTCCACCTTTGGGCATTGAAGGTGGGGGTACACCGGTATTATCTGGTATATTATATCAGCCATAGTGATAATGATCATCACGATGTCTATTTTTACATCCCTTATCATTTCCAGTCTCAATAGGAGCATTACCATAAGTATCATCACCACTAGGGGGATTTAATCCACCACTTCTGTCATTATGAGTATGTTCGGGACTTACGATTGAATCATCTTGATTTGTATGTTGTGCAGTTGCTGTATCGTTTCCATCATCACCATCTAACCGATTAGAGTTGTCCTAACCATCCAATAAAAGATTTTCTCTTTCTTCTAACCAGGGCATCAGTGGATCATTTTCCTCAAATATGTAGTCCAAATTAATTGGATCATAACTGTAATCTATCTCATTATGTCTGCTTCTTTTTTGGTTTCTCACAGTTAGTCTCATATTGTAATGTATGAAAACAAGTTTTTGTAACTTTGCATACTTTAACCTGTTGCTTGTTTTATGTGGATGAAACTAAATGTACTCCAATTACATTCACAATTTGAAGAAGAAGTAGTTTGACTTAATACTCTAACAACTATATGTTGCAGTTCAGGTGCACATGTCTCATAATATATCAACCTTCTTTATCACGATAAAGTTATAACTACAAAATAATAAATATAGTAAGGAATATCATATATATGTAATTAATGATAACAAAATAATCAACGAGTTGCCTAATTTAGCTTTAATTTGAGCATTGATGTCAACTTCTAACCTTTGAATAACTTTTCTTACTCCATCATCACTACTCTAGTAACTTCAGTGGATGAAATTCCACCATATGTAAATTGAGGGTTCAAAAACGTATCCTAAACATATAAATATATAATCACCAAATGTAAAAAGTTCAATAAATTTTAATACATCACTATAATATTTCAAGCTATTAAGAAAATAATAAATCTTACCTACTGAATGTAGATCCAGATTTGATTAAAAAGTCATTGCTTGTCATTTATTTTTCAATATTCAACGTGATAGCGAGTATTACTTTGGATTGCAAGTTTAACTCTATCCAACGACTCATAAATAAATCCATAGTTGGCTTCTCATCTCCATCCACCAACTTCAAAACTTTTACTAGGGGTTCAAATATAGTAAGAATATCCTTGCGTTTTTTCCAGAATCCTTCCCCTAAAATAATATTTTTTTGCCTTATAGGATTCTCCATGTTTCGCCCTCCCATATTTTGTGTTCCTCCATTCTCTCGAAGTGAACATGTCTCGCAATGCCTCTTTATGCTTATAGATGCTCTCCAAAGCAATGAAGTTGATAGAAAAATGACTAATAGCTAAGCAAAGCAATTCTCTGCTATTTGTTTTTTTTTTATAAATTCTCTCATCCATGCGTGATTGTAGATAAACATTGTAATTTCTTTTCATTCTCCCAAGACATTTTGAACATTACTATCGTTCCCAATCTCATGAAGAATAAGGTCCACACAATGAACGCTACATGCTGTCCAGTACAAATTGGTTCTTTTCATCATCAACATCTTTCCTCCGGCCTTCATTGTTGCCTCATTATCAGTTACAACTTGGACTACATATTGCTCTCCAACCCCATCAACAACTTTGTCCATTAATGTGAAATAATAACGAGCATCTCTCGAATGCACATCAAAAGCATCAACTGATTTTAAAAATATTGTACGACAACAATAAACTAAAAAGTTTATTATATGTTTACATGTATCACACGTCCATCAATCACACATGATTGTCACCCCTCTTTCTTTCCATATGTTTTTGTAATAGTCTATATATGCTTTTATCTTTTTATATTCAGCTTCCAAATGAACTTCAGAAATTTCATAAGGAGTTGGTGCTTTTACACCCTTTCCCACTTCTGCAACACTATCTACATATGTTGCATTCAATCAGATTTAGCTACATTAAATGGCAAGCAGTTATAGGTGAAGAATTTTAAAACTGCATCTACTAATTTTTTTCTTGCAGCTTGTAAGAACTTCTAAGAGATTTTTTATTGCTCTGCGCTTTTACTTCACTCCAACATGGGATCAAGCGTCATCAATCTTGCTTTAGGGGTATTTGGATCAATCCATTGTTGTCCACTACCGATGTCTCCACGAAGACTTGATGATCTCAAACCACGTTCGCCTCCTTTTTTACTATTCCTCGCACCAGAAGAACCCCAATCTTCATATCTATTGCTTAGCCCTCCAGTAGTTAACCTAAAATTTTTGTCTCACGCCATTTCATGTTATGTTCTCAAGCTTTCTTGACGTGCTGTCTCAAAACCATCCTCATATTCCTCCTGAACATCAATCACACTATCATAATCAAGATCATTATCTTTTATCGCTTCTTCAAATTCGTCTTGTCGTTGTTGTTTCTCTTTTTTGTGAATTTTTCTTTCAGATGCCTCATCATTTGTTCCCTAATCTATGTTCACTTGGAGTATTTATTTTCTCATGAGGCATTTTTTTAAATATTTAAGTTCTACACAAACAGTTAAATTGTATTCCAATATATCACGAGGCATTTTTTTAAATATTTAAGTCCTACACAAACAGTTAAATTGTATTCCAATATATGATATTATAATCAGATGTCAAATTACTTTGTTTTGATTGAATATGCAAGTGTGTTGTGTAAATTTAATTGTCAATATCTTGTTTTACACATGAATTAAAATATGTTTATGTATGGTTTATTACATAATTTGTGATATGATACCCAACAAAAAAAGTATTACTTTATTCTAATAAAATCATGGAATATTTTTTACTTATATGCTTACTGAATAATGACCATTATATAATGATCAAACTATTATAATATGTTGGGTTTGCCTGCTAGTTTTTATTACCTCTGAAAAATAAGAATAGATGGTGAAAGAGTTGAACCAAATGATTTCTAAAATGCTAGGATTTTTATGGTTATGTGCCAATACATTTTGACATTATATTTAATATATATAATCTTCAAAATACAATTCCTAATTACCCAAAATATTTAATACAATTAATATATCAAACAGTTGACCTTATAAACCCAACAGCAACAAAAACTCTACTAGTAATTGAAAAACATAAAGACCAATCATGGTTTTGGGGAACCCGAACAGAAACAATAAACATCTAAAAAAGAGAAGAAGCTTAACAATGAGAAATTGTGTGGTGTGAAGAAGACTCAAGGAGAAGCTGTGAATGTATGATAGAGGGAGGATAAAGTATTAAATATTAAAGAGATAGAGAGACAGAGATGAGACCAAATAAATAAAGAGCTGGATGGATGACAAAAATGCAAAGGAGAGATGTTTTAGTCCTTCAGAGAAGGATTGATCAATAGCTTTTATTTAGAAATAGACAAAAGAGAGAAGCTTTTAACCCGTGGTGTCAACGCACATGTGCTATTAGCACTTTAAACTTATTAAAGTCCTAATAGCAGAAAAGAGATAAGCTTTCTAAAGTGCTATAGAAATAGAGAAGCAGAGTACACCAGATGAGGTGCTTTTAACTCATGGTGTACTCTCATCCTTATTCACAAATTGAGCTGTACTCATTTATGAACATCAAATCGAGCTGTCCATTTTGTCTAGAGAGGTGTACTCTTCTATGAACATCAAATTGAGCAGTCCATTGACTCTATTTTCTCATGCACCTTCTCTTTGAATGACATTTCTGATGCCTCTACAAGCATCTATGGCTTATACTTCCTCGTGGTCTCAGTTTTTCTTTATTCAACCTGTGGTCTCTGACACTCTGTTACACTGCATTTCTCTATCTCTCTGCATATCTTCAAACCATGGGAATGGTTCTCTGCATTTCTTTGTCTCTGTTTCTCTATCCTTTTCGATAGCCATTAATCCTTCATCTTCTTCATTTTTATTCTTTGTTTTTATGCGTACTCTTACACCAAATCCCACAAGCCTGTTGCTCAAGCATGCCACGGCCTGTCGCGGTAGCGGGCCTGATGTCTGTGAATTATGCTACCCGGCTATGTCGGTGCATCATGGTCTCGGAGGCCTCTGAGACCATTACGTTGCGGTCATTAAACGACATAACGGTGGAGGATTTGAAACCATGAGTAGTAAAGCAACCTCCACAAAAAATAATATCATTCAGATAAACCTAAAGAAATATTATGAGAGAAATAAAAGGTAAAAGCTTGTCACATGTCATTATGAGGCCATCAAGCTCATCTCGCTGAAATCATTCGAGGTGATCTTGAACTCGTTTACCGAAATCATTTGAGGTGACCTTGGGCTCATCTAAGGTGACCCCAAGCTCATCCTCTGAAGTCATCCAACATAACCCCGAGCACATTCTTTGATGACCTCATATACTCTTCATGAGATGAGAGTCTCACTAAATGGTATCGCATACGAGCAATACATTATGAGAAAGATTGGGCCAAAGGAGGACCTCATCATCAGAAGCCTTGTTTTTAAGTAAGAGGCAATGCCCATCGAATCTTACTAAATCTTATCGGGCACCAGCAAAACATTATGAGGGAAATTTGGCCAAAGAATGATCTCATCGTCAGAAGCCTCTTGTTTTCAGGTAAGAGGTCGTGCTCATCTAACCTCTCACCCTAAAAAATGCTAGCTCATTAGAAACTTCCAATCCAACATCAATGAACCTTACTACGAATTGAACCTTTGAGTTTCATACAAAAGATGTCCATGTGCTCGTCCATCTCGCTCAACTTCTAAAATAACATTGTTAATTCAACCAAGATGATCTCACTTGCTCATAAGAGACGATCGAAGCTCATTCCCTAGTGACCTTATATGCTTTTAATATTTTTCAGAACATTAGAGTGTGGTAGAAAGTCAAAAGACCTTAGAGTGTTGGAATTGAAATTTGACCTCAAGTTGTGAGATCATAAGGAGAAAAGTTTGAGATACGAAGTGATCAGCCCCCAACTGCATCTCAGCAACCCTACCCACTTTGTGCTCTTTCAGCATGTGGTAAAGACTCAATGATGAATATAAAACAAATGTTACCAACCAACATTTTCCCTATTAGACTTCGCACGTCAGATCTATCATATCACGTTTTACGTAACCACTAACAAGTCAAGTTGTAATTAACACACCTTTGTGAATGACCAGTATGACATCCTTCTATTCTCTCACATATTTATTAATTATCTCTCTCTATATACATAAATCTTACTCTCTCTCTCCTAAAATATCTCCCTCCACCTATCTCTCTCTCCCTCCCCCTCCACCTCTCTCTCTTTATTAAAATATCTCTCTTTAATATTTTGTGAGGCTAGATCTAACAAATTTTAGTCTTACGTAGAATGTTAAATTAGGATTTAGTAAAAAAATATTTACTAGACCAGAGTCTAGTGCGCGGTAATCTTATATATTTTCTTATGCAAAATGTCATATTTTATTAAGAAAAACCTAAAATCCGGAATTTCATTCGCAAAGTGCTTCCAGCACAATTTCTCTTTTTTGTCAACAACGCATTTTTAGCGACCATTTATAATAGTTCTTCCATTTTATTTAGGAGCGTGTAAGCGTCCCGAAAAACTCATCTTTTTATTTTTTTATAAATTTAACCCTTATTTTTTTAATTTTAACCCTTAATTTTTAAATTTTAACTTTTAATTTTTTTAATTTTTAACATTTTAATCTTTTAAACTTCAAACCAATTTAAATTTTTAACTTTTAAATTTTTTACCAAAACACACGTCTCGTCCCGCCCCGCTTGGGATTTCCCCTCAACACGGGACGGGACTTAAAAAAATTGTCCCGTCCCGATCGGGACGAGACAAAAAAGCTCAAAAATCATCTCGTCCCATGCACACCCCTAATTTTATTGGACTGTAAGCAAAGAAAAAAAATCCAATAAAAATAATGGTTTATCTTTCCTTTGTAATTAGTAAAGTAATGAATTGTATTAAGAAGAAACTCCAAGAGCCATACAGAGAAAGAACAAATAAATATAGGTTTTTCTTTCTAGCAAATAATAAAAAGAGTCTTTTTTCCTAAAGCTTCACATACAATTGCACAATATAATTCTCCGGTAGAAAAAATACATGGAATTTGGTCACAGACCCAGAAATAGTTCAAAGAATATGGAGGGAATTTTTATTTAATCCAAAAGACCACAAGTAACACAGAATTCTTGCATAGTAAAAAATCTATACAGAGAAAGGAGACATTTTCCCACAATTTCCACAGATTGATCAATGATCATTAGCTTCATAAATAAATGCAAACCCAACTACGCACGACCAAGAAAAATAATTAGTCAATTTCAAAGCTCATTCATTCACTTACAGTACTTGTCTTTTACGCTTCGATCCATTCTTCGACTGCAGAATTTTTGTTACTCCAATACTTGCCGAGCCATACTGTTGCATGACGAGCACAGAAGCATGAGTAGCAAAGCAGGATGAAACTAACACATCTCCTATAGTCCCAAGCTCCTGAAACTCCACCCAATCTGATAGCCCTGATGTCATGGGATACATTACTCCCTGCCCTTTTCCAACTATGAACAAATCATAGTTGAAATTCATTGAGCTGATTGCATTTACAGTTTCTTCTCCATTGTTCACCACCATCTCTGTATAACTTACAGTTGAGTTGCTTATGGCTTTGCGCCTGAACTCATTGACATACTCATTGTCCAGTATTTTTTGCTTATGGTTGTCTGCTAATATCGAGAATATCTCAATTCCATCCTCATGGATGTCCATTCCGTCTTCTGCATCAGTACCTGGAAGAAACCGTACCACCGAGAGGGTGACTCCCGGATGTTCAGCCATTCTCCAAGCATAAGCAAGGGCCTCACGGTCATCAGGGCCACCAATGAAGAGCATGGCAAAGTGGTGGTTGTGGTTCGCGTTGTGGGTGGTCTCTCCCGAGCTTTCTACAGCAGATGATCCGAGTCCACGATCAATGAAGATTCCCACGGTGCACGGTGCATTAGCCAACACGTTTAGATTAATTCCACGGATCGCGGGGTTGTTTTCCTCCATGTCACCAGTGGAAGATAAGTGTTTGTGAAAAGGGAGAATTATGAATGCCGCTCGCTTAACCTCAGCCAAGTTGTAAATATCCTCGTCCATGGTGTTATAAGGTGAGAGGGTGGTGAGGGGTTCCACAGAAACAACAGGAAAGTTTTGGTTCTCAAATTGCTCAAAGGCATCAGCGACTTGGTTTGCTTGGCCATGAGCTTGACTGTGATGTCTGTACTTGTCATTGGACGACACGTGCGACTTGACAAGCATGGCAGAAGCTCGTCCTGTGAGCTCGATAAGGTGGAGGGCAAATACATATAAGGGAGATTGTTTGGTGGGATTTGAGAACTCAAGGAGACTTACCATGCCTGTTACTTCGCTTGTCGAGAGGATACATACAAATACTCAGAGTTCTGAGTCGGATTCTTATATATGTATCGTCCTACGCTTGTATTTCATTGCATTTCTTTTAGGTCTGTAGATCGCGAGCGGGTGCCACCACAAAGGTCATTAAAAGGATAGCAATCGTCATAATAGAGTATAACTGGTCATTCAAAACCTGAAATACATAACATTGTAAGGAACAATTTACAATATGGAATCAAAAACTAGAAATTACTCTACTTCTTGAAAGTACAAACAGAATTAGAATTCATTTTCCAAATAAAGATCATTAGCCCCATATTATTAAGAGAAAGAAAGGAAAACAGTTGTTCTATATTGTATACTCAATAGAGGGTAAGAATATTTTTCTTCTGCTTATGATTATAGGCGGCTGAAAGTAGGTTTAATCTTAACAAGCTGGAGTTTAAAAGATCCTCCATTGATGCTTACAGTTAGTTTAGTAGCAATTTTTTATAACAAAATGAAAATACTTGACTGGACTTGGGAGAAAATCCTCACGATCCCTGTTTCTCTTCATGGAGTCAGTTGTCAGTCATAATACTCGCTAAAATATTGAAAGTCATATAAGATAATGGTGGGACCCACTATGTTTTTTGTCAAAGCAAAAGCTAGATATATATTCATCAAATAAAAACTATTTGTCACGTTGTATAGTTAATCAAGATATTTATATCATCAGTTATATTTTTATGTTCATCGGTCAAGAGTCAGATATTGTTTATATGAAAGCACATGTCCTAAAAAATGTGTAGGAGAGAGTTGAGAAGATAAAACTCAACAATCATAATAGTTAGATTGACATCTGAAAAAGCACACTAATCAGTAAACATATATGATAAATCACATATAAATAAATGAAATAGAGGGATGAAAAGTATACCTTCTTGTCCCATCCAATCTTTAGGATGATTATAGCCAAAATACCATCGGTGTTCATAAGCAACTTAAGAGCCAACGTTTCATTAGTAGGCACCTTAAAGAAGGAAGTGACAAGCATAGTGCTAACAATCTTTGTAGAGTAAGCCAAAATTGTAATCCATACCCAGCTTGTCACTCTTGTCATCTCACCTTAAATGGTTCTAATCCCACCAAGAGAAAAGTACAGAGGCAAAAAGAAGGAAGAAACAGCAAAATCCACCCTTTCCAACAGCACATTTCTAATCTCTCCATTAGGCATAATTAGCCCAAAAATAAAAGCCCCAATTACACAATGAGTACCCAGAACATCAATAATGAATGCAAAAATCAAAATCCCAGCAATAACAATGCAGACATGGTAATCATTAAAGGAATGGCCTCTCTGTGGTGAGATTGATCATTTTCTTCAGAAATCTATGAACCACAGAAAACCTAAATACCACAAATCCAGAAGTGAAAATAAGTGCGAAAGCTGCTCTACAGTAGGTGATACTAACGGAATGAAATCGTGTGTAAAAACCAGGTGAAGATGCTACTAATCATGGCGGAAGACAAAGCAGTCCTACTTAGATCTGTGTACAAGAGCTTAATTTCCGTGAGAAAATCAGCGACATCAGGGTAGCTCGTCAATGTGAGAGCGACGACCCAGTAAATGCAACCCATGGGGTCACCATTTCGGGTTTCTACATAACGGTGTTGGAGAAAGAAAAAAAAGAGGAACTCCGACTGTTAAGGAGAAAGGCACCGACGATGGCGATGGTGGCGGGTTAGTTATGTTATTAAATCACGTGTATTTAATATTTTGATATGAAATTTAAAAAATATTATATTTTTTTTATAATTATATTTTTAAATTATTATTAAATAATTTATATAAATATCTAAAAATTTTATATTCATTAATGAGACTATAATTTCATATTAGTACATGACGATTAAGATTATAGATAATGAATAAAATTGTCAGCAATATATTAAAGTATAGAATCTTTAATAAATGATTGTTAGTATCTTTCACTAAACATTACGAATGCATGTAATCTAGATCGGGATCATTGATGTGGATAGACACATTAGTGAAGATACTTTATATAATAAGAGTATATATGACAGGACCGATGTGAATTAATATCTTTATTAATGTGCCATTTATCATAAAGATTTAATACACATCAATTCGATGATCATATGTAGATCAGTCTGAATCCTGAGTAGTCATGAACTCTTATGCAGGTCTACTGGTTCTTTTGATTCACTCGTTAATATATGTTTGTTAATCAGGCTAGTGACTTTTATTTTGGAGATTCGGTGATGTGGATGGCTAGGGACATGATCTTACAAGATTTGGAATCTAAGTTTTTCTAACGGATCGTATATTAGTTCCCTTAAGTGTTAATTCTAGAACAGAATGGCTATTGAGCTCAAATTTATAATAAGATTATAAATTAGTCATTCACTAGTGGATTAATGGTACTTAAGGATTAAGAGATAACTAGACGGGTAAAACAGTAATTTTGATCAGTTCTAATTTATGAATCAATAATTTGAGGACAGAACTACATGAAATGATTATGTCAATAGATTACATGAGAATACTATGTAAATACATTCTATAATCTCTAAAAGTGCAATTTCATATTTATAGTGGACTAATAATGAAATTAATAAATAAGATCATTGTTTAATTAATAATATGGTTTATTGCAGCTTAAGATTATAGGCCCATGGTCCTCAAGCCACCTATATACTACGTTGTCTAAGTTGTGAATATTTCAGGATATGAGATAAAGGCTGACTTGTAAAAAGAATCTTTATTCTAGGGCAAGTACATAATTATGTGTGATTAATTAATTGAATTATTTATATATTTAAATATAATTTTCAGAAATCATATATATATAAATAATTATCAATTTTTCTTAATTATCAATAAGTGAGACAGAATATCTAATTCATGAAATTAGATAATTAAATTATTATAAGATAATAATTTAAATCAACTAAATAATGTTATTTGTGAAATAACAGATAAGTTAGTTGATAGGGATAATCAGATATGTTAATATTGAATTAACTGATATTTAAATAATTATCTGATAAAATAAATATTTAATTCTAATTATCACGTGTCGATCACTGATAGGATATCAGAAATTGACATGGACTACCGTGGTGCCACGTGGCACTACAATAGTTAGTGTGTAACACTGTAGTGCCACATGGCACTCCAGCGGTGCCGCGAGGCACTGTGCTGGCTCACGGCACACTGCAGTACCATGTGGCACTGCAGTTGTGCACAATTGCAGTGGGTACCACTGCAATTAGTAATTTTCTAATTAAATATTATTTCAGTTTATCTTAAAAATCTGATACGGCATTATCTAAAATATATTCAGATATTATTCTAATGGCCTCAGTTGTTGAAAGAAGATGAGAGAATCAGTTGATCAGATCATCAGTTTATCAATCAAGAGCTGAATAGAGAACACGATTGGTGTCAAAGAGATTTTCTTATGTGATTAAACATTAATTAAATCTCTAAAATAATAATCATCACGTTCTTTTAAAAAATCGTCTCACTAAAATCCTTCTCAGTAAATCTATTAATTTCATGTGTTGAGAACATCTAGAGACAGAAAATGTGTCTTGTAATATTCTACGTGCACACACACGTCGTAGTGCGTTGAGAGTTAACTTGGAAGATCTTGATGTGGATCTCGGAGTCTACTGATTGTTGGAACGATTTCGTGGGAACGGAGGATCGATCAATTTCGGCAAGGACACTTGATATAGACTACAAGAGGTATATAATTCCTAACCTTGTATGTTGTAGATTTAACTTATAAATATATAATGGATCATGACTGATTGAAATAGAGTTTTCAATAAAGTTTTGTTTGGTTATCGTGGCGTTACGCAAATTTTATTTTATTAAAAGATTCGATTTTTATTAAATAAAAGGCCATGTGCCTCCACGCTTCCACCGCGCACGCACCACAATGCCCAACAAATGGTATCAGGACGGTCTTTATATATTTATATGAAAATACTGTGTGGGTTTTATTGCACAAATATAATATGAGATATGCATGATAATGAATGCTTATGTTTTTTGAATGTATGAAAAATAATTGATCTTTTATTGTGGTGATTATTGGGTTAGTCTTTGTTTTAATTTTTCCTAGATTGTGTAAGTTGAATTGAGACGTAGAATTTTCATAATTTTATTTTGAATATTATTGTAATTATTCTGAATGGGAGAAAATGAAGAATGCACGAGACGAACGGTAGAAATATAATGTTCACGCAAAAACACTGCTCATCCACGGCCACTGTTCATCTGTAAAAATACTGTTCATATGTGAAAACACTATTCGTGCCAGAAATTTACTGTTCCGGCGGAGGTTAATAGTGCCAGTGGTGAACAGTGCTGCTCGACGCAGCAGGTGGCTCCCAGTGGTGAGACGGGCAGCTGTGGTAATGGGCGGCGATCAGAGAATCCTATCGTCGGTGACAACTGTTGTCACATTTTAGGAAAATTTTCAACATACCACGCAACAAACTCTATCATATAAGTGTTTCATTAAAACTCAAACTCTTTTAATTATCCATTTAAATTTCGAAATGAATGTAATTTTAAAATTAATTATTAACTTTTGATTTTATCAAAAATAAAAATTAATAGGTTGATTGGGTTTGACCCAAGTTTGACCAAATACAATAAAGTATTTATTTGACTAAGTCAAAGTCAGCTATATTAAAATTGATAATTGTAGAAATTATTTTAATTAAGAAAAATAGTTTTTCTATTTAAAAAGGAATTTGTTCAATGCTTGAAGATTATGAAGATGAACATCAAGAGGAGAATGTAATATATTGGAAAATATGTATTCTTGAAATCTGCTTTATAATTTTATTTCTTTACTTCAAATGTTATAATTTAGAAATACACAATAGTCACTCGATTCATTATTATTTTATTTAATTATTAAATAATTATTTAATTATTATGTTTGATAACATGTTCATGTATTAGTCGATCGCATGCCATCCATGAAAATCTCACACAGTTTTATTTAATCATGCATCTCATCTGTAGTAGCATGATTTATTAGATTTGTCCTCATATGTTTATATGTATTATTTTATGAAATCAATTGCATGCAAACTGCTAGGTTTTAACTAGTTAAAACTTGGTAATCACACCACACTAAAGCCTATAGTAACATTTAGGTTTATCAACTTTAATAAAAGAGTTTTATTAAATTTTGATGAATATAATTAATTAGTTGATCTAATTTTACTTAATTATGACTCAAGTGTTTCAGAAAGTTAAATAAACTTAGACCAATGAGATTGGATTAACTGATGATTAAATATTTATAGAATTATTATTTTAATTAGTAACTAATTTAAAATTAATTGATTAGTTAAAATATAAACATATTATCCTGAAATAGTGAGTGGGAGAAGGTTGACATGTCAATATGGCTTATGGATTCCATCATTAGTACAACAACGCGAGGTGCAGTGAGGGTCTCGAGATGGCTTTGTTTCCATCCCCCTAAGGAAGGTTTCGAGTTATACCAATACCAAGGTTAGACTTCTTAAGAAGATAGAAGGAAGTGATGTAGTTTAGTTTTGATCGATCCTAAAACAGAATATTCTAAATGAAGCCATGAAATCTGAAATGATGGGTTACACTCACAAAATCACAATTGAGCTTTCATGTGGATAGTTGTGACTTAACCGAACAAGCGATACCTTATTGTTAAAAGAGAAAATATGAGATATTATAAGTTTTAATTAATAAGGATGAGAATGTCTCATAGACAGTTTGAGGTTAATCTGACCAACCTAAGGTGGCACATTGATCGTTAGGTTATTTTATCGTGATTAGTAGATGCTAAATTTATACGTTTATTATTATTGCATTCATGCATCACGTTTACTTTTTGAATTCTAGATATTTAACAATTATATCGAATCATGTATATTTTAAATTTCAGTTATCAATATTATGTCTACCATGGGCAACTCTATTACCGCTTTACTCGCTCTTGAGAAACTGAACGTTGATAATTCCATACTTTGAAAATCAAATATGAACTTAATGCTGATCTGTGAGAACCATAAGTTCGTTCTTACTGAGGAATGTCCTGAGGAGCCCGCTGCTAACACCCCTAGGAATGTTAGGGACAAATATGATGCTTGGATCATATCAAACAACAAGGCGAAGTGCTACATGCTTGTGAGCATGAATGATATTCTGAGAATCAAGCATGAAAGCATGGAGACTGCCTATGAGATTATGGAATCTTTACAGGCAATGTTTGGGCAACAGTCCAATCAAAGTTGTTATGAGGCCATTAGAAGCTATATGACAACTAAGATGAGGAAGGGTAATTCTGTTCGAGAACATGTTTTGAACATGATCAACATAATGCACGAGGCAGAAGTATATAGAGTGACTATTAATGAGCGGACTCAAGTTGGCATCATACTAGAGTTGCTCACACCAGCTTTTTCTACGTTCACAGCCAATTATGTTATGAACAAGCTGCAATTCAACATGACCCAATTATTGAATGAACTGAAGACATTTGAATCATTTAACATTAGAATGACCAAAGAGGGCAATGAAAATATTATCGAGCAAAATCCTTCTTCCAATATTGTTAAGAACAAGAAAAGGAAGAAGAACAATAGTAAGGACATGAGTAAGAATAAAATAATAAAGAAAGCTAAGACATCGTTGAAAGCCAACAAGAACAAGAAAGACAGCAAGCTTAAAGGAAAGTGTTTCCACTGTTGAGTTGAAGGTCATTGGAAGAGAAACTGTAACAAGTATCTCTCTGAGCTGAAAAAGAAAGGTAAATATGATTTACTTGTACTTGAAGCTTGTTTAGTGGAATATGATTTGTCATCCTGAATAATTAATTCAGGAGCCACTAACCATGTATATTATTCTTTGGATATGTTTGATTCATCAAGGGAGCTGGCTGATGCGAGGTCATTTTGAGAGTTAGCAGTGGTGCGCTTGTTTAGTGGAATATGATTTGTCATCCTGGATAATTGATTCAGGAGCCACTAACCATGTATATTATTCTTTGCATATGTTTGAATCACTTAACCTTAGAATGACCAAAGAGGGCAATGAAAATATTGTCGAGCAAAATCCTTCTTCCAATATTGTTAAGAACAAGAAAAGGAAGAAGAACAATGGTAAAGACAAGAGTAAGAACAAAAGAATAAAGAAAGCCAAGACATCGCTGAAAGCCAACAAAAACAAGAAAGACAGCAAGCCTAAAGGAAAGTGTTTCCACTGTTGGGTTGAAGGTCATTGGAAGAGAAACTGTGACAAGTATCTCTCTGAGCTGAAAAAAAAAGGTAAATATGATTTACTTGTACTTGAAACTTGTTTAGTGGAATATGATTTGTCATCCCAGATAATTGATTCAGGAGCCACTAACCATGTATATTATTCTTTGCATATGTTTGAATCACTTAACCTTAGTAAGAACAAAAGAATAAAGAAAGCCAAGACATCGCTGAAACCCAACAAGAACAAGAAAGACAGCAAGCCTAAAGGAAAGTGTTTTCACTGTTGGGTTGAAGGTCATTGGAAGAGAAACTGTAACAAGTATCTCTCTGAGCTGAAAAAGAAAGGTAAATATGATTTACTTGTACTTGAAACTTGTTTAGTGGAATATGATTTGTCATCCTGAATAATTGATTCAAGGGCCACTAACCATGTATATTATTCTTTGCATATGTTTGATTCATCAAGGGAGTTGGCTGATGCAAGGTCATTTTGAGAGTTGGCAGTGGTGCGCTCGTGTCAGCTATTAGGGACAGTCCGTTTACTTTTTGGATATAATTACTTAGTTTTGAAATATGTTTATTATATTCCTGGTTTTTTGAGAAATTTGATTTCTCTTTCATTTTTGCAAGAACAGTTATTCAGAATTTCTTTCATTAATAAAGAGTTTATTATTTCTAAGAATGGATGCGATATATGTCATGCTAAAATTATAAACGGATTATGTTCTTCCTTACAGAAAATAAAAGACACAAGTATAAAATCATTGTATAAGAATGTAATCGAAAAGAACAAATAGCTAGGAGATTAAAGTTCAATGATCAAAGTGTAATTTAGCCTACAATTATAATTTATTATTTATAAAGTTAAAAAAAGATGACATAAAAATAATTGTATTCACTTACGAAAATCTCAACAACCGTGCGAGGTTGATGCAAGGGTATGAGAATGAAGTAGAAAAAGCGAATGGAGAAATGAATAAACATAAGTTGAGCAACAATGTAAGGAACATAGTCAACCGTAGGGTTTTCATCGTGAAAACTTCCGTTTGTAATTGTAATTGTTGTATCATAGCATAGTACTTATCCATTTCTTAGTATTATAGTACTCATTTCTTTTCTTTTCTTTTTTGGTACGAATGAATCTCTACTCGATTTTATCCTCTTCCCGCTCAGTAACCGATCAATCATGGGGTGAATAGGCCACAATGGCCATAGCCGTGGTGGCACCCCTTTGGGGAGGAGGGGAGCGGAAAGAAACAAAAGAAAATTGTGAGAATTGAAATAGGTGAAAATATTTGAGAAAATGAGAGTGAAAAATAAAATTGAAAACATGTAGGACATATGACAGGCAAGTTGAGAAGGTTTGGTTTTGCGAAATATTAGGATTTTTTTGTCAGAAGCGATATATTGGAATTTGAATTTACTATTTTTAACAGGATCCAAATCAATCTATAAGGCGAACACGTGGCTGAATGGGATTGGCTCTGACAAAGGATGAATCGGTCCGTTAAAATATAATTAATATATGTTCTCCATTAATAATATAATTACTACCCATAGTTACACGTATAATTTTTGACAACTTTGTATTTTATTTTACAATAATTTCAATCCGCGTATAAATATATTAATAATAATAAATATTAATTCATTTATCTACAGGTTCTTAAAGAAGAAAAATCTTAACCAAAACATGAGAGAAGAAGTTTAGCTTTTTGTTTTTTACTTATTCTTTTAGATTTGAAGAAGATAGCATCAACCAATAACAAAATAGTAAATTGAAAGGTAATGAGTTAAAACTTAATTTAATTAAATAATTAAATTAATTAATACGAAAAACCAATGCCAATAGGAGATACCAAAAGTTTATGAAGAAAACATGAGAATGTCAATAGTTTTTTGTTACTACAAATTAAAGATATTATGTAGTTATAAAATTCCAATTTGCATATCACCTAATTTTGTCATTACCATGTTATATTTTTAAATTGATGATGATTTTTCTACTTTTTTCTCTTCACCAGGCGGGGTAGATGTCTATGGTGCAAGGTTAATGATTTAAGATAGTACTTTCTCAATATCGGTTGGTATTTTGTGGGTTGTTGTACCTCTCTAAGTTTTATACTTTGTGTTGGTAAAAAGGCATAGAAATTAAGTGATTCTGTTTAGATAGGTTTAGAATCTAAATTCTCAATCGTTTGTTATTCATGTTTTTTTAAAGGCCACTTTCAATATTTTTGTTCTATTTTTTTAGTTGTTCAACTCCAACATAAGCATTTTCAATATTTTTTCACTTCTATGTAAGCCCAATTCATTTTCAGTGTTGTACATATTGGTTTATCTTTTCAACCATTTGTAGCTTGTAATGGCCACTAGTCTATAAATAATGAATTACTCTTCAAAAATATTAAAGGATTTAATGTAAATATGTGGTCGAAGAGACATTCAATTACTATAATAATGAAATATTTAGAAAACTCTATAATGTGAAAATATATCATCTAGATCATGAGTTTTAGAAATGATTATGAAGAGAATCAATTAGATATTGGAATAGGAAAACTAGCTAATATAGAAGAGAGCGATATACGATTTAGGAAAATGTATTGATGCATGTTAATATTATATTTATATATATAGCTATTGTAATTTTATGGATAATAAATATATTAATTAAAAAAGATAATTTGCTCAACTCTACTGCTTAATCTTTAATGTGAATTGCTAATTTAGATTTGTAATTATCGATATCATATGGGTGATAACGGATAATTAAGAGTTTCCATATCATTTATATTTACGTTTATATGTTGTACATATTCACTTAGTAGTACTTGAATTAATTAAATGTTTAGTATATTACTTTTAAATGTTATTTTAAATAAATCAACAATGTTCTTATCAAATTTTTTTCTCAAATTTCTATCATCAATGAGAAAATTTTAATTTCATTATCAGTTTTTAGAACAAGACATCCTTTTTAATTGAAGATTTCATAACTAAGATGATATTTACAATTTTACAATTTTGTGCATTACACGGGTATTCAACTAGTTTACATGTAATTTTTTAGATTGTTGTAAGTGATAAGTGATTGATAGATAGAGAAGTGTCAACTTAGTTGTGATGTTCTTTATTTACAGTGATGCAACTCTTGAATTTCAATAAATAAAATAATAATTTTATTAATTTTATAAATAAAATAATTATTTTACGTATCATGACAGGTTTTCAATTGAGATTCTATAGTAATAAAATAAAATAATTAATAGAAAGTAACATGACTTCCATTTAGTTTAGTGGTAATCCCTACATTTCATTCATTCCTCACTGAGGTTCAACTCTCCTCATAAGCATTTTTGGAGAATTATAACACATTAAAGGAAACGAAAACGGATCGGTCCAATTATTAAATCGGGACTGGCCCATTTGTCGACTCAGCCCGTAAGTTCACGGGCTGGTTCAATGGTTCATTTCGGGATTTCTTAAAATTATAGTGGGCCGGTTCTGGACCGGCCCGTGAACCGTCTAAAAAAGCTCAGGACCGGCCTGTGAACCATCCGGGCCGAGCATTGGCGGGCAGGAATGGGTCCGGGCTGGCCCAGTTTCCACCTCTACACTTGATGGCTTCTTCTTGGGAATGAGCAAATCCACCTACCACATTTTTTTGTCCCCCAAAGGATTCAAGTACGGGTTTTTCCCAATCCATGGACTTAACCCGAAATGAATGGAAAATGGCCTAAGATGAAGAGTTGGGCTCAAGTGTTATGCAGCCAAATAAAGGGCCTATTAAAGGTGTCCAATGGAGGAGATGGAGTGGAAAAGAAAAAGGAAATTAAGGGATTCGGCTACTTTAATTTTTAATTTTCTATTATGTCTTTTAATTTTATATTTTGCATATACGGCTGGATTCTCTCTTTAGTTTGTTAGTTGGTTACAATTTTATTTGGGCCCTTTTGTAAAACTAATTGTATTTTTTAGGTTTTATTATTTTTGAATCATTAATAGGTTGCTGTTGCTCTACGTCTCTCGTCTTCCTCATCTCTGGCAGTTTTTGCCCAGTCATGAGTTTTTTCTAATTTCTCATCCCTCAAACGTTGCCTTCTTCATAGTTTCCTCCACCAAAACACCCACTTCCCTTCCTCACAAACAATCCCTAATAATCCCTCAAATCCCTTATGTATCGCCTCCACTACCCCTCACCTAGGACCTCGTTCTAATTTTCAAGAAAAATGATCTATCTCGACTCCATCGGCTTCAAATTCTTCTCCCTCATTGAAAATCACCCTCCAATCATCTTCACATCTCTTGCGAACATTAAATTCATCGTCAATTTCATGACCTCACTTCACTATCGAGTTTCGTAGGATCGTTGGGACCAGATCTGGTCGCGGCTTCCCTAATCGCCTCGACCAAATCTTGTTCCAGCTTCCTTTACAACGATGGTATATAAGAATCTACTACATATATATTGTGATATACTAACAGTAAATATAAATATACCATAGATATACTACGATATGTTGATGGTATGTAAGAATATACAAGTATTTTATTATATATCATATAGTATATATCTATAAACTACATAACATTGTGCGTGAGGGTCCTTTATTAGTGGGGAAAGTTTGTATATTTACTATATTTTTAAGGTTTTAAGGATGGACTATTATGAATTTCGGCCATTTGTGCAAATTATAATTTTTTGGTTCATTTTTTTCTTTATTTTCCTATAGTTGCCTATTTGCCTAATTGAGCCAGAAGAAAAAGAAATTTTAAGCCTGACAAAACCAAGTGGACAGCCTAAATCCATTTCGCAGTCTACTCCTACTAAACGCAGGTCCATTGCTTCAACTCAAATGTCTTCAAAAATTGTTAAATTATCAAATCAACCAATGGATATTATATCCCATGTAGCGGGTGTCGAGGACCAGACTCGCTGTGAATAATGAATATCATAAGTTGGAATGCTCGGGGTATGGGTAAACCCTAAGCATTCAAAGCTTTGTACAAAGTTGTACAAAGTCATTACCCGACCATGTTTTTAATGGAAACAAAGTTGGGGAATTCTGAAGCTGTTGTGCTTAAAAAGAAACTTGGTTTTAGCCATGGTCTAATAGTAGACAGAGAAGGATTAAAAGGTGGTCTAACACTTTATTGGAGGAGGATATATCGGTTTCTATTCAATTCTATCCACAAGGTCATGTTGATGCTTTGGTTTCAGAAGGAGATGAATTAATATGGAGATTTATGAGATTTGATGGTAATCTGGATGTTGCTTTATGGAAACACTCTTGGACACGTTTACGGAAATTGGTGGACAAATCCAATAAACCATGGCTAGTGATGGATGAGTATAATAAAATTTTAGAGTATTCGGATAAAATTGGTGGTAATTTTGGATGTGAGGCTAGGATGGAAGAGTTTAAAAAAGCTATAGACTACTGCTCCCTCTCCAAATTAATTTGTAAAGAGTCAAAATTTAGTTGGCACAACAAAAGATAGGGTAGTGGTTTTATCAAAGAAAAATTGGATAGGGTTGTAGCTGCGGACCAATGGAAGGCTCGCTTTAAATGGGCGTGGGTGGAGACAATGGGTTTCATCTCCTCTAATCATAGAATGCTTTTGGCCCATGTAGAGATGGGGGAACCAACATCCAGGGCCTGTTTCGATCATAGAGGCCTGGATAGGAGGTCAATTTGAGCCAATTGGACATGAGATGGAGATTGTCAGGATATTATAACCTGAGTTTGGTTTTCTTCTAGTAGAAGGAACAGGTCTGAGGAAATCCCATCGAAGTTCCAGGAATGCCTAGCTTCGTTGAAGGCTTAGAGCTCAAATAAATTTGGGAGTATTTCTACAAAAACTCTCAGTTTCACGTTAGTCACTTGATAAATGTTTGGAGGAGGCGCACCGAGGGTCAAATTGGGGGAAGATCCAAAGGCTCCAAGCTGAAATCAAGATGCTGGGAAACCATGAAGAACTCTATTGGAAACAACATTCTAAAGTGGATTGGCTTAAATCAGGGGCAAAAATATGACATTTTTTTCATTCTAAGGCGTCTGAGCGTAAATGGAGAAATACTATTCGGGGAATTTATGATTCTAACAAGATATGGCAAGACTCCACTGAAAAATTTGTTTCAACCATTCAATATTACATTCGGGAGATTTTCACTTCCTCGGTACCAGGTAGATCAGATCTGGAGGCTGTTACCAATTGTGTTCCTAGGAGAGTTTCATTGGAGATGAATGCAAAACTCATGATGCCATTTACAGTGAATGAGATAGAGGGAGCACTACGGAGCCTGCACCCGTTAAGGGGTCCAGGAATTGTGGATTTCTAGCTTTGTTCTTTCAGAAACTTTGGCATATCGTTGGTAAGGATATCTCCTCCTTCTGTCTTTTTGTTCTGGAATAATAGAATGGATATGTGTGGTATTAACCAAACATTGATGGTTTTGATTCCTAAAATGTAAAATCCTCAAATGTTCTCAGATTTTCGACCGATTAGTTTGTGTACAGTAATTTATAAATTAATTTCAAAATCTATTGCTACTCGGCTTAAAGGTATTTTGCCCGAAATCATTTTTGAATTTCAAAGTACTTTTGTGAAGGGCACATTAATTACCGATAATATTTTGTTGCATTTGAAATGATCCATTCCTTAAGGAAAATAAAGAAAGGTAGGAGGGGCTTCTCAACCATAAAAATAGATATGACTAAAGCCTATAATAGAGTGGAGTGTAGTTTTCTCATGGCAATTATGAAGAAATGGGCTTTAATGATGATTGGATGGATCTGATTTATAGATGTATTTCTTCTGTCTCCTTCTCTTTTGTGGTAAATGGTACGATGTATGGGAATTCATCCTCTCATACTTATTTTTATTATGTGCTGAAGGCCTATCAATCCTGCTTTTAGAGGCCCAACATTAGAATCAGTTGGTGTGCCCTAGAATTTTCTGTAACAACACCATGATTTCCCTTTTTTGCGGCCAGTAGTTTGTTGCTTTGTAAGGCCGATGTTGATAATTGTAGGCTGGTTAAAGATATTCTATAGGGGTGTTCAAAATCAAACTGAACAGATCGAACCGAAAATGATTGGTTCGATCGATTCTTTATGACCCTACGGTTCAGTTTGGTTCGGCAGAGTTGCCGTACCGAATTGAAGTTTCGGTTCAGAAAATGTTCAGTTCTTAATCGAATCAAACCGAACCGACCAAAACATTAAATTCATAATTATTTTATTTTTTATATATAATTTCATATCGAACCGAACCGATACAAAACTTTGATTTTATATTAACTTTTCAATAATATCATTTTAAAAATTATTTTTAATTAATAATACCAAACCAAACTGAAACTCACGATTCGATTCGGTTTAGTTATTTCAAAATTCACGGTTCGATTCAGTTTGGTATGTTTTCGGTTCGGTTCGATTTTAACATATTAACTGAACTGAGCCGAACCATGTTCACCCCTAATATTCTAGATATTTATACTCGGGCATTGGGACAGTGTGTTAATTTTGTTAAATATGTTATTGCATTCTCCCCAAATGTTCCTCAGGATGTTAAATCTAATATATCCTCCCTTTTGAGCATTAGAGTCGCTAGTTGTCACGAGAAATATTTAGGGTTACCCTCATGGACGGGTGCAGGCAAAAAATATCTATTCAAATCCATTACCAACAAAGCCGTAGTCTCAGGAGTTGTTGGAGGGAGAAACAATTCTCAATAGCGAGGAAAAATATTTTAATAAAAATGATGATTCAAGATTTACCAACCTATGCGATGAATGTGTTTGGACTCCCCAAGTCCTTTTGTGTAGATCTAAGTATGGAAATGACTAGATTTTGGTGGGAGTCTTCACCTTATGAAAATAAGCTTCATTGGTTAGCTTGGTCACAACTTTGCAGGCATAAAGAGTTTGAAGGAATGGGGTTTTGATCTTTAGAAATCTTGAACCAAGTCCTTTTAGCCAAACAATGTTGGCGTATTTCTAAACATCCCAATAGTATTATGGCTAGAGTTCTAATGGCTAAATACTTCCCTTCAAGAGACTTTCGATCTTGTAAAATGAAACAAGGTGGCTCATACATTTGGAGGAGTATTTTGTGAGGTAAAAACCTATTTTGTGAAGGTATACGCTAGAGGGTGGATAATGAGGAATTTATTCAGGCCTTTAATGATCCATGGCTTCCACGCCCTACTACCTTTCGGCCCCTTTATTCAGCCCATGAGAATTCAAATATGAAGGTTTCAGATTTAATCTTAGGGAAATCAATGGAATATCAACATTTTTTAGGAACATTTTGATTCAGATGATATTGATGTAATTACTTCAATACCCTTAATGTCAAATGCTGAAAAGGATTATTTATGTTGGCACTATGATTCAAATGGGTGGTATTCAGTAAAAAGTTGGTACTGATTGGGGCTCTCTCTTTATTATATGGGGAGTCATCTTCGTATCTAGAAAATGGGGTTTGTTAGTGGAAAACCTTGTGGAAGCTAGGATTGCCAAATAAAGTGAAGATTTTTATGTGGAGGGATTCATTAGACCTTATTCCTACAAGGGTTAGTTTATATAGAGACGAATTGATTGTAATTTAAACTGCTAATTTTTTTAATAAAATGGATACAAATATCCATGATTTATTTTTTTGTCCTTCAAATGCAAAAAATTGGCAGCAGGTGGGGGATCCTGAATTGACTTCCAAAATAGTGCACTCGGAGACCCATGATGGACAAATTTTCAGGCCACTTCCGTTGGTTGGACCCGAAGACTGACCATTTTGCGGTCCTCCTTTGTTGGGGAATTTGGCACTATATGAACAGTGCTGCCCATGGTAAATCTTTTCACCCTTCCTTCAACATTGCTTCCTGATTTGAGAACTATTTGAAAGAATTTCAATTTGTAAACGAGATTAAAGTTCAAGGATCAAAGTGTAGTTTAGACTACAATTTATGATTTATTATTTATCGAGTTAAAAAAACATAATAAAGAAATATTTTTATTCATTTACGAGGATCTCAGCAACTATTCGAGGTTGATGCAAGGGTTTGAGAATGAAGTAGAGAAAGTGAATGGAGAAATGAATAAACATAAGTTAAGCAACAATGTAAGGAACATAGTCAACGGTATGGTTTCCATCTTGAAAAATTCCATTTGTAATTGTTATTGATGTATCATAGCATAGTACTAATCCATTTTCCAGTATTATAGTACTCATTTCTTTTTCTTTTTTACAGTACGAATGAATCTCCGCTCGATTGTATCCTCTTACCACTCAGTGATCGATCGTGGGGTGCATAGGCCACAACCACGATAGCCGTGGCGGCACCCATTTGGGGAGGAGGGGAAGGGAAAGAAATGAAAGAAAATTGTGAGAATTAAAATAGGTGAAAATATATTGAGAAAATGAGAGTGAAAAATAAAATTCAGAATAAGACAGTACGACGGGCAAGTCGAGAAAGTTTGGTTTTGCGATATATTAGGATTTGAATTTACCATTTTTAAGAAGATCAATCTATGAGGCTGGGTTCTGGAAAAAAATCTATAATGCTGAGAGGCAAGTTGAGTTGACGCAGTTGGTTACATTCTCACATCCACATCTTAGAGACCGTGAGTTCATGTCATATTTCTCATTCTCCTTAGGATTTGTAATGTAATAATTCAACCAAACAAATCTATAATGGTTACATTGACGTATAGTCTACACAACGGTTACACGGCACCAGTGTGGACTACACGATGGGTACACGAGTATCTTCTGTTATGAACACTATTTTAAGCACTTTTGGATGCATGAAAGTTATTTTGATTGCAAATTTGGGTACACGGGCTACACGATGACTACTCAATTCCAGTGTACCCATCGTGTAATCTACACGATGGTCACACGATGCCAACATTCAGTTACCTCCCAGCATTACTGAAAAATCTGAAGTAAATTATACATAAATTGAAACAATTTTCCCATATTCTCAGGCTTGAAACTACTAACTTCCTCTACCATAAAATTGCATGTTAAGAATATGAGAAATTGCCGATAAGAAAAAAGAAAACCACGTGAATGACACTTCAAAAATGAGCGAGAAAAGGGTTAAAATGGGCAAAACCCCATTTCAGATCTAGTTTGTGGCCAGATCTTATTCAGATCTGTACAAATAGGCAAAAATCCATTTTCAGATTTAGGTTAGATCTGGTTTGTCTTCTTTCGTCGTCTTCTTCTGTTGCAGAGATTCGATCATCTTCTCCGTCTTCTTTGACAAGAACGCAGAGGTCATCTTCTTTGCTTCACACATGTCTTTTTGGGATAAAAACTCATTTTACAGAGAGATAGAGAGCTTGAACAGATTTGAAAATGAAGAAGTGGAAAAAATGAGAAATGAGGTGAAATGTAAACATGTAACTTAACAAAGATATTTTGAATGGAATGTATATCTGAGATCAAAGTGAATAAAAATTAACGTAATGATTGATTTTTATAAAATGATTAGTATAATACTCTCTTTTAGTAAAAAACCCAAAATCAAACCTTCATTTCTGACTCACCGCCTCAGTCGTGCCCTGCTCTCTCTCCCTCCATGGTTGTCTTTTTCTCTCTGTCGTGCTCTCTCTCCCTCCATGGTGATCTTTTCTCTCACAGTCGTGCTATCCATCTGTTGTCCTCCCCTTCTCGAATCTGTGAGGCTCAAAGCAGAAGCTATAGGTCTCTGAATAAGCTTCATTTTAATATCCTATAGGCCACGTGGTTCCACTCATGTCAAAAGTTATACCCACCGGAAGATGACATGCGCGTGCCACGATCTGTCTGTCATAGCAATTCAAAAACTGACAGTCAATGTTTTTTGGACTCAAAATTGGGCTACGACAGGTAAACCCTATCACACCTATAGATCTTTGAATAAGCTTCGATTTGATATCTTACGGGGCACTAGTCCCACCCATGTCAAAAGTTCTGCCCTATGGAAGTTGACATGTGTGTGCCACGATCCGTCTATAATACAAATTATAAAGATGTATGGTCTGTGTTTTTTGTCTAGAAACTGTACGGGAAAGAAATACCATTCCGGCAATATTTCCAAAGGAGTTGCAAATGGATCTGCGGGTTCACCAATCATTGATGGTTCTAGAACCGCTAAGCCTACGTTACATGCAATAGTACCTAGAATTACTACTGGAAAAATATATAAAAGATCATTGGGCCATGCGGGTTCTCCGTAATAATTATGACCCATCCCTTTAGCCAATTTAGCTCTTAATACAGGATCATTCAAGTCAGGTTTTTTTGTTATTAGGATAGGTGAATTATTATAGATCCATCCCCCGAAGGAACCGGACATGATAATTTTTCATCATCCGGCTCGAACACAAATCAAACGAACCCCATGGACTAAACCCAGTGCACTTGTAGGTCTTTGAATAAGCTTCGATTGCATATCTTATGGGCCACGTGGTTCCACCTGAGTCAAAAGTTATGCCCTCCGGAGTTTGAGACGCTCATGTTCTGATCTGTTTGTTATAGTAATTCGAAAGCTGCATAGTCTATGTTTTTTGGACTCAAAACTGGACTATGATTGGTTTACCCAAAGCATCATGTACGTCTCCGAATTAGCATCGATTTGATATCTTACGGGGTACGCGGTTCCACCCATGTCAAAAATAATGCCCTACAGAAGTTAACATGCGCGTGCCACGATCCGTCTGTTATAGAGATTCTAAAGCTGCACGGTCTATGTTTTTTGGACTCGAAACTAGGGTGCGTGAGGTAAACCCTATCAACCAGTAGAAGTCTGAATATGCTTCAATTTAATATCGTATGAGCCACGAGGTTACACCTGAGTTAAAAGTTATGTTATTCGGAAGTTGACATGCATGTGCCACGATATGTCTGTTATAGCTATTCTAAAGCTGCACAATATTTGGTTTTTGGACTCAAAATGGGGCTGCGATGGGTAAACCCTATTGCACCTATATGTATGTGAATAAGTTTTGAATTAATATCTTACTGGGCAGGTGGTTCCACCCATGTCAAAAGTTATGCCCTACGAAAGTTGACATGCGTGTACCACGATTCATCTGTTATAGAAATTCTAAAGTTGCTCGGTCTATGTTTTATGGATTAAAAACTGGGTTACGGTGGCTAAACCCTCTCGCACCTGTAGGTCTCTAAATCAGCTTCGATTCCATGTCTTATAGGCCACCTGGTTCCACTCGAGTCAAAAGTTATGCCCTACGGAGGTTAACATGCTCGTGCCACGATCTGTATGTTACAGCAATTCTAAAGCTGGATAGTCTGTGTTTTTTGGACTCGAGACTAGGCTGTCACGGGCAAACCCCGTTGCACCTGTAGGTCTCCGAATTGGAATCGATTTTATATCTTATGGGCAGATGGTTCCATACATGTCAAAAGTTATGCCTTAAGGAAGTTGACATGCACGTACCACGATATGCCTGTTACAAAAATTCTAATGTTGCAGAGTCTGTGTTTTTTGTACTCGAAAATATGATGCAATGGGTAGACTTTGTCGCACATGTAGGTCTCCGAATAAGATTAGAATTGTTGTAACTAACAGATTGTGGCGCACGCATGCCAAGTTCCGTAGGGCATAACTTTTTACTCAGGTGGACGGTCTAAGCTTTTTGGACTCAAAACCTGGCTACAACGGGCAAACATTGTTATGCTTGTAGGTCTTTGAACAAGTTTCGGTTTGATATCTTACGGGGCACGTGGTTCTACACATGTCAAAAGTTATGCGTTACGGAAGTTGACATGAGCGTACCACGATATGTCTGTTATAGAAATTCTAATGTTGCACAGTCAATGTTTTTTAGACTCAAAAATAGGATGCCATGGGTAAATCCTGCCGCACCTGTAGGACTCCGAATAAGCTTCGATTCCGTATCTTATGGGCCACATGGTTCCACCCGAATCAATAGTTATACCCTACTAAAGTTGGCATTCGTGTGCCACTATCTGTATTTCATAGCAATTCTAAAGATGTATAGTCTGTGTTTTTTGGACTCAAAATATGGCTGTGATGGTAAACCCTATTGCGCCTGTAGATCTCTAAATAATGTTCAATTTGATATCTTACGGGGCACGTGGTTCCACCAATGTCAAAAGTTATTCCCTACGAAAGTTGACATGCTCGTGCCACGAGCAGCCTGTTACAAAAATTCTAAAGCTGCACAGTCTGTGTTTTTTGGACTCGAAACTAGGCTGCGACGGGTAAACCCCATCGCACCTATAGGTCTCTGAATAACCTTCGATTAGATATCCTACGGGGCACGCGGTTTCACCCATGTCAAACGTTATGCCATATGGAAGTTGACATCCACGTACCATAAAATGTCTATTTCAGAAACTCTAATGCTGCATAATCTGTGTTTTTTGGACTCGAAAATAGGATGCCACGGGTAAACACCGTCGCACCTGTAAGTCTCTGAATAAGCTTCGATTTCATCTCGTATGGGCCATGTGGTTCCACCCGAATCAAACGTTATGCCCTACGTAAGTTGGCATGCCTGTGCCACAATCTGTCGGTTACAACAATTCTAAAAATGCACGATCTGTGCTTTTTGGAATCTAAATGTGGCTACAAATGGTAAACCCTGTTGTGTCTGTAGGTCTCTAAAAAAGCTTCGATTTAATATCTTACGGGGCACGCGGTTCCACCCATGTCAAAAGTTATGCCCTATGAAAGTTGACATGAGCATTCCATGATCCGTCTGTTACAGAAATTCTAAAGCTACACGGTCAGTATTTTTTGGAGTTAAAACTGGGCTGTGATGGGTACACTAAGTCAAACCTGTAGGTCTCCGAATAAAATTCGACCCATGTCAAAAGTTATGCCCTACGGAAGTTACCATGCGCGTGCCACGATCTGTCTGTTGTGGAAATTTTAAAGCTGCATAGTCTGTGTTTTTTAGACTCAAAACTTGGCTGCGTCGGGTAAACCCTATCGTACCTATAGGTCTCCGAATAAGCTTTGATTCTGTATTGTATTGGCCTCGTGGTTCCACTCGTGTCAAAAGATATGCCTTACAGAAGTTGACATGCGTGTGCCATGATATGTCTGTTACAGCAATTCTAAGGCTGCACAGTCTGTATTTTTGGACTCAAAACGTGACTGCGATGGGTACACCCTATTACACTTGTAGGTCTCTAAATAAGATTTGATTTTGAAATATTACGGGGTATGTGGCTCCACCAATGTCAAAAGTTATGCCCTACGGAAGTTGACATGCCCGTGCCACGACCAGTCTGTTACAGAAATTCTAAAACTGCACGGTCTGTTTTTTTGGACTTGAAACTGGGCTGTGATGGGTAAACCACGTCGCACTTGTAGGTCTCCGAATAAGCTTCATTTTGATATCTTACAGGCCAAGCGGTTCCACCCATATCAAAAGTTATGCCCTACGGAAGTTGACATGCGCGTGTCACGATCCGTCTGTTACAGAAATTCTAAAGCTGCACGGTCTGTATTTTTTGTACTCGAAACTAGGTTATGATGTGTAAACCCTATCAAACCTTTAGGGATCAGAATAAGCTTCGATTTCGTATCCTATGGGCCACGTGGTTCTACCCGAGTCAAAAGTTATGCCATACGGAGGTTGACATGCTCGTGCCACGATATGTCTGTTATAGCAATTTTAAAGCTGCACAGTCTGTGTTTTTGGACTTAAAATGATGCTGGGACAGGTAAACCCTGTTGCACCTGTAGGTCTCTAAATAAACTTCGATTTGATATCTTACGGAACAGATGGTTCGACCCATGTCAAAAGTTTTACCCTACAGAAGTTGACATGCATGTGCCATGATCAGTCTGTTACTGAAATCCTAAATCTGCACAGTGTGTGTTTTTGGACTCAAAACTGGGTTGCGACGAGTAAACCTTATATCACCTGTAGGTCTCCGAATAAGCTTCGATTTCATATCGTAAGCGCCGCGTGATTCCACCCGAGTCAAAAGTTAAGCCCTACTGAAGTTGACATGCGTGCGTCATGATGTGTCTGTTATAGCAATTCTAGTGTTGCACAGTCTATGTTTTTGGACTCTAAACTAGGCTGCGACATATAAACTCTGTCGCACCTGTAGGTCTCTGAATAAGCTTCGATTTGATATCTTACGGGGCATGTGGTTCCATCCATGTCAAAGGTTATGCCCTACGGAAGTTGACACGCCCGTGCCATGATCAATCTGTTACAGAAATTCTAAAGCTGCACGGTCTATGTTATTTGGAGTCAAAACTGGGCTGCGACAGCTAAACCCTATTTCACTTGTAGGTCTCTGAATAAGCTTCGATTTCATATTTTATGGGCCCCGTCGTTTCACCCGAGTCAAAAGTTATGCTTTACTGAAGTTGACATGCGTGTACCACGATATGTCTGTTGCAGAAATTCCAATGCTGCACAGTCCATGTTTTTTGGAATAAAAAATAGGATGTCACGGGTAAACCCTGTCACACCTATAGGACTCGGAATAAGCTTCGATTTCGTATCTTGTGGGCCACATGGTTCTACCTGAGTCAAAAGTTATGCCCTATGAACATTGGCATGCGTGTGCCACGATCTGTATGTTACAACAATTCTAAAACTGTATAGCCTGTGTTTTTTAGACTCGAAATGTGGCTGCAATGGGTAAACCTTTTTGCGCTTGTAGGTCTCTGAATAAGGTTCGATTAGATATCTTACAATGCACGTGGTTCCACTCATGTCAAATGTTATGCCCTACAGAAGTTAACATGCGCGTGCCACGATATATCTGTATATCCCGGTTCTTTGGAAGAACCTTATTTCAGTAGCTAGTTTGATTGAGTAAAGATTTTCTTTAAATGGTAATTTTTCTTTCTTCAAGATTTAGCAAATTTCATCTATTTTTCGTCTTACTTTGCTTCTCACTTTGCCTTTTTTTGTTCACTTTCCTTTCATTTATTTCTCTTTTCATTTTCCACTTCTTCTTTCATCATTGTCACTTTTTTCTTTCTCGACTTTCACTTTTTCCTTAATCCACTTTCACTTTCTCTACTTTTAATATTTCTTCGTTTCAGTTTTCTTAGATGAAGCTAACACAACCATTGATCGCTTGACCTCACAATTCCCATCTGATTCCCTTTTTTGAATTCCTTTTGAAGCTTCATTTGCTTCTCACTTTGTTTTCCTTTGTTTCTTTCTTTTCCTCGCTTTCATAATTCTTCATTTCTCTTTTTTGGTTTTTTTTCTAAGTGTTGAATACTCCTTCTAAGTTTCTAACGTCTTGAGACATTTTTCATTTGTAATTCTCCATTCATTTTAGATTTTTTACTTTAAATTTTTTTAGAGGGTGATGCTGTAGACATCATTTCTCATAGAATTATTTAAAGGCCATTTTTTAAACTCTTAGTGAGCTCAGTGGCCCGTTTCTTTTAAAAAGTGAATGTCTTCATGGATTTAAGCTTTTAATAAGCAGTATTCTATCTACCGTGTAGTGATGGAGGATTCAGAATACCTCATAACTATATCTACCAAAAAAGGAGAACCCTACCAGAATATACTTTCAATTATTTAAAAGATGTGAATACTTTTCACAACAATATGAGTACTTTTCAATTATTTAAAACATTTATTTAGATGATTTTTTATCATTTTTAAATAAAAAATTATTTATGTGTCAAATCAATGATTTTAGTGTTTTTTTTTTTCGAAATCTCTCAAGGTTTCTATGGCCTTCGCTCCTCCCGGGGTTTCTCTACCACCAATAAGAACTCTATCGGGAATTAGAAGGTCCGGTATGGCAGTTCCCACAGCAAGGAATTCTGTGTTTGATAGAATTTGGAAGTTAATTCCTTTGCTGTTGTGGGTTAGTATTTTTTCTATAGCCTCGGCTGTTTTTACAGGGACGGTGGATTTCTCAACCACGATTTTGTCCGATCTTGACACATCAGCAATCATACCAGCAGCTCCCAGTAAGTAAGATCTGTCGCTTTTCCAGCTCCAAGGCCCTGGGTTTTGGTTGGAGTATTAACCGAAACAAAGACATCATCCGCCTTACGCATGTGCTTTTCAACATCGGCGCTGAAGAAGAGGGTCGTAGATCGGGAGCTGGTCACCATTCCGGTCCGTGTTCCTTGACGCGGAAATGTCAACAACAGCTACTTCAATTGGAGGACACTTGAGAGCAATCACGATTCGCGGCCATGGTTGGCCCACCAACATAACCAGCTCCAATGCAACAGATTTATTGCCAAGAATGTGTGGAAGGAGAGAGAAAGTTAGAGAGAGAGAGAGTTCCGTTCCTGAGGGAGAGAGAGAGTTTTAATCGTACATAGTCAGAGATGTTAAAAAAGAGAGAATAATTTTAAAACCGTACATTTTTTGTTTTCAGTTTTCTCAATTATTTCTAAAGGAATTTTTGTTTTAAGAAGTAAAAAAAAAATTAAAAACCCGTCCTCAAACAAGCCCTAGTTTTTTGTCATTTTCCATTTAAACTATATTAATGATTGTAAATAAAAATTATGACAAAATATAAAAAATATTCATTGCACGTATTTCAAAATAAAAATATTTGTGTGCTCGAAAAAAGTTTCAACGTTACCCACAATTTGCTTCCAATTATTTACATGATCTATATATAAGATTTACTTGCAGTAAATACAAGATATTATAAAAACTTTTAAAACGTTACACTAAGGAGCAATAGACTTGTTTTGTGGCTGGATTTTTCTCTTTTTGAGAATTAAGAGTGATTAGTTTTTGTTTTATCTTTGACTATTTTTAATTTTTTTTCTTAAAATAGCATATTTGTAATGTTCTCCCTTTAATCTACTTGCATCGTTCGATTAGTAAGACACTGGGTAGAATACAGTTTAATCCCCTCTAATTTATTTATGTTATCAATTTCTTTCCTTAACTCTCAATTTAATAATTTGGTCTTTAAAAATTCAAAGCATAAACACTCCTTTCATGTGCATGTTATTACGACACCTGTTGAAGAAAGAGAAAAAGAAAGTATTAATTCAGAAGAAAAATCTTCATCACAGGCAAAAAGGGAAAACAGAACAATAACTTTCACCAAACACAGTGGGTGTCTAACCACTTCTGAAAAAATGGTCAGTAGGCATCTCCTGGAGAAATCATAGGCAACCGTTAGAAATTATATGTATACATACATCACTTACTCATTGTAAAGAATCATAATTCTTAATAAAAAATCAGAACAAGAAGTTCATCATCTTTCTTTAAGATCAGAACACTAAAGTGTTCATCATTTCTAGGGTTCATAATTTCTACATGGTATCAGAGCAACGATTCTGAGAACCAACACATAAAACAGTATGGCAGAACCATCGACCTCCGGCCAGCTTCACCACCACGACACCAATCCCAGACTGACCTCCATCCTGTTCACTGGCCATAACTACATACGTGGGCCAGGGAGGCTCGGGTGAGCCTGAAAGGAATAGGCAGACTGGGTTTCGTGGATGGTAGTAAGCCAAGGCCAGACCGAAACCCAGAGGAATGGGACATCATGGAAAGCCAGGTAATGACCTGGATAACTAATTCCATAGACCCAAAACTCAGTGAAATCTTTTATTTTTGTGAAACAGGACATGAACTCTGTGAAGAAATCCGGAGCAATTATTGTGAACAGAACAATTTCGTGCAAGTCTTTGAACTTAAACGAGAGATCTTCCAAGTAAAATAGGGGGACAGATCAGTACCGGAGTTGACCGGGTTTTTAAAATCTAAGTTCAAAGAACTCGAAACCCTAAGACCGATGACCACTGACCTGAAGGAACTTCAAGAGCGGGTTGAACAAGATATGGTGTTCCATTTCTTGACGGCTCTCGACTCAAGCTACGAGGCGTTCCGGGCTCAGATCTTGATGTCGACGGAGAAGCCAACATTTACCATGGTCTCAGCCATGGTTCAAAGAGAAGAAACCAGGAGAAGAGTGATGATTACCAGAGACGAAAAGGCGGAGGCACTAGCCATGGCGACCCAAGGCTCCCTCCGAAACCCTAGCCCTAGGGAAGGGGGGAGGCACCGCGGACAGCCAGGCGAGCCGGTGAGGTGCAGCCACTGCCGAAAGGAGGGCCTGCACCCTCATCTCCGGAAGAACCAGGGAAGAGAGAGAGGAAAAGGGACCGTCGCCTCTGGAACAGGGAGAAAGTCCCAGAAGGGGCGCGGGAATGACGAGCGAGGGGGTCTGTGAGGGAAACATTTCCCTTTTATACCGAGGGTTTTAGCGGAGCGGGTTACGGGTCGGTCGGGTCGAGACCCGACCGAGACCGCAGAGCCCACATGACAGACGGACCCGGTTCGGGTTATGGGTATCGAATGGAGGAAATGGACAGATCTGGATCCGTTAGAGTAGATCTGCACACAGACAACGACGCACAGATGGCTACACTGCTCAAACATTTTGGAGAATTTTTGCGCGATACCTCAGGTTCATCTATCTGCAATACTGTCAATTATTTTTCTAAGTCTGCAAATTTTTATCATAACTTAGAACACTAGATAATAGACTCTGGTGCCTCAGACACATCACTCATAAGACAAAAAACCTACACAGTCTCACTAAATTAGAAAGACCACAACACGCGACGGTAGCTAATGGAAATAAAGTTCCAATTTTTTGCATAGGGTCCACCACACTGTTCGCAAAAATCATTAACAACGTACTTTGCCTACCCAATTTTAACTCCAATCTCCTATCCGTTAGTAAAATAACCAAAGACTTAAACTGCAATGTTACTTTTTCGCCTGACAAAGTAATTTTTCAAGATCGAGTCACCGGGAGGAAGATTGGTGAAGGGAAATTTAGAAACGGTCTGTACTACTTAGAAGATGCCGACAAAACATGTCTTTTCACCTCCAGTACAGTACAAAAGACAAAATATTACACTGGAGATTCGGTCATCCCTCCGAAAAAATCCTAAACAAATTACTCGGTTGTAATTCAGATTCTAGCAGTTGCTTAGTCTGCAAACTTTCAAAATAAACCAGGTTACCCTTTCCGCTATCTAGTAGTACTGTAAAACGATGTTTTCAATTAATTCATTCTGATGTTTGGGGACCTGCCCCAGTTGATTCATATAATAAATTCAAATATTTTGTTACATTTATTGATGATTTCTCTCGCACCACATGGTTATACCTCTTGAAATAAAAAAAATGAAGTCTTCAGTTGTTTTCAAGAGTTCAACAATTTAGTTGAAACAACCATAAAAATATTTAGGTCCCGAGTATACTAACAACACCTTTTTTGAGTTTTTTAAACAAAAATGTATACGACATCAAACCACCTGCATCCACACCCCACAACAAAATGGTGTCTCAGAACGTAAAAACCGACACCTTCTTGAAATTACTAGGTCTCTCCTCCTCCAAAACAACGTACCCAAGAGATACTGGTCCGATGCTATACTCAGAGCAACCTATCTCATCAATCGGTTACCTAGTGTAAAATTGCATCTGAAAAGCCCTCTAGAAAATCTCAAGGGTAGGAAAATTAACCTAGATCATATACGAGTATTCGGATGTACATGCTTCGTACACATTCCAAGACTTGATAAATTGGACAAAACCTCAGTCAAAACCCTATTTTGGGGTATTCCGCTGAGAAAAAGGGGTATAAGTGTTACAACCCAATAAACCATAAACTCTACATCTCGCAAGATGTGTAATTTTTAGAACTAGAATCCTATTACCCAAAGGACCCCGACAACCATAACCACCACCAAACGTTTCCGCTACTTAACAGTATTATTTCCTCTGATATCATAAGACAGTAACATGATACCGCATCAGCCGCGCCTGAGACAACTACCTCAGGGGGAGCAACTGATGAGGCAGTTGTCACTGATGAGGCAGTTTTCACTGATGAGGCAGTTGTCACTGATGAGGCAGTAATCGTAAGAAGGTCAACAAGGCAAACTCAACCCCCAGCAAGATTAAAAGACTACGTGTCCCATCAGGTTCTATACCCTATCCAAAATTTCCTATCTTATGATAAAATCTCTAACATCCACAGGGCATACTTGGGAAAAATTGGTGAAACAGTTGAACCAAAGACCTATCAAGAAGCCCAACTAGACCCCAAATGGAGAAAGGCGATGAATGAAGAACTTCTAGCCTTGCAAAAGAATGAAACTTGGGACATAATCCCACTACCCAACGGGAAGAAACCTGTAGGATGTAAATGGGTCTACAAGACCAAATACAACAGCAACGGCACCATCGAAGATATAAAGCCCGACTAGTTGCCAAGAGCTTTACTCAGACATATGAAGTGGATTACCATGAGACGTTTGCTCCAGTGACAAAAATGAATACGATCCGAGTGTTACCATCCGTTGCCACCAACCTCAGCTGGGAACTATATCAAATGGATGTAAAAAAACGCATTCCTCCAAGGAAAACTGGAAGAAGAAGTATATATGTCCCTACCTCCAGGACACGAGAAAACAACGCACCCATCTATGGTATGTAGATTAAAGAAGGCTATGTAGGGCCTGAAATAGTCACCAAGGGCATGGTATGGAAAATTAAGCTGGTCTCTTTTAAAAATTAACTTTGTCAAAAGCTCTGCTGACTCATCTATGTTCGTCAAACACACGAACAACTCCACCACCATCATTTTAGTCTACATGGATGACATCATCATCACCGGAAATAACCACGATGAAATATGGAGTGTTCAACAATTTCTAAAATGGGAGTTTGATATTAAAGATCTAGGAAAACTGAAATACTTCCTAGGGATAGAAATAGCTCACTCGAAAAAGGGACTATTTCTATCTAAAAGAAAATATATCTTAGACTTGTTAAAAGAAACTGGCATGATAGGGGCAAAACCTGCTAGCACACCAATGAAAACCAACATGAAAATAGGACTTAATGATAGCAAACCATTAATTGATATAGGCCAATAGCAAAGACTAGTAGGAAAACTAATTTATCTAACGGTTACAAGACCAGATATCACTTTTGCAGTTATCGTTATCAGTCAATTCATGCACGTGGCAGCCACAAAAAGGATACTCAGATACCTTAAAGGAACACCCGATCAAGGGATATGGATGAAGAGAACCAGGGCAAACTCCGTAGTTGGATACACTGATATAGAATGGGCATGTAGTTATGATAGAAAATCTACAACTGGTTTCTGTGTCTTTGTAGGTGGAAATCTAGTAACCTTCAAACCGGTGAATAACTTGGATAACAAACATTAATTACTAAGATCTATACATAAAAGCATTATATGACGTTTTTGCTACAATCTGGTGGTTGGACCACATTCCATAAATGTCAATCAACATCGAAATATTTAATTGACTTTTCTTTCGAAGATTTAAAACGATATGGTAAGCAAGGAGAAGACATGTTCGGAGGAAGAGCAAGAAACAAACAGTTGTAGCAAGGTCAAGTGCAGAGGCAGAATACAGAACTATGGCCTCCACTGCTAGTGAACTCACATGGATTAGACATCTTCTTCAAGACATGAAGGTTGAGATGAAAAAAATGATAGAGATGCACTGTGACAACCAAGCAGCACGTCATATTGCAATGAACCCCGTTTTCCATGAGAGAACCAAACACATTGAAGTGGACTGTCACTTTATAAGAGAGAAGGTACAGTCGGGAGAAATCGTCATTCCTTTTGTACGTAGTGAAGACCAGCTGGCCGACATCTTCACCAAAGCCCTCGACAAAAATAGCCTCCAAAGAATACTTAACAAGTTGGGCTTGATCAACCTATACGAACCCAACTTGAGGGGGAGTGTTGAAGAAAAAGAAACAGAAAGTATTACCTCAGAAGGAAAATCTTCATCACAGGCAAAAAGGGAAAGCAAAACAGTAACTTTCACCAAACATAGTGGGTGTCAAACCACTTCTGAAAAACGATCAGTAAGCATCCGTTGGAGAAATCATAGGCAACCGTTTGAAATTATATGTATATATACATCACTTACTCATAGTAAAGAATCACAAATCTTAATAAGAAATCAGAACAAGAAGTTCATCATCTTTCCTTAAGATCATAACACTAAAGTGTTCATCATTTCTAGGGTTCATAATTTCTACAACGCGATTATCTTGTTCACCTCACCTGGTGAGCTCCTGTATGCAACTTTATTAGTTTTTGCTCTTCTTCTCTTTCTACTTGTAGTCACACATCCAGCCTGTAAGATAGACGTGTCCTAACGCGATATTCACTGGAAAATTTTATTACTTGTAATTTGAAACTCTTGTGATTAACTTATAAAATTAAATGTTGAGGGCCAAATTGACGCCTGTAGTAAACTATAAAACTAAATTAACTTGCAAATAGAATTTTAGGTTTTTTTAAGGAGCAATTACACGCTGATCAAATATATTTCATAAAGGAAGATGTATTCATTTTAAATTTAGATCAAGTTTTAACGGTAAGAAAACAGAAGTTTTGGATTCCTCTCAATTAATAAATTGTTTACATAAAATTACAGACGATAAGAATTAGTAGATGAAATATGATACATCAAGTACGTTGACACCTCTTGAACACTCTCACATATTATTAACATAAAACGTTTGAGTAGAGAAGTAAAAAAAAAATCAACAATACTTAGATGAAAACATGATCCAAATATCATGAGAAAAAAAAGAACAAAAAATGGTAGCATCCCACCAAAATGGTAACAATAGTGGGGCTCTTAGAAGTTGAGCAATATGTGACCTGTTACATACCCAATAAACATAAGTGACAACAAAGTTTATCTTAAAGATAAAAATCAAATATCTAACTTAATCACGACGCCAACATCAATAAATCTTGAAAGGTCGAGAACGAAGAATTGCAAACCATGTAAGCATAAAAATTCTCCAACAATAACTGGTGACAGTCAAATGTCAAGAGTATTACTTTTGAAATTCATGGCCAGCTAGACCAAAAATAAAATTTTAATAGTGAAATTATCAATAGCACAGCAAAATATCTCTTTAGAGATTTCAAAATCCCCGTGGGTCTCCGAGCTCGCGGAAACCCGCCCCTCTAGGTTGGGGTTATGGATAAATGAGTCACGGAACGAATATGAGATAATTATAAATAAATTGTGTGGGTATGTGACGGGGTGAATATAACAGTCCACACACTGTTACCTGCCCCACTTATTTTTTACATATGTTTTTTTTAAATATATTATAATAAAAAAATAATTTTATGTCACAAAACAATCTAACACTATTTTTGTTAACTTCACATTACACTAACTATTTTAATAGTTAAATAGGACGATACATATATTTTTTCTCATAAATTATCTTCATTCTCTCTTTGTCACCATTAATTTATTATCCTCATTTTTACATATGTCATCCTCTAAAAATATCGTTGAGAAATTCTACATATAGATATCAAGTTTAAAGAAAGATTAAAGACTCGTGAGGCACTGTGGATAACTCGATCCTAGTCGGAATTTTTTTATCCCCGACATGTATCTCTTTAAATAGAAAATGAGACAGGATAACGTTGACATATGAAAATGGGATGGGGATGGGACCGTCCGACCCGCCCCATCCATTTACATCCCTATTTCTCTGCTGTGAGTGTCAAGTATCAATACGCTTGCCACCTTCTCTTATCTCTTCCGCAAACTCCATCCTCACTTGCAAACACAATACAGAGTCACAGACAGTGAGCTAGAGAGAGAAAGTAAGAGAGAGAAAGTAAGAGAGAGAAAGATGCAGGTTTCAATTTGCATGCCGACATTATCTTCTTCTTCTTCCAGCATTTTGAAACTTACCCAAAATCCTCTTTTGGGTCAATGCCCTTTCGGTAAACCCTATTCAACTCTTCAAAGAAGAGCCTCTTTAACCACTAGGGCACTCATATCGACCACCAAGGAATCAGTATTGAAGGAGTTTAAGGAGCAAAGAGCTCTCAAGGTATTACATTAGTTAATTTTCCTCTTACCTTGCATTATCGGTAAGATTTTCTCTGTTTGGTTGCTGAGAAAATCGGGTAGAGCTATCTAGAATTCTCATTTATTGTGCCTTTTGTAGATTATATCAGGTTTGCAGAATTTTAATAAGGAAAATGTTGCCTCTGTTATTACTGCTGCAGACAAGGTTGGTTCAGTTTCTCTCACTATCTAGTCTACACTTTTTCCTTCATATTTAATTTTATATATTATGGTTTTTAGTAATAGAATGTAATATTGTCAAATTAGTTGGCTCATTTTTTTATTCCTTCATTTAGTTCTTTCTTTTTTCACTTTTAGCATCCTTATTTGAAATTTTATTGCAAAAAGTGAAAAAAGAAAGAAAGAGAAAACTATGTACTTTGAGTGATTTGCAATCACACCCCTGCTAATATTTTTAGCTAATTTATCCCCCGCACTTTAAATTTTTTGGAATTAAGCCTCTCAACCTGAAAAAAAAAAATCGTCAATGTAATAGGGATTTCATAGTACATTACTTATGATGGATTAGTAGTTTATGTTACAAGCATATTAATACTTGTATTATTGACATCTTTCGGCCAAAATCTTCGAGAAAGAGCGACGCTGTTGAAAATAATCATCTATAGGCTACTAGAATTCATCTCTAAAGCTTTAATAGTAACTTTGCTGATTTGTTGTCTAATAATGTCTTGAATTTACAATACATCCTGTTAAAGTACTGCCTCTGCGTGATTCACTCTGTTCTATATTGTCTTTTATAGCTAATCTTGGTTTTTCTTCTCTATTATTACATATAACCTTCAGGGTGGAGCTACTCATGTCGATATAGCTTGCGACCCGGAGTTAGTGAAGCTTGCCATCAGTTTAACTTCTCTTCCGGTAAAGTCACTTACCATGAAAGAATATTTAAGCATATTTACAATCAGATTATCATTTTTCTTTTCTGCATCGAAAATTTCATCCATATTCCATCTTATGTTCAAACATTAAGGAAATAATAAAAGCATTTTACGCATTTTAATATGGTTCTTTATGCATTTTAATTTTCTTGTTCTGTCATTATGTTGTCGAATTGGCATACTTTTTGAACCTTTGAATCGCTAATGCTAAAGCAGGGGAAGAGATTCCAACCCGAAAAGGAGAATGAAATAAATGAAAAAAACCACACCATTTATGTTATGGTTGATTCAAAAGTTTGTTGTTAGTTAATAAATTATTGGAAATGAATAAAATGATCTTGAGACTTTTGTTTGTGCCGATATCTCTTTCGTTTACGTGTTTTTCATTATTGCAGGTTTGCGTTTCTTCAGTGGATCCAGCTGCATTTTTAGCTGCAGTCGAAGCTGGAGCACTCATGGTTTGTTCTTCAACTTGTTCGTTTCAATTCTGTTCTTGTTCAACTTTTGCATTTCGAGATAGTGATCTTTACTCAATGAAAGCCATTTGATTGACGAAGAATATTACAATTTTTCTTGTGGAAAATGTAGGTGGAAATCGGAAATTACGATTCATTTTACGAGAAGGGAGTGGTTTTCTCTGCAGAACAGGTACGCCTTCTCTTCTTTTATGAATTTTCATAAGATCATCATGTAATTTAGTATAATTTCTTTCTATGCAAAACGAATTCTTTAAATGTGATTTGAAGAAATGTGAAGTGAAAATATTGGGAAAGACAGAAGAACTCTAAGATGTGCTTCAAAAGATCTTTACAATTTGATATCAAACAGGTAGTGTACATTTATTTTTTGGGGAGAATTTCTTCAAGCCTCCCATATGCTTGAATGACACGGACACTCCTATTTTGAAAAATGACACAAATCTCCTTTATTTTGAGATTTTGTTGACAAATAAAATAAAAAATGTTATTTCTTACACTAACGCTGTTAAATTAAATTTAACTCCAGATTTTCCTTTATATTTTTCTTGTCAATCGTAAGTGTTCTAAACCGAAACGGTTTTTGAGATTCCAAGTACACTTCTCTTTTTCTAAAACTATTTCAAGATTCCAAAATCATTTTTGGAAATAATTTTTAGATTCTAGAACCATCTTTATTGGAAATGGTTAAGAGTATTTTTGTACATTCGTAGAGAAACAATGAGTTTTCTAACTGAGTGTACATAAGTGTTATTTTCCAAAATAGAGAAGGTATCTATGTCATTTAAACAAACTAACTCGCCTGCGCATATGATATAGAGAAGTACGGAAAGTGCCTAGCTTTATTTCGTTCATTAATTATCTATTCATATTCTGCCAAAAATTTCTTGAAATCATTGACATTTACATCATCAATCTCAACTGAAGTAACGTTTTGGCCCATTTTTATGTCTTATGAAATTAATTTCATTCCCACTTACTATTTCCGTGTTCTCTTATCTTCTCCTCGCCTCGCGCGGCTGATTACAGATATTAAAATTGACAAAGGAAACTAGGAGGATTCTCCCGTCTGTTCTCTTATCGGTCACGGTTCCTCACACGCTTGGCCTTCCTGATCAGGTTTTGAGAAACAAGGAAATCTTTTTTTTTTCTCAAATCAAGATCATGCTAATATTTAGTGAATTTTGTCATTCAATCTTTGTATTTAAATAACAGGTGAAGCTTGCGGAGTTATTGGAACAAGAAGGTGTTGATATCATTCAAACAGAAGGAGGAAAATATTCCCACCCATCGAAATCCGGCGTTCTTGGTTTAATCGAAAAGGTAAAAGCTTAAGGAAAATTAAGTTTCATGCTACATAAAATCTAAGTCTATTTCTTATCTGTGACCGATCGGAGAATAAGTTGAATGCTTTTAATTGGGTAATTGTATGCTATAATTCAAGCTTCATTTGAGCATTTGAATTACAGCAGAAATAAATAAATCAAACATATAGATCGTTCTGTTGTGAAAACTTATGGTGTAATATGTCTATAGACTCTAAGAGTTTTAGATTATTTCATTGCCAAAAAGTGTTCTAGGACTGCAGATTAGCTAAATGCAAATCCCATTTCCGCATGTTCCAAAAAATTTTTATATATACCAGATTGAATTTCGTTGTAAGTAATTTTGTATGGTCATTATGGTAAGTACAGGCAGCGCCAACGTTAGCATCCGCATATTCTATTTCCCGGGCTGTCAAGATTCCGGTTATGTGTTCATCTGGTCTAAGTGCTGTGACAGCACCAATGGCGATCACAGCAGGAGCGGCAGGCGTGGTACGCATCTTTATTTTTCACCATAATATTAGTTTATAGACTATACTATATTAATTTAAAGACAATACGGTAAACTTGTGCTACAATTGTTGGTTTTCTAATATAGGGAATTGGATCGGCCGTAAACAAGCTAAACGATGTGGTAGCTATGATTGCGGAGGTGAGAAGCATTGCAGATTCATTAGCACTGGCAGACAAGCGTAAAAGATCGGAAGAAATTTCTTTGAGACTGTGAATCCTATGGTTCAATTAGACCTTCACCATGAGATATACACAATGTAAGATCTCCTTCACAAATTAGATATTTTCCAGTTCTTAATTGATTCCTCTATGCTGTGTTTGGAACTCATGAAAGTGAGGAAAAAGGAAAAATTTGTGGAGAATTTTGTTTTTGCTGTCAATGAAAAGTGAAGAATAAAGTAATAAAACAAACATATATCCTAGCATATAGACCCTTTTCATGGTACTAAGTTAAAAAATAGCTTAAAAAATATAGTAGTAAATAAATGGTCATTTTTTAGTTGGTGTAATTTAAAAAATTATTAGCTGTTGTCCTTATCTTATCCATTATCAATTTATTTTATTTAAGGATGAAATTTATTGATATACCTTGATTCTAGTGAACATTTTGTTTGTGATTTTAATTCAAAATTTTTCCAAATTCTCTCCCAATTTTATGCCTGGTTTTTCTTTTATATATTCTTTAATATTTTTTCAATTATGTATTTGCGCTCTAAATTATCTATTAAAAAGTAATAGTTAAAATTACGTTTTTAAAAAATTAGTATGTGATATTTCTTTTTTCACAAAATAATTTAGTCGTGTAAATTTATAGATCACAGGTAAAATATGATTTTAAAAAATAATATTTGATATGTTTTTAGATATGCCATTTATCTAATTATCTACTTAAAAATCATCTTTCAAATATTCCATAAATTTAGGAGTAGTTATATGAATTATTGGTGATTGCATATTTAAAAAAATTGATTCAAACAATTGATTTGTTGATATTAATCCTCAAATTAAAAAAAAAATTGAGTAGAAACATGAGATAAATGCATGCATTGTAGACAAATCATAAAAGTTACAATTAAATTAATTAAGAAGGGTCATTTTATCCACTTTAATTTTTTTAGGTCAATTTCTAACTTACTACTATAATAGTGGTCTATATATGCCATTTTCCCTAAAACAAAGCGGAAAATGAAAAAACAATAGCCCAAAATGATTAAAATAGATATTTTATTTACAAAATTAATACAGATGTAGATAATTAGATCATTTACTCGGTCGTTTAAAAAAAACAAATTTAGACTATTTTTACCATTTGAAACTAGAAAGTTGAATCAATTTTATAATTCTTCCTAAAAACAAATATAAGTATAATTATATTTTTTTGCGTGGTAATAAAATATAAAGGAAGAAAAAATATTAAACTTCAATAGGTGGGGGCGCTAAGGCCATGTAATAGTGCAACATATTGGAATGGGCCCTTACCTATAAAAAATTAATTTAATATATTACACTATTGTGTTAAATATTAAACAGACACTACGATCTTAGCCAAAAATCGAGAAATGTATGAATTTTTATTTTTCCAATTGCCTACTTTATATCACATTACTTCCATACAAATTCTTTATCTATTGGATGTGGAAACACTGATCCTGTTATAGACCATCCCTTGGTGAAATGGGCGCTCTTTGTGGGCTTAGACCTCCATCCCAAACATCAGCTTTTTAGTTTTCACTTTCCAATCTCTATTTATTATGGAATGATAAGTTGAATTGGTCACTGGTTAAATTTTTATATCCGTATCATAGTTGGGGAGGTTTGAGTAGTAGTATTATTTAATATTTTAAAATCATGGTCGTTCATGCAAGAACGAATAATCACGATCACTTCAGTACTTCAGTACTTGTGGTGAGGTGATGACATTTTTTATCTTTGTGTTTTGACTTCTTTAATTAAATCTGGACAATCAGTTCTTAAAATTTCATGAAATGGATGACTTTAAATTAATAGGATTCTCTCTTGTTCGTAAAATTTTATCTGAACATATTTATTAGGTGATTGAAAATACGTGAAGTTGAAAAACACGGGATTGATTTTATCTTTTTAAAAGTAGACAGTTTCTAAATTTAATGTGATAAAAACTATTTTAGTCATCTGTGTAGCCACTAGCAAGTGTAATAAGTAAATTTTAATTACTTTTTGTCAAAGACGTATTAAAATTTTATTAAAATATTAAAACAAATATTTTTTATTTGTGAGGCCTATTTGAAAACGTTAAGTTACAACATTTCCATTGAATATAACCTTATTCAATGCCAATATACTCTCTATTTTTAATAATTACACACAACATCACCGTCCTTAGTGAAATATTCAATGTGTCCCCAAATTGTCTTACTAGTTTTTTATCAAAACATTTTAAATTTAAACTAAAAAGAAAGGAAACAAATATTTTAGACATATTTTTAAACAAACAGTTCGTGAAAAAGTTATAATTTATAAACAAATACAATTGAGAAAATGAGAGAGAATAGTGTTTTATCACTATGATTTTTTATTTTACAGAAGTGCAGATGAGAGAGTTATAAGAAGAAAAATTTACGCTGAATTATATTTTGGTTAAAATGAAACTAGAAGGAATTTCTGTGTGAGTTTTAAAACTAAAAGGTTGGGTGTATAATTAAAAAAATACATGAAAAATTGGTGTAATTTACATATTTGAAAAATATTGTTGGCCTTTAATACATACTGAGCCTGACCCTCCGAGTTTGACAAACAAAAAATTTGTTTTGACAGAAGATTCTATAAACCCATGAATATTCCGTATGGAGGAGAGGTACATTTGCACACAAATTAGATATACAAACACAAATGAGCTACAAGTGTACCTTTCTAGTATGGTAAATTACCGTTGAAAACGTTTTCAACTAATCTGAAAGTTGATATCAAACGTTTTTGCACATTCTTATTAGTAACGGATAACAACCATTATTCCAAATATGTTTAAAGGACGTGCGAATGTTGAAATATTTTAAGATTATAAAATATTTATTAAAGTTAATATTAACATTATAATAAATACATTAGCTTCTAAAATTATTGTAAATCTAAAATGAAATTAAAATAATAATAGCAAAGATACTGTTTTTTTATATTTACAATTAAACTGTTGAAATATAAAAAAAAATTATTGTACATCACTTGGAGATGATATATTTATAACTAAGCCATTACAAACACTTGGAGATGATAAATCATCTACAAGAATTTTTAAAATTATGAATGCATAATCCTAATAAATGTATACCGTAAAATGAGATGAAAAAACTAATAAAAAAGATTTATGTGAGAGAACTATTGTTGTCAAGGATTTTTTCTCACATACTAAAAAGAAAGCAAAGAGAGAAGAAAATATAAGAACGATGCAATAGACAAAAATTGCTTGATTTGTATTAAATGAGAATTGTTACAATTGACCTCTATTTATAGGTTTTTACAGAATGTAATCAAGAATCTCCCATAACGGAATTTTCACGATTTATGGAAAAAGAAGACTTTCTTTTCCTATTCTGCCATGATGGCAATCTTCACATTCTCTTTTGATTGGTTCTTCTTTCTACATGTGGCTCGACCGAGGTCTCACTCATGCTCATGTTCTCCCCATTACACTCAACAAAGTTTCATTCGTTGTGGTGTAATGATGGTATTTCGCTGATCACGTGCATTTCGATAAGGGGTTTGATTGATTAGATTTTCTGTCCTTTTTTCCATTTGTTAGAATCTGCAAATATAAATAGCATACAAGGATAATAATTAATGAAATAAGTAGGAAATGTGCATATCGTTTTTGCGTACCGCTTCATTTCCCGTTCTTACTGACATTTTCCTCGAAGGTACACATAGATTTCTCATCATTTCTATATGTCACTACGTCTTCCCATTCCCAGTCGCTTTTATTGGGAGCGTATGTTTGAAATATTTTTATTAGATGAGACACATCCTCCCTCCTTTCCAGTTGTCATTCTTACATTCGACAGTTCAAATGATGGTTTGTTCCGGGTCTTCCAGATAAACTCTTCTGAAATAGTTCAGAATGTTATTCGCGGTCTTAGGATCATTGGACAATCGAGTCCGATTACGACTGTTAGGTTGAACCAAAAGATGCTGGTCTTGGGGCATGGGAGTGGAGACTCTAACGGTTGACCTAGACATGTTGTGAAACATGTTTAATAGACCAGTAACAAATTAGTTTAGAACAAAACAGTTTATCTAGCTCTAAATCTAATTGGTACATATATAAGAGTATAATCGTAATTTCTTTAATCCCTAGGTGAATACAAAACTTGACTTAGTTAGTTATGATCTTTGATATGTCAAAGGAGTGAGTTCGAATTGTCAACCTCGGCTGTTCGGGTCGTGATTCAACTATGTTAGAGTTGTGTGATTCACATATATAAAAATTCGTGGCGAGATGACAAATGCAATAATATCACCTTATGTTTAATTGATGAGTGTGTGAATAAATTAAATTGTCCAAGCATACGATGAAATGAATCATTGAATAAGACATGGTGAACTGTACGAAACAATTCACGATTATGTCTTTCTTATTCACAGTCGATAAATGAGTTAAGGAAATAATAACTAGAAGGGTAAAATGATAATTTTACATTCTGCTCTTGTTACTGATATTCACGAAGAGTAATATGTTGAAATATTCAGTAGACAGTGAAATAAAAGAGTTTATTATTTATACCAATAGAAAATATAGCGCTCACGAATCGAGAGTTGATTCAGCATCAGACCTATAGTGGAGTCATACGATATCAGGATTAAAATAGGTTGGGAGTTTATGAAGATAAATTCACCGAGTTTTTGAATCATATAGTTTTATTCATGTGGGTCAACTTGGTCTCAAGAGTAGCTCATAAGTACATGAATGAAAAATAACACCAATTGGACCAAAAACGTGTTTTGGACCAAGTTATATTTTCCGTACACATATGTGATGGGTGTTGTCACTTAATTAGTGAAAAGTAAGTGATTAACGTTTAAATTGATTTATTTTTTATTTTTTAATTATTGAATAATTAGTAAATAAAATTAATTAATTAATTAATTAATGCATATCAATTTAATTTATCAATTTGGATTGACACAACATTGACTCTAGGGAGATATGCAATTTTCGGTAATATCAAATATTATAGGGTGAATGTTTGGTAATTTAACATATATGGGTATATGTGCTAATTTCGTAATTATTATATAAGAGATGACAATAGAGTTGCATCCCTAACTCTAACACAATGTGTGTTACATAAAGTAGAGAAAACACAGTTTCTCTCTCCCCCTAGTTGCCGCCGAAATACACAGAGGAGAAAGAAAAATATGATTTTTCTTCTCCAGTTGGTGTGAAGGCTTCTTCGAGTTTTACAAAGAACGAAGAACATAAAAACAATAAATAGGATTCCACCAAGTTAGAAATTCTCCGATACAACATAAGGTATAAATCGTTTCTCTCTCTATTGAACACGTTTAACTAAGTATGTATAATTGTAAGTATGGTTTTAATATTTAATATGATTAAATGGTTGACGTGATTTTTTTTATTTTTCACCCACAATCCGTCCGTGGTTCATTGATTTTTACGCAAATTTTAAAACCCAATCCAACACCTATTTCTTAGGAAGAGGATCTTCCGGAGCGTCCAAGTTCTCCCCTAATTCCTTCGCAATTAGAACAAAGGGAATCCATCCCTTCTCACTCCTCCGACTCTTAAGGGGGAAATGAGGAGCCTTCCTTATGGAGATGGAGGTGTTTTATAGGTGCTCCCCCTATCCCTTCCTCTGTAAGTTTTCTCAGTGATCCCTGTTGTGCACACATAGTGCTTCGCAAGATCCAGTTTGACTTGGACATGGCGACTGCCCATGGCATGACCATTGGGAACCAGTTATACTCTCTAAGCCATGGCCTGACGAACGTATGAATAACATTATTTTTTTGATTCTTTCCTTTTTTACTTTACATTTATTGATGTTTCACAGTTTGTCTTTTTAGGCCGTTGTCCACCATAATGCTCTCCATGAGTATTACCTCTCTTTAGAGTATGAGATGTTTGACTGAGGAAGAAGGTGGCTGATTGCCAGGATGTACTCGATCACCTCGATGATGAAAACGAATGCCCGAATAAGAGCAAGGCCGACCTTCAAGGCATTGTGGAGAGGCTTGCTCAAGATACAACTGCGGTGGCCGAGGAACACTTTAAGGTTATTGACTCCTTGAAGATGGCTAGCAAGTCCTTGGAGGCTAAGATAGTCTCCAACAATTATTCTAATAATTTCAGCGTAAAATGTTAAAAAAATGGGAAGTCCTTGGCTGCGTGTGAAGAGAAGTTGAAGACTACAAATGAGAAGCTAGCGGCTGTTATATTAGCTAGATCTGAAGCTGAAATGAGAGAAAGTCAGACTGAAGACACTTTTCAAGCCCTATTTGACAAGGCCGAGAAAATGGTCAATTGTGCTTGTTGGATCGGGTTTTAATAATTTGGGGAAACCATTGAACCACGAATGGTTCATGGACATAAAATGAAAAATTTCACATCAACTATTTAATCATACTAAATATAAAACATTTTATTCATATTTACATTGTTATATTTAGAAGATATGGAAATAACATTATACATTTCTTGTATCAGAGAAGTTATGACTTGGTATGATCCTCTTGATTGTCTTGCATTCTTCGTTCTTAGTAGAACTTGAATCAATCTTCGCATCAACAAGCACTTGTAAGATTCAGAAGTATATCTCAATAGGATGTCGTCAGGAATTGAATGTGGCTTTCAAAACAACTGAAGAATTTTTTTTTCCTCTAGATTTCGACGGCAACAAGGAGGGGAGAGAGAAGCTGCTTTTTTTACTCTGTGATCATGGTTGTATCAACACACTTAGGGACAACCCTAATGTCATCTCTTATATAAAGGAAATTTACACATATACCCATATACTATAAATTGCTGAAATTCTCCTCCCTTTAATGGAATTATTAAAATTTTACATCTTTCTAGAGCCAATACTGTGTCCAAATCTATTAATCTAAATTGATAAATTAAATTAATATTCATCAATTAATTATTTAATTAATTTTTTTTATTTACTAATTATCCAATAATTAGAAAATAACAATTAATTAATTGGAACATTAATTTTTGCTTTTTACTATTTTAGCGACATTACTCATCACATAGGGGTTCGGGAAGTATACCTTGGTCCAAAATATGTTTTGGTCCAACTAGTGTTGTTTCTCATTTATGTCTTTATCAGCTATCTTGAAACCGACTAGACCCAAATGAATAAAACTATAGGATTGAAATACTCAGCTAATTTATCTTCATAAATTTCTGACTTATTTAATCCTGACATTGTAAGACTTCACTATTAGTCCGATGTTGAATCAACTCACGATTCATGTGCGCTATTTTTTATGTTGGTGTAAATACACACTTTTTATTTCACGATCCACAAAATATTTTGCTATGTTACCCTTCGCGAATATCAGTAACAAGTGCAGAATATAAAATTATCGTTTTACCCCTCTAGTTATTATTTCATTAACTCCTTTATTGACTGTGAATAAGAAAGACATAACAGTGAATTGTCTCGAACAGTTCACCATATCTTATTCAATAATTCATTTCATCGAGTGTCTGGCCAGGTTTATTAATTCACACACCCATCAATAAAGCATAAAGTGATATTATTACATTTTACAATCTCGCCATGGATTATATTTCTGTGAATCATGTAACTCCAACATAGTTGAATCACGATCCCAACAGCCGAGATATTATCCGTCAATTCAAACTCACTCATTTGGTGTATCAAAGACTACAAGTAACTAAGTCAAATTTCATATTCACCTCAGGATTAAGGTAATCGCGAAAATACCCTAAAGGTGTAAACAATTAGATTTATAGTTATATAAATGACTTTGCTCCAAACTAATTTGTTACTGGTCTATTCAACATGTTTCATAACATGCCTAGGTCAACCGTTAAAGTCTCCACTCTCATACCCCAAGACTGACATCATTTGGTTCAACCTAACAGTCGTAATCGGACTCAATTGTCCAGTCGATCCTAAGACTACGAATAACATTTTGAACTATTTTAGAAGAATTTATCTGGAAGACCCCTCAGTCTTTACTCTTCTTATGTTGACAATAGTTCCAGGACTTGAGTAAATTATAAATACACTTTAATTAAAAGACAACTTTCATTCATTAAATTCAGTAATACAAAATGTCTGAGAAATAACTAAATATTCATATATAGTTATTACACCCTACTTTATGAACATAATTCTAATAATCTTCCACTTGGACTAAAGTAGGCGTGTACAATCTCCTATCCCCACACCCTACAGATGACCATCAAAGACTTTACTACTTAAAGTTTTCGTGAATGGATCTGTCAGGTTGTTGACCTTCGATATGTGTGTTACGACAACATCTCTACGTTGAACAATCTCTCCAATCATGTGATGTTTACGCTCTATGTGTTTGGATCTTTTTGTGGCTCATTGGTTCATTCAAATTCGCTACAACCCCACTGTTATCGTAGTAAAGTGTCATGAGCTTGTCAGCTTCTGGATCAACTTTCAGTATATTCAAGAATTTTTTAAGTCATAGAGACTCCTTTGTAGCTTCACAAGCTACCACATACTCAGATTCTATGGTAGAATCACTAATGCAAGATTGCTTGATACTTCTCCTTACAACTGCTCCACCTTTCAAGATGAACACCGATCTTGAAGTGGGTCTCTTAGAATCCCTTTGTGCTTGGAAATCATAATCAGGAAACCCCATCATATTCATGCCAGTACCTGAATACACAAGCATGTTGTTCCTTGTTCTCTTAAGATACTTATGGATATGCTTGACGGTATTCCAACGCTCGAGTTCAGGATTAGATTGGAAACGACTCACCACGCCCACCGCGTAGCAAATGTCTGGCTTAGTGTAAAATATCACATACATGAGACTTCTTACGGCTGATGCATATGGTATCTTTCTCATATCTTCCTCTTCTTGATGAGTCTTGAGAGACTGCTCCTTGAAGAGGCTGACTCTACGCCAGAAAGGAAGATATCCCTTCTTGGAGTCTTACATACTGAAACGGTCAATCACCTTATCAATATAAGATATTTGAGATAGTGTCAATTGTTTGTTCTTCTTTGAAAGATCTGAATACCTAAGACAAAGGCAACTTCTCCAAGATCCTTCATATCAAAATGCTTTGCAAGTCAAATCTTAAAATCATACAATTTTCCTACGTCATTCCCAATGAGCAGAATATCGTCCACGTACAAAATCAGAAATAATATCTTCCCTCTGTGTATCGGCTTATACACACAGGGTCATCCACTAACTGCTCAAAATTGAAGTTTTTGACAGTTTCGTAGAATATGATATTCCACGATTGGGACGCTTGCTTAAGTCCATAAATGGACTTCAGCAGTTCACAAACCTTGCCCTCTTGGCCTTTCTCCATGAACCAGTCTGGTTGAGCCATATGAATGCGCTCTTCAAGATTGCTATTCAAAAAAGCAGTTTTGACATCCATCTACCAGATTTCATAATCGAAGGCAACAACAATGGACATGAAGATTTAGATGGATTTAAGCATGACCACCAGTGAGAATGTATCCTCATAGTCAATACCTTCATTTTGGGTATAGCCCCTAGCTAGTATCCTAGCTTTGAAAGTCTCCACATTTCTACCCCTGGCTCTTTTTCCTTATAAATCCATTTACACCCTACGAGTTTTACCCCTTTAGGAGAATCTATAAGTCTTCAGACTCCGGTCGAGTACATCGATTGTATCTTAATGTTCATGGCTTCTTGCCATAGATGAACTTCAGAACCAGCAATGGCCTATGAGTTAGAGACAGGTTCATCATGATCCTTATCTGAAACTGTTGTTAAGACATATTCATAAGACATGCACATGTTAGGTTGTCTCACAACTCTCCCACTACGTCGAGGCTCCGTAGGCTCCAATCCCTGTTGTGGTTCTTCCATTATTGAATCGGGAGTAAATCTAGATTGGGGAGTCAATGTCCTCCCACTTAATAATTTCTCTAGAACAAGTGTGCTTCTCGGCTTCACACTTCTTATATAGTATTCCTCAAGAAAACGTGTATTTGTGCTGATGAATATTTTCTTGTCAGTCAAACTATAAAAGACGTACCCCTTTGTTCCCTTAGGATATCCTACAAACAAGCATAATTCTGATCAACAAGCCAATTTGTCTGTCTTCGATATCAGAACATGTGTTGGACATCCCCATATTCTAAGGTGGTTTATGGACGACTTTGGTCCATTCCATCTTTCATATGGCATACGAGGCACTGTATTTGATGGAGCTTCGTTCAGAATGTATGCCACCAACTCCTTTGACAATGTAAAGCCCTTCCCAAGTTGGTCTGAATTTTCCTTCTCTTTAGAAGACTTTTTTCAGAACTAGATCTCCTTTATGGAATTCCTGCTTCTAACTCATCTTCGGAAGTAAACTTTTCTTTTTTTAGTTATAATGGACCATCTGGATCAGAGCTGTTTCACTTCTTTCCTCCAACAGGTCAAGGTGTTCCTTTAGAAGTTCTTCATTTTTTTGTTCACCCAGCTTTGATTTCATAGTTGGACTTGCAATTTCAACCAGTATTATTGCTTTCATTCCTTATGCCAAAGCGAAAAATGTCTCACCCGTTGTTTCCCTTGGAATGGTTTTGTACGCCTACAGTACCGCTGGTAATTTCTCTACCCATTTTCCGCTGGTAATTTCTCTACCCATTTTCCTTTAGCCGATTCTACTCGCTTCTTCATGTTGTCAAGTATAATACAGTTTGACATTTCAGCTTGTCCGTTCCCCTATGGATAGTATGGCGTATAGAACCAGTTGAAAATCTTTAGGTCTTCGTAGAAGGTTTTCACTATCTTCCACATGTACTGAAGCCCGTTGTCAGAGATGAGAATTCATGGTATCCCTTATTAGCACACTATATTCTTTCATAAGAATATTTTTACTTCCTCCTCATGAATTCTTGTGAAAGCTTCAGCTTCCATCTACTTAGTGAAGTAGTATGTTGCCACTAACAGAAAGCGCTTCTGAGCTGGTGCCATAGATAGTGGTCTAGTAATGTCAAGTGCCCATTGCATGAACGGCCATAGGCTTGCCAGTGTCTTGAGTTTCCCAGGAGCCATCTTAGCAACGGGAGCAAAGCGTTGACACTTGTCACAACTTTTTGCATATCACTTGGCGTCTTTGTGCATTTTGGCAAGTAGTACCCCTTCGTTCAACACTTCATGGATCTCAGCTAATGATCTGCCGCCCACTATGATTCCCGCATATCCCTTCATGGATCTTAGCTAACACATATTGTGCCTCCTTTTCCCTTAGACACTTTAAATATGGACCTGAAAAAGCTCTTTTATATAATAATCCATTAATCAGGTAGTACCTAACACTTTGTTGTTGGACTTACCTCACATGAAGTTTATTATCAGGTGGCACTACATCTTTTAAGTAGTGAACTATGTCATCTTATCAGCTCTGTTCCTTTTCAACTTCCACGTCTGTCACTTCCTTCAGCAGGGATAAGATACTTGGCTTTTCGAGAAACTCCACTGGTACATTCCTCTTGCGCGAGAATTGCAGTGAAGACCCTAAGTTTGCTAAAGCATATACATGTCTGTTTTACCGTCCTCGGGATCTGTAATCTTTTGTCCATTTTCAGTTGACTCAGTAACTCTTTTGTTCGTTGCAAGTAACTAATCATTCTATCATCTTTTATCATGAATTCTCCCATAACCTGTTTCAGGATTAACATTATATCACATAATGTTTTTACATTAATTATATATAATTCCTATAGCAGGGAGACTCGCGCTACCAAGGCTTCGTACTTAGCTTCGTTATTCGAGACATTGAAACCAAATGAGATGGAGTGCTCTAGTGTTTCTCCAAACAGTGTCTGCAGCACTACTCACTTTCTGGCTCCCTTATTGTTCGAGGCTCTATGGGCGTGTTGCTTACATGTTCTATTTTCTCCTTTTATTTGTAGTCCATTGTCAACTTCCTTTTCATCGCTAGTGAATTCAGCTAAAAAATTGGCTAGAACCTATCATTTAATCGATGTTCTTGGGTCATAATATATTTCATACTGGCTAAGCTCTATTGCCTACTTCGACATTCTCCCGCTGACTTCCGGTGAGTGTAGGAGGCTCCTGATTGGTGATTCTGTCAACACTTTTATGTTATGTCCCTGGAAGTAAGGTCTCAACTTCCTTGTCGCTGTTACCAGTACCAACATTAACTTTTCCATTCTCTTATATCAGGTTTTGGTTGCTGCTAGACTCTTGCTTACGAAGTACACAAGTCTATGTTTTCTTTCTTTCTCTCTAATGGGAACGACGCTGATAGCCGCCTGTGATACAACTACATACAGGAGCAGTTATTCGCCAGGTGTTGGTTTGGTTTTGATAACACGAGGGAGTTGAGAAGTATTCCTTGATTCTGTTGAGGACCTCTTCACATTCTTCATCCCAGCCATTGACAAAAATTTTTCTTAACTTTGTAAAGAAAGACTTGCACTTTTCCATTGACCTCGAGAGAAATCTGTTTAGAGCTTCTAACCTTCCCATCAAACCTTGTATCTCCTTTCGGTTTCTAGGAGACTTCATCTCCATGATGGCCTTTACTTGATCCGAGTTGACCTCAATTCCCCGTTGTGTGACCAGATGACCCAAGAACTGTCCCACAACCACGCCAAACGTGTATTTTTCTGGATTCAGACTCATGGAACTTTCTTTTAAGATTGAGAAAGACTCATTAAGGTCTCTGATGTGGTCTTCCCGTTTACAACTCTTCACTAGCATGTCATCCACATAAACATCCATGGTCTTTCCAATCTGCTCACGAAAAATCTTATTTACGAGCCTTTGGTAAGTTGCACCTACATTTTTTTAACCCAAATGGCATGTCTTCATAACAGAAAGTATCATGTTCAATTATGAATTTTGTTTTTTCCTGATGAGGTTGGAACATTTTCACCTTGTAGTATACGGAGAAAGCATCCATGAAACTGAGAAGTTCATGTCCTGACGTGACATCCGTCATGTGGTTTATTCTTGGCAATGAATATCCATCCTTCAGGCAAGCTTTATTTAGATCAGTGAAGTTTACGCATATCTTCCACTTACCATTATTTTTATTTACAACCACATTGGAGAGCCACTCTGGATAGTCCACTTCACGGATGAAGTCTGCTTTCAAAAATTTCTTTACTTCTTCTTTTATCGCCATGTTCCATTCTGGAGCGAAACTCCTCTTTCGTTGCTTTACTGGCTTGATAACGGGATTTGTATTCAATTTATGCATATTGTTTTTTTGGTGATACCTATCATTTCTTGTGCCATAGTCGCAAATATGTCTTTGTTCCATTGCAGAAATCCCGTCAATCTTTCTTTTTCCGTCTGCTCAAGGTAGGCCCTAATGTTTGTTGTCTTATGTGTCTCCTCGTCTAAACTGACAGGTTCAGTTTCTTCCCTTGCCTCATACCTTGGGCCCACTTGTCCGTCTTCATGTGATTGCTATTGTTTAGTAGCTGTCGTCTGTTCTTCCACATTCTTTTCCGTTGTCTTTTTTATTGTGGATTCTAGTGCGGTTACAACGCAAATTCGTGCAGTAGCTTGATCTTCCTTTATGGTCTTGATTCCTTTCGAGGATGGATATTTCAGCACCTGATAAAACGTCAACGACATAATTGTTTTTATGCAGCTAGGTCCTCCCCAAGTGGGCATTATAGGGGGATGAGGTGTCCACAAATTCCGTAAGATGGTTGAATGGTTCAAAATTTATGGAAAGGACAATAATCCCTTCAGAGTAACTTACAGCCCCGTTAAAGCCTATCGGTGGTTGTGATGATCCTTACGTTTGCTAATCCCCCATGGACATCTTCTCAAGTGTGGAGCGGTGTAAAATATTGACGGTAGTCCCATCATCAATCAGTACCCTCCTCAACAAACAATTTTTGACTTGTATTGAAATGACTAGAGCATCATTGTCACTCATCATGTTCAAGCCGTTGAATATGAACGGGGATTCCCATTGTCATTCGAAGAGCTTCCTCTATCCCAGTTCTCCTCCAATATGGGCTTCTTACAATATACCTTCCTTTATTTCTTGGTGGTTCCTTCTTGTTCAGTCAATGTGATAATTGTATCAATAATCCAGAGCGGTTGTTTCCTATTATCGCGTTTCTCCCCAATACAAACTTCCTCTTCATTTTCCCATCTTGGCTATTCTTTTTCCATATACTGATTAAGATAGTCGTCTTTGACCAGCTTCTCAACGTAATCTTTAAGCTGGAAGCAATCTTTCATTTAATGCCTGCTACTCCTACGATAAGAGCAATATTTATCTTTGTCTTTATAATGCCGTTCCTTTGTGAGCGGAGCCGACCTTTTCAACTAAGGATTATCTTTAATCATATCGAGAACTTAATTTATTGACACCGTCAAAGGTGTGTAGACTTTATCTCTGAGATGGATATCGTCGGTGTGTCTCCTTCGGCTTTCAATCCTATCTCATTTACTATCACCCCATTCACTATCTTTTTTCGTTCTACGTGTTCTCTTCCTATTGGTTCTGGATTTCGTTCTTCCTTTTGAGACTCATCATTTCTCCGTTCTGCTAGCTTTAACAAATTTTTCTTCTGTTCTTCTAGTGTGATGTGGGTTTGTGCTTGCTGGAATGTCTCAACCATAGTCAATGGTTTCACCTTCGATAAATCTTCAAAGATGGGTGAGTTTGGGTCAAACCCCCGTCTGAAAGCCAGTCTGGAAACTCGGTCATTTCAATTATCCACCTTGGTCGTCTCTTCTTTGAATTTGTGGGTATATTCGCGTAGGGATTCTCCCTTCTTTGTTGAGATAGTCAGGAGGTATTATGTATCCTCCATCTCCACATGGTATGTCTCCAAAAAGTTAATAGACATTACAGTAAAGTTAGTAATTGAATGAACGGGAAGAGAATGATATCATTTTAAGACAGTCCCATCCACACTGTTGGGGAACATTCGGCACATTAGCCCATCCTCATGTTGATGTAGCGTCGTAACTTGTTTGAACCATCTAAGATGGCCCACCAGAGCAGACTTTTCCTCGTAGCACTTGAATTTAGGAGCCACAAACTTCTTTGGTATTGGGGCCGCTGGGATCTCTAGACTCAGTGGAGTTCCGGTGAGTGACTCAAGATTGACTTTTCCCGTACTCCCCAGATTCCTGAACTCCATCATCTTTCTCTCCAGCATCTCCTTCATAGCCTCTTCCGTTATGACTCTCGGGGGATGGGCTTCTCCTGTTGTCTCTTTCATATGAAGTTGGGACTGTATTTATCCATCTTCATGCTGCACGTTCCTACTATTTTTATTATCATTGTTGGTTAACCTCTACACGTGTCTGTGCAAACTCCTATTGTAGCGTATCGATTTGGTCCTGCATCGTTTGCCACACATTGCATAGCATTTTAACATTCCTCTGCTCCATCTCCTACACCCATTCATGGTCATCTGGAGCATCTCAATTGGCGGAGAGGGTTGATTGGCATTATCCACCCCGTTCCCAGTTTTGTTTCCCTCGTTGAGGGTAGTATTTGATCTAGTTCTATGCATCGTTCATTTATAGGGGTAATCTTAAGATTTTCTTTTCAACCTGAATGAAATCATCAAAATATAAAGGATTTTTCCTCACACACTAAAAAAAGCAAAGAAGAATAAAATATAAGAACGATGCAATGGACGAATTATTACACTTATTATAAAACTAAAAAAATGAACAAATACCAAAGTGTATTCATCGTATATCAACATACAAAAAATCTCGCAGATATACAATATCTCATATTATTGATTAAAAGAATGTTCATTATATAAATATCTCTAAAATCATATCATGATCCTTCATATTCTTAATAATATAATACTATAAAATACTAAAATTAGAAAGTATAATTAGTGAATAAAAATATAAATGTATTAAAGAACCAAAAAAACTTAATATATACTATATGTAATGGAATTTAAAAGTTTCTCTTCTTTATCCTCTTTAATATAGTAGAGATAGAGATTTAGAAATTTTTATAAAAAATATATATTTTCTTGATCTCTTACAAATTTACTATAGAATCACAATGAAACAAATATTTCTACTAATATCTAATAAAAGTATTGTGCACTGAATAACATCATGAGTTGGTAATTTACATAATTTTAGTTCAACATGATAACTAAATACATAAAAGAAAAATAATTGTAAAAAATTGTGAGATATATGAATAATAGTTCAATAATTTCAAGTCAGATATACTATTACGAGTAATATTACAATGACTAAGTTATAGATCAAGTGATGCACTAATAATTAATTGGTGTGACAGTAATTTTATTAAGTGATAAAATATGAACTTATGGATTATTGACATTCACTTAAAACTTCATGGGATTTTTGCCTAAACTATACCTCTAGAAAACTCAAATGGCTAAAATATAATATTCCACTAATTTTGGCTAAACTATGCCTATGGCCCACCATTCACTATTTTTTTCTCCATTCTTTCCCTCTTATACTCTTCTTATACAACATCAAGTCAAATGTCGACTTATTGTTCCTTAACACATAACCTATATATCATTCCCCCTCATACTCTCATTTCTCCTTCTACATTACTCATTTTTTCACCTTCTTCTTCCACTCCTTCAATAAGAGTCTTCGTCATTTCTTTCACCTTCTTTTTCCTGCTGCAAGAGAATTTTTTTATGTGTCAAGAAGTTATTCATTCTCAATAAAAGCTTGCAAATACACAAGCTACTGACTTTTATAAGAAGTTTTTTTGGGTTTTTTGTGTTACTGAGTTTTAAAAGATGTTTTTCTAGGTTTTTTGTGTTACTGAGTTATTCTACAACAACATGCAGTACGTTGTATGTTGAAGATGATGCCTATAAAGTCATCATGAAACTCTCATTATAGACTACAAGATGACTTCAAGACGGACTTGTACCTATCTTGTAGTCTACAAGGAGATGGCTTCACGATTATCTTGAAGCTCATCATGTATTCTTCACGATAATCTTGAAGCCATCTTGTAGTTGACCGTGTATACTTCACGGTAATCTTGAATCCATTTTGTAGTTGATCGTGTATACTTCACGATAATCTTGAAGCTTTGTCTATAAGATAAACTACGAGATGGCTTTAAGATTATCGTGAAGTATACACGATCAACTACAAGATAGATACAAGACCATCTTGAATAATATCTTGTATACTTCACGGAGGCTTCAAGTTGAATTCAATTTGATCATGTAATCTTCCAAAAGACTTCAATATCATCCTGATGCCTTGTTGTACTCTACGATATAGCTTCAAGAACTTCTTGTACGCTTCAATATCTGTTCAAATCTTCATGTAGTCTTTCAGAAGGCTTCATGTACATATATTTTTTTAAAATTTAAGCAGTACTGACCTCCTTCATTGACGTATGATATATATATATATATATATATATATCTGAAGTTCATATTTTTATAATTCATAATGGAGATTGGGAGAGAACGGGTACGTCCTGGCCTTCAGTGGAGAGGAGACCAAAATTTTAGAAATATCAGTGAATTGTACTTACCAAGACTGATTCAACTTGATCTTGAAGTCTACAAGATAATTTCAAGATATTATTAAAGCCTTCTTGCAGGCTACAAGATGGGTATAAGATGTTCTTGTAGTCAACACAACATGTACAAGATGTTCCTTGAATCCTTTTTGTAGTCAACAAAACGGGTACAAGAAATCATTGTAATCATCTTGTAGTCTACAAGGAGGGTATAAGATGTCCTTATAATCATCTTGTAGTCTACAAGGAGGGTACAAGATGTCCTTATAATCATCTTGTAGTCTACAAGGAGGGTACAAGGTGTCATTGTAATCATCTTGTAGTTTACATGATGAGTATATGATGTTGTTAAAGCCATCTTGTAGTCTACAAGACGAGTACAATATGTTCTTGAAGCCTTCTTGTAGCCAACAAGACGTGTACAAGATGTTCTTGAATCATTCTTTTAGTCTACAAAATGAATACAAGATGTTCTTGTAATCATCTTGTAGTCTATAAGACGACTTCAAGATCATCATATGCCTATGGGTAAAAGAGGAAGAGGAAGATGTTGTTGACGAGAAGAAACTGCATTAGTTACATACGGGTTGAAGTTGACAGTTATAACTCAAAAGCAAATTCTAGACTTTCGTCGAAGAATTGCAATTGATATATTTATCCGCTGACATGTAAAAACTTAATTTTGGGATATACTTGGTTATTTTTTTATACTTTACATGGTTTTTTATACTTTATGATCTTGAATGTACAAATTGGCCAACTCATTGCCACGTAAATATAAATATGGACTTCTGTAATTTTAAATATAAATATAGAAATGGACTTGTAGTAATTTTAAAGTTAAATGTAAATAAATATGGACTTGCGTATATTGAGGGACTAAAGATCATCTGGTAGCTTTCAAGATGCCCATGAAGTCATTATAAACCTACATGATGACAATAAAGTCATCGTGAAGCCTTCTTGAATGTTTTATGCAGTATACAAGATACCCATGAAGTCATCTTATAGACTTCTTATAAGCTTCAAAAAGACTATACAATGGCCATGAAGTCATGATGAACCCACATGATGACAACAAAGTCATTGTCTAGTCTTCTTAAAGGCTTCATGAAGTCTAGAAGATACTAATGAAGTCATCTTATAGACTTCTTGTAAGCATCAAGAAGATTACATGATTATCTTGCATCCATCTTGATGGCTTCGGGAAGTAAATAAGAGAATATTCAAGATGGTCTTGTATCCAACTTGAAGTCTATAAAACAGATTCAAGATAACTTCAAGATTATCGTGAAGTATACACGATCTAATATAAAATGCATTCAAGATTATCGTGAAGTATACACGATCAAGTACAAGATGGTTTCAAAATTATCATGAAGTATACGCGATTAATTACAAGATGGCTTCAAAATTATCGTGAAGTGTGCACGATTCAATACAAGATGACTTCAAGATTATCGTGAAGTATACACAATTATTTACAAGATGGCTTCAAAATTATCGTAAAGTATACACGATCAACTACAAGATGATCATGAAGTCATCTTTATGTAGACTATATAAGATGGATACAAGTCCGTCTTGAAGCCATCTTTTAGTCTACAAGGAGAGCTTAAAGATGACCTTGTAGGCATCGTCTTCAACATACAACTTACTGCATGTTATTGTAGTGACCCATAAAAATATCTTTTAAAACGAAAAAAAATTCTTTTAAAAGCTTCTCTTACAGCTAGAAGAAGAAGACGAAAAATGACGAAGACTATCGTAAGAGTGGAAAAAGAAGGTGAAGAAATGACTAATGTAGAAGGAGAAATGGAGGTATGAAGGGGGAAGAGTATGGACGTTGAGCGTTGAGGAAGAATAATTTGACATTTAATTTGATGATGTGTAAGAAGTGTGTGAGGGGGAAATAGTGGAGAAAAAATTATTAATGAATGGTGGACCATGTGTATATTCAACCAAAATTAGTTTAAGGGTGTAGTTTAGCCATTTAAATTTTATAAGGGTCTAATTTAGGCATAAACCCAAACTTCATGATTTAGTGAGTATATAATTACTCTGTATTGTATATTTATTTGAACTGTTGGGAAATTTTGAGTTAAATTGGTGGGATTCCATTATTCCAATTTCCAACCAAACAAACAAACCAGTCCCAATTTCTGTAAATCAAGCAGTTTCTGTAGAAGCCAGAGAGCCATTTCCACCCACCACATCGTTATCATCGCCACCACACACTTGGACAGTCTCTCTCACTGACACCTCCGCCACCACCTCCACCACAAACGACCGCCGGCGACTGCCATGCAAGCGCTTCAATCCCCAACACTCAGGGTACCCCCGCTAGACCCGCTTCGCAAACACAAATACTCTTACTTCCCCAATGTCATTACTCCTAAATCCAAGAGAGTTTCCTTCATTTCTGCCTCCTCGACTCCTAACATTTCGGCACCTAAGCGCGAAAAGGACCCCAAGAAACGTGTGGTAATTACTGGCATGGGCCTTGTCTCCGTCTTTGGTAACGATGTTGATGCATATTACGACAAGCTGCTCGCCGGCGAGAGTGGTATTGGCCTTATCGATCGCTTCGATGCCTCTAAGTTTCCTACTCGGTTTGCTGGACAGATCCGTGGATTCAATTCCCAGGGCTACATTGACGGCAAGAACGATCGCCGCCTTGATGACTGCCTTCGCTATTGCATTGTGGCCGGAAAGAAGGCCCTCGAGGACGCTGACCTCGGTGCTGATAAACTCCCAAAGGTTCTCTGCTACTATATTATAAAAACATATACTTTTGTATTAATTTATTTCCAATTTAGGTCGGTTAATTGATAGTCTTGCATGAAGAATTTTTGCTTGAGGGAATGTATATTTGCTGTTTTGGGCTATAGTTTCTTAGTTTTGAGCTGTCTTGAATAATTGAATTTGTTTAATCATAGATCTCGACCTCGTTCATGTACTTAATTTGGCGTAAATGAACATACCTTCGTATTATGTGCATATAAATGGGAAATGTGCAGCAAATAACTGTACATCTCAAGTTTCAGTATGTAATTGAGTCACTTTTATTAAATAATCCTTAATCTCAGTTGAGTAGTACTCTTAATATCGAATTCCAGTATGAATTTTGTGATTATGAGCTGCCATTTTTTTTTTCTTTCAAGTTAAGATGCATTTTCATAGCTCAAGCAGCTCGCAGGCTGTTGGTGAGGATAAATCACATACGTTCTTACGCGGCTTCACTTAACAGTGCTATGGGATTTCTGGCTTTTCGATGAGGGTGATTAAATGTGAGATTGATGTTGCATGCTGTCCTTGAGGCTGATTTCTCAACTTTGTGGCCACCGTCGGACCTGAGTATGGTTGATTGGACTTTGGTATCCAGATACTAAAGATGATTTGCTGTCTCCGAGTTAGGCAGTTGCTGTCTTTTGACTCATTAAGATGATGAGTTTATATGTTCGAGAGTCATAATATTACCTTGAAAATTTGAGAGCATACATGATGAAATCAATGCAATTCAATGCCATATTGCTGTCATTTTTCTGTGAGAAATATATGACTTACTGATAATAGTTCGTTTTACATTGACCACAGATTGATAAGGAGCGGGCAGGTGTACTTGTAGGAACAGGAATGGGTGGTCTTACAGTCTTTTCTGATGGTGTTCAGGCTTTAATAGAGAAAGGTCACAGGAAAATAACCCCGTTTTTCATTCCTTATGCTATAACAAACATGGGGTCAGCCTTGCTTGGTATTGACCTTGGCTTCATGGGTCCAAATTATTCAATTTCAACCGCTTGTGCCACCTCTAATTATTGCTTCTATGCTGCTGCAAATCACATCCGCCGAGGTGAGGCTGATCTGATGATTGCTGGTGGAACTGAAGCTGCTATTATTCCTATTGGGTTAGGGGGTTTTGTTGCATGTAGAGCCTTATCACAGAGAAATGATGACCCAAAAACTGCTTCAAGGCCATGGGACAAAGATCGAGATGGCTTTGTCATGGGAGAAGGTGCAGGAGTATTGGTAAGCTTGAATCTGTTTCTATGATGTGGGCTTTTGGCATATTATTTATTGTCTTCTTTCTTGTCTTAGTAGTGTCATTTTGTTTTTACCCCTCACGTAACAACAATAGTTCAAATTCAAAAGCTATAACCATGGGTACTTAAAAGTTCTCCTAATAGTGCATGAATAGGTAGACAACGCTAAATTGAGTTGTCATTTTCTGGTCACTAAGATTTTAGTTGGACAACTAATGTTAACTCTTGCATTCATTTTCAAGTAAAATTTACAATTGAACTTGTTGCTCTTAGTTGACTGACAAAATCTTAGGAATGAATACCTGTCTCTCTTTCTAACAGACAGACATGCATGCATGCAAAGTGTATTCTGTTGTTTTTAATTGTATCGTCATAATGTGCCAGACCTTGCTGTAAGTTGGTTTTATAAGTAAACTGTAAATAAAGAAGATTTCCTCAACAGGTAATGGAGAGCTTGGACCATGCCATGAAACGTGGTGCACCAATTGTTGCTGAATACTTGGGAGGCGCTGTTAATTGTGACGCATATCACATGACTGATCCAAGAGCTGATGGACTTGGTGTCTCTTCTTGCATTCTGAGCAGCCTTGAAGATGCAGGTGTATCACCAGAGGAGGTACTTAAATATGGCTCTGCCCTATTTATATCAAATGAAATTGCTCGCAATGACTTAAATTAGGTTTGCTTCTACCATATAAAATAAATTAGGTTTACTCCTAGAGTTCTTCCTAGATATACAAACCAATTAGAACCAATTAGGTATATGAGACTATTTAATGGCTTGAATCATCTAGGAAAGCAGCATGATGCAGAGCATATATTAAGTTGAATGTGCTTTTTATACAATTTAATAGCCTGGTAAGATTTTAATATATGGCTATATCAACCGCACCTGCATCTCTTAGCTTACAAATGGCTTTTAAAGAATATGATCTTAGTATATTTAGTTTTTGACAGTCTTCCAGTGTGCATGAAAAGGTATGCGTTAAAAGGTGTTATCACAAGAACCTTCCATAAACCCTAAATTAGGATATCATGATTCAGTTGCTGATCTCATCGTATTCTTGTATTACTGCTTCATCCTTGTTTCTTTCTTCACTAAGATCTTGCATTTGTTTGATTGTCCGTGGCTTCATTGAAGTTATTTTGTTTTATATATATATATATATGCGAAAAATCAGAATCTTATTTGTGCATTACGATATCAGGTTAATTACATAAATGCCCATGCAACATCCACACTTGCTGGTGACCTGGCTGAGATAAATGCTATTAAAAAGGTCTTTAAGAACCCTTCAGGGATTAAAATTAACGCAACAAAGGCAATCTCTCTCTCTCTCTCTCTCTGTTCATTTCTTCTGAATTTTAACTTCAACATCATCACACTCTCACGGATTCTTTCTTGTCATCCTTGCTCCTCAGTCTATGATAGGACACTGCCTTGGTGCTGCTGGGGGTTTGGAAGCCATTGCCACTGTGAAAGCCATAACAACAGGATGGGTGCATCCTTCCATAAATCAATTTGTACGTCCCTCTTTCTGTTTTGACATATTTCTTGGTTTGAAACGACATAACAGCACATTTCCATCATGTGTTTTTCCTCGTCAGTAAAGATTTTTTATCAATATTTTTTTTCGTAATTTCCTTGGTCTGTTATGTATTTCGGCAGAATCCAGAGCCATCAGTTGACTTTGACACGGTCGCAAATGAAAAACAGCGGCATGAAGTGAATGTTGGTAAGATATAATGCTTTTAATATCCCTGCGTGCTTAATGCCAATAATTTCAAGTATATTGATAAATATATTGTCATTACAGCCATATCAAATTCATTTGGATTTGGAGGACACAATTCTGTCGTGGCATTTTCAGCATTCAAACCTTGATCATCCAGGCTTATCCACAGTTTTTTTCATAGAGCCTTGCAAATTCGAGAATAGCTATTGATTCTTTAAGAGGAGGTGCATCATCTTGTGACTTTCTTGCCTTGCATTTAATTCAGTGTTTGTGTAGTAATTTTGAAGTAAAACTGTCTTTAGGAAGCCATTTTTTCTCCGGAATCGTATAAGTTCTCTGTTAAACTAGAAATCTGTAGTGAAGTGCGATCTTTGTGTCAACATCTTTGTTGGTTTCCTTTTTGGTACATTCTTTGTGGCCTTTTTCAGTTGGCTCTTTGTAATGTTCTAACGTAAAGAGTTTAGATGGTGAGTTCGTTTTTTAGGAAAGTTTCCATAGGATCCTTATTTCGAGAATTTTGTTCTTTCATTTTAAGTAAAATATTGTATTTTAATTACATGTGTTCCATCAATACTGTGTTAATGTTTCATTGAGTGATTGAAAAATTCACATTTGATCTGCTGAAATATTCGTCATTTCATCCATATAAGATGATATTGGTCAAACATATTTGATGATGAATTGGAAGTAAAAGGTGAAATAAAGTATTATGGTGCTATCATGGTACTGGTATTGGATTACAAGCTAAATTTTGGGTGGTTTGGGTCTCTTGCTGGCGAGTTTTGTGGCTGAATGGACAAATACAGATGACAATGCTGTTCAATAGTGGTTGCGGTCGATGACCCCGCTCGATCAGCAAACCCACACTCAGCTAAACCGGCGGAGAAAAGGCTAAATATGATACCATAGCTTAAGATAAGATAGATGAGTGAGGTTTGTTTCACTTTTTAAAAGAGATGTGAGTCTTTGTCGTTTAAGCCAACTATGTTAGTTTGACGAAATTTATTTATTCTCTTAAAACGTCTTTGTTTATATGACATTTGTGCTATTTTTGGATACCTGATTGAATCTATTCCAGGATTTGCCAAAAACGTGTTGGGGCCATATTATCCACTAACCATACCAATTCCTTACCTGGAGATAATTTTTTCTGGTCATGCTATCATATCAAGAGTGTTATCGCAACATTTTTAACTATATCCATTGTTTGTCTTTTAAATAATCCTTCTCATTGTGTGAAAGGCATTCTCAATCTAGATATGTACCTGTGGTGCTTTTGTTTGTTTTTTTTCTCTCTTTGATGTCTTGTACAATTCTTTATAGGGTCGTTTGATATAAGATTGCGAGTAAATAATTTCTGGAATAAAATTATTAGTATATGATAATGAGAATGTATATGTATCACAAGTTAAGATTACTTTGTTTATTAACAATTTATGAATGTTACGATTTAAATGTGATTATGTTAATTATTTTGTTTGGTTTGGTGGATTGTGTTTGAGAGAGTTATAAAAAAATTTAAATTTACAATTTTACCCTTATCTTTAGATTAATATAATGTTAAAACTAAAAGTAATTTCATCTATCTAAATACATAATTTACCCTATCCATATTCATATTGATTTTTCAAAAATAAAAATTATACTCATTGAGTAATTAGTAAAAAAGTTTAATGTATAATCATATTTTAATTAAATTATACATACTAATTTATTTAAATATATTTTTTACACAAAACTCCTCTCTATTTTTTTTTATTTCACTCCACCCACCACACACCCAACAGAACCCCCACCCCCTCTTCTCTCAGTCGATAAAAAATGTGCTTGCCAAATATGCTGGCATGAATATTAAAGAAAATCATTGAAGAACTATTGTCAAAACTCTTAAATCTTGATTCATCGTCGAGTATTCCGTTCTCTAATGGTCTGAGTCAACCGCATTATAATCTGATTCAGATTGATGGAGAATGTATGGTTTTTTTTTCAGATTTGGGAGTTTTTCTCTATGAATGAGAATTAGTTTAAGATTGTGGGTTTCCTCTGAGATTGGGGTTGAGAGTTTACTCTATGCATGAGAATGGATCTAGATTTTTCTATTGAACAAATCATGTTCTGTGAACAATTTCAGGCGAAGTCTCAAAAGATTCTGATTCAGAAGCGAGACAAAGACTCCTTCTCCGAGAACCAGCAGAAATAGATAACGAATCAGAAGTCAACCTCATCGAAGGAGCATTAATCGAACATGGGTCTGGAGAGCGAGTAGGATGGAGTGGAGAAGTTAGAGGGCGTGTAGGGTTCCAAAAACAACTCTCTGTTTTCTTTTCTATTGAACAAATTTTTTTTTACAATTTCTGAAAATTGTTGAGAATTATTTTGGGGAAGAAGAAGATAGAGATAGTTTAGGTAATAAACTTTTCAGTTTTTTCGGATATTCAGATACCTCCCGATTTGGGAGGGTTTTAAATACACTCAAATGGGAGGGTAACTGAACAAATTGCATGAATTAGGGTGTTTAAAATAAAACCGAACCGGTCAAACTGAACCGAACCAAAAAGGTCGGTTCTTTATGTGTGTTCGATTTGGTTCGGTTCGGTTCAAAATTTTAGTGGTTTTTGAACCGAACCGAAAAATTATTTATATATATATATATTCTTATATATTATTTGGTTTTTCAATAATATCATTTAAAAATTAGTTAAAAAATTATTTATAATAAATAATATTGAACCGAATCGAACTGAAACTCACAGTCGTTTCAGTTTTATTGCCCGTTCGGTTTTCACCAAGAAACCGACAGAACCGAACCGTGAACCATAGTAGTCAATTCCTTTTTTGTGACCGTTTTGGTTTTTTTTTAAAAATAGAACGTTTCAGATATTTCGGTATTTCGGTCATCTATTTCAGAAATTTTTTTTGGATACATAAATAAATATTATAAATAATATAATAAATAACTAGCCAGATACACATAATTCTTAATTTTTTTTTTATATTAGGAACTCGTACCTTATTCCAAACATTTCAATTTATTTAACGTAATTGTTCACGTGAAAAAAATTAACAAAACAATACACAAACCCGATTAATCTAAAGAAATCACTCATTTATTTAAATTTATAAATAAATAAATCACCACATATCTAAATAAGTTACATGTTTTAAAAAATAATTATAGAAAAAAATAAATTATAAACTTTTATTGAAAAAAATGTAGCAAAAAACTAAAATGCATTTGTAGAGGTTCGAATCTTGGAAGAGATAGTACTCTAAGAGCCTTAGTCACACGAGCTGCTGCACTTATGTCAAAAATCGCTTCCTTTAATACTTATTATGATTTTATAAATAAGGCTCTATTTCAGCTTGATTACCATTTCGCTCGTTCCGTGCAAAATGGGTATATGTCGGTCGGAATATTCTGTTCCGACTGAAATTGATCGAATTCGGGGATGAAATGTTACTACCCATATTCCGTTTCGTTCCCATCTCGGAACCAAAATATTATGGTCATTCCGACCGGAGCGGAATAAAAATGACTACTATGTCGTGAACATCCCTAGCATGAATCCAAAAGTCTCATTTGAGGGAAAATACCAAACGAGAGTATCGCTAAGATACCCTATATTCTAGGAAAACTACTAAACTTGCCCTTACACCAAACGTGTCCTAAGAATACCTACATGACATTTGGATGAGGATCATCAGTCGTTGCTAGGCAACGATAAAAAGGACGTTGAATCTAGTCTGATTTGTTGAATTTGGTAAGATCTAAACAGACCGAATTTGTTAGAAAAAAAATAAAAATAAAAATTAATATTTTAATACACAATTATTTAAACGGTCAAATCATGATCTAATTATAGAACTTTACCGTTGTCATGAATAACCTTTTCATTTTCCAAACAAACCTCCTATATGCCAAAACCCAAATCCCTTTCCCCCAATTCCCCATTCCCGCGAAACATATAATTTCTCTCCGTAATCGCAATTGCAACTGTAATTGGTATCATCTACACTACTCTGTGCGACATCCATCTAATACTGTCAAATGGGTGACAGAAACAAGCATCTTCTCGTTTTCTTCTTTCCCCATCTGGCTCAAGGCCACATGATCCCAACCTAGACATGGCGAAGCTATTTGCTTCGCGAGGCGTTTCAATAGCTACAATCAGCACCCCTCTCAACTCCTCTTTCGTCTCCAAATGAATACAGCGAGTCAACACATTGGTGGCATCCAAATCCAGCTCCACATCATCAATTTCCCATGGACTGAAGCCGGATTACCTTAGGGATACGAGAGCTTAGACAAGGCTGTTAGATCCCCAGAATTGATGCAAAATTTCTTCGGAGCCACCCACATGCTTAAACCCCAAATCAACATGCTCCTTCAAGAGCACCGTCCTAATTGCATAATCGCCGACACTTTTTTCCCATGTGTCACAGATTTGAATGTATGTTTGGAGTGAAAAATTGTTTCAAAGCAAATGGGGAATGGGGAAAGGGATTTGGATTTTGGTAAATTTGAAGTGTGATTGATAAATGAAAAAGGTTATCCATGGCTATTTAAGATGACGTGGTGTTTACTTCAAGTTCATCAATGAGTTTTATTGGGTGATTCTTTGGGTTATTGTGCTAGGTTGTTTATCACTGATTTTACAGTTCATGTCTACTATGGTCTCTTTGATTATTATTTAGATGAACAGAATCATTTATTGAAAAGAAGTAACATCTCAGGTGTAGACGCCTTACTTTATCAATCAGAAAAAGAATACATGAATTGTTCAGATCTAGTCAGACGATTCAGTAGTATCGAACTGCTGTGTCTACTGTTGGAGCCCATTGCAGAAAATCCATTCCCACAATACACTTCACCACTTGCTTCATCACAAACAAATGTACTAAGATGTTTACTACACATGACCTTTCCATTGCTATATACTTCCACATCAATTCTCTCCCGTTGTAATTTCACTAGGTCATCTTCAAAATGTTACATAGATATATTCCATTTCTTATCTCCCCATTATCAAATCTAATTACACACCAAAGAATATAAATAATACAGATAACAAGAGGATGAAATTCATCTTACTCTACTTTTTGATACATGCACTCCAAAATACCCTTGTACAATCTAATTAAAGTGCAGTATCAAAGAGTAGGATCAGATTAAGAGTACTCTTGCATTTCAAATCTGTTCAACATATCTAGAATGTTAAAAATAATCGACTGTCCAGATAAATCGAACAGAACGTCTCATGTTGACCCAGAAAGGAAAGAAAAAAAATATGTATGTATTAGAGAAATCTTAGGCAAACAAGTTTTTGAGTGAATTTCTTTTGGGACATGGTTGAGGAGGCAACTCCTTTGGGTTGTTTTGGCTCTGAGAGAGCTGTTGATGAGGCTGAGTGGGTGTGGGTTGTTGTTGCTCATTGTCCCATAAAATGACTCCTTGCTTTTGCATATACTCCCATTTGTCTTGGAAGAGATAAAAGAAGCCTATAAAGGAGACTTGCACTGTGAAAATGATAGTCCAAATACTTATGCTTTTTGATGTTTTCTTGTGATATGCATTCAAGCCTGTGTAGATGTTGATTATTCCCACAAGAGATATTATTGTTCCAAGTATCCAATGCACAAGGTACCACACACTTCTCTCTTTCTTTCCTCTGCAAAAAAAAGAAAAAAGAAAAAGAAAAATGAAGTGATAAAAATGGTGAAGTAACGAGTGTGTAGCATAATATTTCTTGTACTTCTGGAGTAGTAAACACTGTAATCTTGGTTAAATGTGAGGAATCTCGAACCTGTGAGGCCTGAAAATTCCAATGAAGGCTTGAACCCAAACGGCAATGTAAAGTGCCAGACCTATTCTTTGATGGCTATTATCAAATGAATTCTCAAATTTTTTTATGGACATAACAGCTCCTGCGGTGGCCAGAAGCACTGATAACGTCTGTTAATTAGATCAAAATGAACACTAATTAACAACGTATTAATTACAACAGCAAAGAAAATATCAAGAAAAATATTCTAAATGAACACATTTAAAAAACAACAATTTCTTCTACATATATAAAATCAACTTTAAAAAGTTGACCTTATGATTTCTATAAAATTTTATGTTTTGCAAAACTCTCCGTCGTTATAGTTAAGAGCCATGCTTCCAAAGATATTAAAAAAAATTAGGGAAAAATAAATGCTAATTAATTATGATTAGTGAAAAAATCATTCAAAATTAAAAAATTCAGAGAAAAATTTATGCATGTGAAGAATTCTATAAATCATTACCAAGTGGATGTGATCTCCTCCTTTTCTTACTATTCAAGTTTCAAATTTTAAATTCTTGCGTCTCTAAACAGTGGGCTACAATTCCATCATCATTCTGAATAAAAATGGAGAAACTATGATTAGATTTAACTCATTATATATGATTATGTTCTTAAGAAAATAAAAGCGGGAATGTTTGCATATATGTTGAAAGTCTAAGTAATTAAGCAATCTATGATCATGAAAAATGAAGAAAAAAAGTTCATCTATTCTAGTAACATCAACACAATACTCGGTAACATGTTTTTTTTTAATATAGCACACATGTTACATCACATGATCATAATATTATCGTTAATATTATATAGTTTTTGAGTGTATTCGGTAGCTTTTAAGTTACAATGTCCGTAACGGGGAAGTACCGTTTTCTTGTTATCATTAAGTATGGATGTTAAATCAATCATTTGCAGAAATTAGAAGAAATTAAGAAGAGAGAGAGCTTGCCTGAAAAATAACATGGAGATAGAAAAAGAGTTTTAGTCTTGTAGATCCAACTTCTTCTCTATTTGACATTCTGATAATTACTATCCCAACAGGCATTAGAAATCCCATAGAAATCCATAGAAGAAGTCCATGAAGTTGAATATCAAACTTCCTTTGATGGCTTAACTGCAAAAAAAATTGTAATTAGCTGAAAATGTTGAAAGTTTTTGCCTATTCTCATTTATTAAAAATCATGATTTAACTAAATATCAATTACAAACACTATACGTTTTATTTTATTTAATAATATATTTTTTTTGAAATTCAACTTTTGAAGGAAAACTAAATAGCATAGAAGAGAGATTTCTCTACATTTTTTTTAGGATAGATTGAAGTGCATAAGAAGTCTTGAATTCTCTAAACGTGTGCAAATAGAGAGGAAAAAATAAAAAATATAGTAAATCTAGTTGAATTGACCTAACCGAACTGTGAACACATCTAATATTAATAAACAATAACATCCTTTAGTAGAAAAAATCTATCAAACTTCTAGTGTCGAATCAAGATACAAAGTAGAACATAAATAAAGAAAACTTTGTAATTTACCTCATCAATACTGTTGTCTTCAATAATCTTGTGAGTTTTAGACTTATTAAACTCTTCATTTGATGCACCTTCCACTAATATTGGTAAAAGAAAGTTGTAGCAGATGACACTAATTATAAAGGCAGCTAACTTGTGAACACTTTGCATTCTTCAAAAACCTCCAACCTAAACCAGAATTGCAGCACACACTCTCCTTTTCAAGACCTCTCTCTCTCTCTCTCCCTCTCTAGAATTTTAAGCATAAGTTTGGTCTAGGAGAGAATGCTAGATGCTTTTAAGGAATATATAGTATGTTTTTTTATAGCAATGAGAGGTTTTAAAGTAAAGATAAAGTTGTTTGTTCGTAATGTGCTTGTAATTGAGCTAATGAAGAAGACTTAAAAGAAGTGGTTAGTTTCATGAAACAAAAAAGGTTAATTAATTAACACACCATGTGAATGAGCATAATTAAGCTTTCTATATGGTTGGTGAAAAAAAAAAGATTTAACACTCAAAAAGAAAATTTCCCACTTAAAAGAGGAGAGAGCAAATTGGTTACTTTTTCAACAATGTGGGGTTGAAATTGGAGTATTTTTTCTTCATTTGTTTTTGTTTCTTTAGTTGGGATGTGGGAGTGTTTAACCTAAAAAAGAGTCAAAGTTGTAATGGATGGAAATGCTAGTGTACTTGGTTTTTTCATGTCTATTGTACACTTGATATTTTTCTATGATGGCAATTAAAAATAAAAAATAAAATATTAAAAAATGTGAAATTCTTGCTTGGACGCATCTTGATTATTTTTTACAAATTCGAGGGTCAGGTAACTCGCACTTGTCACAGCCAAGTTATAAATGTGTAATTAAACAGAGGAAAGAGATTCAGTCATATTCATCTAGAGCATGAAGTTAACTTCAATGGTTAATGTTTGTTTATCTCATTTAAAAAAAAGGTAAAAAAGCATTTTTATTTTATTTTTCACATACATAAATCAAGACCATTAAAAAGTTATTTAATTTGTCAGATATACTAAACATATTATAACTCATGTTCATAAGAACGTGAGAGAATCAAAATCTCTAAGTACACAAGGTTATGAAAATAATTACGAAAAATGGAAGATAATTAAAACAATTTTATTTACCTTTGAAATGTCTATTTTTGAAGCCAAAAAACTGTCAATGATGAAAATAGGTACATCATTTTCAATTAGCTTATCAAACATGGAATCAAAAGGCCAGCCAGCCCCAGCATTATAATGTCAACGTAGACCTTATTCCCATTTAGAGAAAAGAACACTATGTAAAGTAATTATTATGTGAAATTGTATAAATTTCATTTGGCACATTTTTCCTCGTCATTAATCCTTTCTTACCGCAATGCTATACTAGACATTGTAATAGTAGTAGTTTTAATAATGCAGCAAAATTTCTGCGTCCTTTTAATTTGCTTAAATAACATGGATATCAATTTAGTTTGAAAAGTAATTTAGATTTCATTTCATGTTAGGTTTCGGTCACTAGAAAACTCAAAACTATTAAGTTTTAAACTAACAACTTTTAAAAAAATATATATAATATCAAAATTATTCCTTTTTTTCTTAATTCTAAAAACGTTAAAAGTAATTTTTTTAATATTCAAATCAGAATTACCTTAATTCGAAACAACTCAGGTCGTTTATGTTTCGAGTTAGAAAAATTATTATGTTGAATCAGTTATAGAAATAATCTTGTCTTTCCATACTTAAACTAACACATTTTTAACAAAATAAATTTATTTACCATCTTTTTAAAGTAGATGAGAAAACATGTCATTCAAGAAAATTACAAAGGTGTTAGAAGAATTTTCTCTTTTCACATAATTGACAAATAAAACAGTAGGCACGCCAAAAAAGAGAGTAAAATATAAGAAATAGTTTTTTTTTTACATTTTAATGAAAAAAACTTGCATCATTATTTACCTAAGGAATTGTCATACAAGATCAAGGAAATAAATCAAATTTCCGGAAGAATGGGACTTTATCAGGTAGCTAATACTATGAGATAAACGTTGCCAATGTAATAATTTCACTGGAAATAAAGAAAAAAAAACACATTTCACATTTTTAGTGTTTGATAATTAAAGTGTAAATATCAGTTAAATTGTTAGAAATATTTATTGAAGAATATATTATTAATGTTTTAAAAAAGTTCTTAAGTACTAAAAAACACTCAAACACACCAATATGTTTTATATTTCAAAAAGGAAAAAGAAAAAAAATATAAACCCATGTGTTGTCATCAAGTGTAACAATGGTGGTTAGAAAACTTGCAGGTCAAGAGCACCAACTGAATTTTGAGCCAAAATAATACAAACTCTTAGCTTTAGAAAATTGCAAAAAATAAAAAGTAGAGTTGACATCTGGACCCCAACTGCAATTGAGCACTTCATTTGATTTCTTCATGTTGATGATGACCCTGACAAAGAAAAAGAGGACTAAAGGCTAAGGTGGAGAGAATAGGTAGTAGTCATGTGATAGATATTAAAAATTCAGTACTATTTAATATTATCTGTATATTTTTTTAACTTTTAAAAAATTATTTTCATTAAAATATAAATAAAATATTATATTTTAAGTTAATTATAACAGATAATTTAAAGGAGTGCTGAGTTTTTAACATTTTGAAAGTACTCAAAAAACTTCTGTGAGGATAGGGTGGGGTGGAGATTGTGCCTGCACTTTACACTGATTCATCAACTATAAGCATTGTCCCTAGCAAGAATTTGTATGTTGATTCATCATCTCCTATATGCATTTGTCCTAGCAAGCATTTGTACTCTTGAAAAATAAGTTTGAGAGTGTTTTTGTTTAAAGTCATTTTTATTTGAACGTTTAAGTTCGGCTAATGTTGATGAAATAGCGGATGAATTCGTATAAGGATGAAAAACATTCGATCCTAGAACTATTTAATTCTCTCTTAAATGTGTATATTGATCGAACATCAAAGTGTAGAATACGTACATGCCAAAAAAGATATAGTGAAATGATAACTTAGTATAACACTAAATATTAAATATTTGAATTATAAAAAGATAGATTTAAATATACTTTTCACTCTTAGAAAGTATCATCAACTTACATTAACTCATAAACTTTTAAAAATAACAACTCGTTCTCTTGTTTATTTCAAATTTTCATTTTAAATTATTCATTTAACATCGTTTATTTTTCAATTATAAGACTTGAAATGCAGTTTTTTTAGCTGCCTAGAACACCACCTGGTAGCCCATTCACATGCTCTTACTTTTGTTTGTCATTTCGTGCAATTCTATTGATCTCCAACCTCACCCTAAATCTTTAATTTTGTTACAGTTACAAGAAAGATGATAGTGATGCACTTTGGGGCAAACTCATCCATAGGAAAGCTGAGAAAAAAGTAAAGATATGTGAAATGAGCTACACGATAACGTTTTGACAGTTCTAAAATGATTGTCTGAACAGAAAAATAAAAGATTCGAAAAGGAAGGTTTGAAATGAAGTTCTTAGATACTTTAGAGTGTGAATTGTAAGATTCATAAGTTTGAAATTTAAAGTTTTATAGTGTAAGTTGGTATATTTTAAAGAGAAATTTGTATTTAACCCTTAACTAAAATAATTATATTGAAATTAAAGAAAAGAAAAGAGGATGTGAGCTCAGTATATTATATTTAGTGCTTTACATATGCGTAAGTTTGATCTAGAGTTCATTTCATACACTACACATGACTAAACCTCAGTACATCAAATCTAGTCAAACCATTTTGTCTTATCAAATCTTCTTTTTATTCGTTTAAGATTATGCATTGATTTGATATCTAAAATGCTTTTTATCTTTAGAAATTGAAAAATTACACGTTGGCCACTTACATATTTACCTTATGATTTTAAATGACTCATATGTTGTTTAAAACTAAACATTTTATTTCCTTAACTTTTCAAATTATATCTATATGATATTTGTACTCAAAATCAAACACAATCGTTAAATTTGAAAGAATGATAAAATAACGATAATTATATATTTTATCTTTTTAATTCAATGATAATAATGATTTAAGAAAAGTCAACATAAGTATTTTATTTGTAGTATTAATATACAGTGTAAGATTTATTAAAATAAAATATCATGGAATTACCAGTTACATGAATCTCGCGCGCGCATATAAATATATATATATATATATATATATATATATTATTTTAAAGGTTAATGGACTAAAATGTTTGGCTTTAAACCAGATGAAACGTTAAGAAACTTCTTTTCTCCAATTGTGTAAAATACTAATTTTAAAATGCATATGAAAGAAACTTACCATTAGAATGCTGGATTTATACTTTAATCACATATGCAAAATGAAATCTTTTTGTATTTGAAGTTGCCATATTTTTGCTAAGAATGCATTGCTTATTACATATTCTTGAAACTCTCATAATGTAAATTCATGCAAAAACTTTATTATACTTTAAACCTCGTTTATAAAATAGAAACATAATAACAACACTTGTCAAATGGTAGTAGAGAGTAGAGAGAATTTGACTCATTAATTTCTTCACTCTCTTTTTTTTTTTCCCTTTTTTCACTCATTTCTCTTGTTTTTCAATCCTTTTTAATTTCTCAAATCCAAACATAATCGAAAAGAATAGAGGACAAGGTTGAAAATCAATTTAAACAAAGATAATTTTAACTTTAATAACCCTTTCTCTGTCTAAAAGTGAAGCTTTAATCTTCAAAAGTAAAAGATATTGATTGGAAGGGGTTGTAAAAGATGAAGGTTGCTATATCTTTTCATTAATAATGAACATAGGTGCGCAACCAAAATAGATTCATTACAAACATTGCAAAGCAAAATTAATCATTACCATTTGCATTATTCAATGGCCAAATTCCTAAAGAGATAAAGAAAAAAAGAAGAATATTTGGGTAGCTAGTCAATATCATCTTCATGCAAATAATTAAATGATAGTCCACGAGAAAATTCTTAGTATTGCGAAGATATACAATATTACATGTCACAAATATTTTGTTTTTCTTTTCATAGAAGAGAAAAGTACTTGGATATCTTATGAGATTTACTTAAAATACACGAACTCCTTATGTAGTTTAAGAAAAGATATGAACCTCATTTTACATTTTATTTTCGAGACTAAAAAATTCAAAAACATTATTTTCCCTATTAGCAATGTTAAAGTTTCTCAAAATACCAAGAATACCTCTATTTTTCTATATTGTTTATTAGGTAGAACCTGAATTTTCGTGTTTTCAGAATTTTCTCGGGTTATGAGGGAAATAACCCAATTTTATGTTTTGAGGATTTTCTCGATCTGGATTTTCTCAAGTATGAGTTTTCTTGGGTACATGTCAATATACTTAAATGAGTTTGGATCTAAGATTTGTTTAGTCATTTCATTCTAAAACTAAACTATTTATAACAAATTAGACATTTTTATCATTTCTAAAACTATATGGAATGTCCATATCTTTTAGGTAAAACTCAAGAGGTGTACAAATACTTTTTCTATTTTTATTATGGTGCTATAATACTTGCTTTGTCATATAAAGATGAAAATTTAAGGAAACATGTCCTACACGATTCTCTTTGATATCAAATGAGTTGAATAAAAAAACAAGTGTAAATTATGCGTAAACCGATATGCTTAAATTAGGGAACTATGTGTATAAAATGACTTAATTACAAGAATTTAAAGCTCAATGACTGAAATTATAATAAAAACTTATGTAAAGGTGTCATTGCAAAATGATCAAAGTACCTTAAAATTTCAAGTTTTGTCCCTCTACACAATTTCAAGTAAACCATATGTTACGTCAAATTAGTTAGTTTATCGCGTGAATTACAAAGACTCCTCTATGCAAATGTTCTCGCTTTCAAAAGATGACTAAGAGATCGAAAAGGGGTAGAGAGTTCTGGAAGCAAAACCCTTATATATCATAGTGCAGTCCTAACATATAGTATAGTACCTTAAGATTTCAATATTGCAACCTACTTCAATTCGATCTGGGTATTCAATCTCGCTGCTGTGATGTTAAGGGGACTCTTGGGCGTTGACGAGTGGTCAACCACCTTTTATTTTAGAAGAGCAAAAGGCCCAAGGCATAATAGGATGAACCAATGTGAATGAGTAAGCTTTATTACATGAATAGATTAGCGCTGACTACACTAGGTGCTACCCTGGTAGAAAGAGAGTGACGTCCTTTACCTAATACCCCTAATTTTTAGAGTCCATGGAAAATTCCTTTTCTCTAAGATTGATCAAATGTTGGTGAGAGAGTTTATATTTTGAGCCCAGAAAGATAGGAATCTCTTGGTGGCCTGTGTAGACAAATGCATCATTTTCACACTTCAACTCTTGTTAGAGGGAGGTTAATTGTATTCATGAACTCGAGAATCAATAAGGGTAGTGGAGTGAGGATCATGATAAGATATCTGATATTAATGTCCGAAATGATAGACTTCAAAGGTAGGGCTCAATATGTCGATTAATTAAGGCTTCTATTGAACATTGGGAAGCGACAACGGTTAAGTTAGCAAATGTATAGAAAGATGAGATATCTTGTTTTCTTCTTTTATATGAGTAGATCGAAATGTATACAACGGTTAAGTTAGTGAAAGATGAGATATCTTATCTTCCACTGAGTTTCTCATATACTAAAATTAGCATGACATGTCAGATAGATACGTTTTGAGTCTTCTCTATGTAATTCATAGCAATTTTAGTTTTCAATATGAAATTACTTTTTCAAATTCGAATAATTGTGCTTCCGTAAGAATGGGCTTACTTAAAATCATGTTAAACTACAAGATGTGTTTCTGCATTTTAACCTTAAAAATGTAAGACAAAGGAGCTAATGAAAGCTTAACTATTCTTTGATTAACAATTCTATATTTCATCTTTCAAGCTAACTTTTTATATTGATTTTCAGGGGTTTCAAAGTAATAAAAATGAGGTTCTTTTCATATTAGTAATGTTAGTTAATCATTTTAGTACAAATTCTTTCACAAGAATCAAAACAAACTACATTAATTACGTCAACATGTTGATCGAATTCGCTAATCATCATGTAAGGTCTACAAGCAATAGGTTATTAAAATACAAACTTCACAAACAATGAGTCGAAGTTGTTGATCTCTAAATAGTTCAAAGTGTACATAGACTTATTATAATCCATCGGCTCGCTTCTAATGCATGAGTCCTAACAAAAAAATGGCTAACCACTAACAACCCATGTACCTTTAGACTTTGGCACGGGTACCCGAGACTCGTTTTAGCCGATTTATAACATGCTCTTTCCAACTCGTTGCGGTTAGGTCCCTCCGAATGGTAGACGGTATTTATATTTACATATTGATAATATATATTTATATATTCATAATATATTATTATATATGTCATGTAATAATTTTTTATTATAACTATGTACTCATAGTATATTATTATATAGTGATAGTATATATTTATGTACTCATAGTTTCTATGGCAATTATGACGGATATTATTGATACGATGATAGACAGTAAACTTCTAATAATATATATGGATTTTGTAATGAATGATATATATTTATGATAGAAGTATAGTTTGAAATGATTTTTAAGGACTGATAATGATTTTATGATGATGTGTATAATGTTTCATAAATATTTTTCAAATGATGGAGATATGATTATATACTACAAGTACATATATACTACTATACTATGTGTATAAAAATATATATAACCGAGAAACATTACTGATAAATTTGAACGTTAAACATTCTTATTGATATAATAAATTTGGTCATCTATGTTTCCTCTCTCTCCCTCTCTCATCTCATTTACAGCTCCTCATCTTCCCGCTTCTCTCTATCACCATCTACGAGAAATATGAGTAGAACTCAGCATTAAAGTCTCACTTATATGAATAAAACAATTGAGAACTGGGCTCGGTGCTCGTGGATTAATAAGTGCATCTCTTCAATATCTTTTAATGGTATAATTAATGGTACGTTGAGCATCACTTTCTTTCCTGAGTGAGGTCTTAGACAAAGAGATCCATTGTCTCACTTTTATTCCTGATCTGTTCGGAGGCGTGTTCTACCATGTTGAACCAGGCTACGTCGAGGGATGATATTTCTGGGTTACAGTTTGCATCTGTTGGGCTGTTCATATCTCATCTCTTTTCTATTGATGATTTCCCTGTTGTTCTGTAAGCTTCACTTAGAATTTGAGGGTTTTTAGAAATGTCGGAGCCGTATGGTTAAGCTATTAGTCAGGTAGTCGACTTTCAGAAAAATTTGATCATGTTAACAGTTGTTTCCCGTCAGGTCATCAGCAGGAGATGACGAGGAGAAGGGGAAATTGGGGGGAAAAGAAAGCAAGTGCAATATTTCCTTATAAACGCTCATTCTATTGTTTACTTATATTGTTTGAAAAGAAAACAATCTCACTGTAAACATGAATCAACAAAACATCAGTTTCTCCCTCAAGAAATCCACATTTCATTACAGTCCTAATGTCAAATGCTATATATATGATAAATCAACTCCTTCATCCTATCATTCATCTTCTATTTTCATTATGGTTCTCATCCTTCTATCGAATTCCATTCCTCCCCTTGAACCCTTGTATTGCATCCTATGAAATGCAAGTCAAATGGATTCTGAAAAGGAGAAGGATGCCCACTATTGGCACTCAGTCGTTGGCATCCCAGAGCTAATCATATTTTATAACAAGCAAATCTGGAAGAGAAAGATAATATCCATATTTATAACAAATAAAAATCACTTTCGAAAACCTTGAGGATAACTCTAACATATCAATGTCGATTCATCGGTGACAATACCTTTAACAAGAACAAGTGACAGGAAGTCTACCAAAAATTTCAGAATAGGACCCAGTCTAAGCTCTGTTCCTTGTTAATGAAGATGCAAATTACATGAACAAATTGGGCCTTGAAGCCTTGTATGTGGTCTTCAGCTTTCTAGTAGGTGGCCTAACCTTCTTGAACACCAAGGGGAATTTGATCTTGGAGTCATGGAATTGCTTAGTGCTTTCCCTCTTGCAAAGCTTAGCAGGAACGGTGGCAGTCTTGATAATTTGAATACAAGGAAACCTGACCCTGTGGCGAGAAGCCATCTCAGTGTACATTTGCTCCACAGCTCCATTGAGAGTGGTGTCTCGGTATTCCTTGTACATATTGTGATAACCAGTTCGGCTTTGATAGCGCAACCAGATACCATAGTTCTTGATCTTTGTTGGATTTTTCTCAAAGATCTACATGTAGTGTCAGTTTTTTATCAAAACAAGGAAAACTAAATAAAAAGTAGATAATAAATCATATCTGCAGCGCACATGATAAAGTTTCACACATGCTTCTTCCAGTGAACACATGTATTATGCTAATTAGATGACAGTACCTCACTGACATACCCCCCCGCCCCAATAAAAATAAATTAAGATATGGTAGTAAAAGATCATAAACATTTGTCAGCATCGACCACTTGTTTCATACTAATGAGATCTGAGTATCACAATATAAAGGGCACCATGGACATGAACTAGATCAGTGGACAACGGCTAAAAACTAAAATAACAGCATGTCCAACATCAAAATCACCTGTAGTCATCTATAACAAACGACACCAATCTTCCTACAAGTCTTTGACTTTGGCAGTACATCACGTTACTACAAAGTATATATGAGCCATGAAGATACAAGATCCAAGAATCAGTAAAGAAAAGCAAATGTCTGGCTGAGCATCAACCAACTAGAAATTCCACGAGTGGTATAGAGTAATAAAACAACGAATGCTGAAAGTGTAATTGAAGGACCAGTCTGGCTTCAATCAAGCAGAACATTAATACCATTAGAATCAAATTAGGTAAAAAGTAAGAACACTAATCCAAGCAAACTTGCAAAGATCTCTGCCATTTGTAACATAAATACAGACTCTAACTACATGTCTGGAGGTCCACTGCCTAATGTTGACTTTCCCACATAGCAGACGATCAGAAACTACCACATTATATCATCAGGCGAAGAAAAGCCTTGAAATAATTATTTTAGAAAAAAATACAAGAACCAAAGTCATTTGTACCTCATTGATACCAAGGACTTGTCCATTGCTCTTCTTGACCTTCTTCAGCTTCCTCAGAAAATACCTAGCGCACAGTGACCAAGGATAAACATTATGAAGCTGAATCTAATTCTAAATCAAACACAGCAACGTCTCAAACATCTCCGAAAAAGCCAAACCAAACATAAAGGAAAATCCTTCAACAAACTCACCAAAATTTCGACTTAGCGCGGACCTCATTTGTCGCCCAGAGTTTCATCCGGTAAATCTTTGGGTGCTCATCTGATTCAGAAGGTAGAGCCCTTCCCACAACCTGGTACTGGTGGAACTGAAAAAACCCAACCAATCACCATTAACCAATCCTAAACCCCAACATCAAATTGATTTCGAAAAAATTGACAACTTTTATAAACAAGATGCTCTTATACAATCTCAAGTCATCATCATAGCGAAAAAAATATTTCTTTTCTAAGAATCTAGCATTTCTCATAAACAAACAGAAAGTGACGGAAAGAGAGACTGAAAAAACTCCGAAGTGTGGCTCCGAGTACCCTATGATGGACGGAAATAAAAGATCGGAGACAGGAATTCAGAAGCTTACCCTGAAAGTAACCATTTCTGAGGCAAGGGAAAGCGCTTGTGTCTCTAAACTCTCTGTTTCTCCGTTTTGAGTAGATGGCGAAGCTGGGAAAATTAGGGGTTTTCTCTCGCTTATATATGAGCCAAGTGAGCGGGGTATATGAGAACCCTAATTCCAGCTGAGGGTTAACGTAACAGGAAGTTGAGTGAACGTTCCCTAGATCAACCGATAACTGGCACGTTGAAATTTTCAGCCCGCTGAGTGGGCCTTTTTTCCTTACATGAACTTGAAATGGGTTCAGCCAAATCATAGCCCAAAAAGGTTTCACGGTAAAAGGATATAAAAACGGCCGAAAAGTCAAATAAGATAAAGGAAAAATGACATATATAACCATTTTCATAGTACATTAGAAATTGATCTAAAAAAAAATAAAGTAGATAAATGATTATTTTTAAATTAATTTAGTCATAAGCTTTTATGATTTGTCTATAATATCCTTATCTTATATTTTTACTCTGTTTTTTTTTAATTTGGGGATTAAATATCAACAAATCATATATTCGAAATTAATTTAAAATATGCAATCACCAATAATTCCTATAACTACTCCTACATTTATAGAATATTTAAAAGATTATTTTTAAGTAGATAATTAGATAAATAAAATTTTTAAAAATATATCAAATATTAGTTTAAAAGTCATATTTTAACTGTGATCTATAAATTTATACGACTAAATTAATTTTGAGAAAAAAAAAATATCACATACTAATTTTTTAAAAATGTATTTCAACTATTACTTTTTAATATGTAATTTAGAACCCAAATACAAAATTGAAAAAAAAATATTAAAGAATATGTAAAAGAAAAACTAGGCATAAAAATTGGGAGAGAATTTAAGAAAAAAAATTGAATTAAAATCACAAACAAAATTTTCACTAAAATCAAGGTATATCTACAAATTTCACCTTTAAAAAAATTGATAATAGATAAGATAAGGATATTTTAGACAACTAATAATTTTTCAAATCACACCACTAGAAAATGATCATTTATTCACTACTATATTTTTTGGGTTATTTTTAACTTAGTACCATGAAAATTGTAATTATGCTAGGATTTCTGTAAGATAAATGGGTCCATATTTTAAAATCAAGAATTCATATTTTTTTACTATGAAATTACTTTTTGTCATATTTTATTAAAGACTACTTAGTCTCAGAAAATAGTTTTTACATTGTTTATATTGTTTGTTTAGATTCATAAAAAAACTATTTACTCAGACTAAATAGTTTATAAAAATTATTGAGTCCATAATCATAAAATCACTTGCTCGTAGCAAGTAGTTTATAAAAATTATTTGATCAGAGCAAGTATTTTACAAAAATTACTTAAGTAAGTAGTTTTTATCTTATTCAATTTTGTTTGTCCATATGTTTTTAGAAGCTTATACTTGTTTTACAGGAAGGGGTGAAAAAATCTTTTCACAAGTCAAAAGGCCCTATTCTCTACAAAAATTTATTGACCCATTTTTTCGATATATATTTTCAAAAGATCCTTTTATTAAAAAACAACAATAAATTATACAAATCTTATATATATAAAGTTGGGTATGCAAGTTTCTCATTATGTTTTGTGTCATTGTTCCCTCACTCTTATTGTAACATGTGTCATTATTCATTTACTCTTTTACACTATATGGCATTGATTAGTTTGTGAATTAATAAAGATGGAAATCAAATAAATGTAGTTAATTGATAATTAATTACAATTAATGGATAAAATGATTTTCATTAACAATAAATTACAAAGTCTATTTATTAATTGATTTAGAATTGTATGTATAGGACAAATATAAAAAGTAACATTTTCTCTTTGGTTTTAAAAAATAGAATGTATATGTGTTTTTTATATTAAAATAAATAATATTTTCTGTTTGTCTTAAATTAGATTAATCAATCTTTTCTATTTTTACATTCGAGTAAAAATTGTAATTTACACTTTTAGTATTATTATGTTTTTTTCATACTAAATTTAAATTCGGTTGAGAAAATGTATTTCTCAAATTATTCTAGCTTCTAACCTACTTACCAACGAATTTAATTTCTTTTGATTCTCGTGGCCCATAAAATCTTGTCATATTCTAAACACATCCATTTACATTCATTTATAATGTCTCTCCTACTATCCATCCACACCATTCCACTCATAAAGCTAACTCTTTCTATACATCCATTACATTTCATTAATTTCACCAAACAACTTATTTATTATTATAGTATGAAAGTATCATGATAAAAATATTTATTTCTGGCACGAATCTAATCAAATTTTATATATTAGATATAATTAAATTAACAAACTATATTAAGCATCCAAAATAAAAAAGTACCAACTATCTTAACTCTGGACAATTTGTCATCGAAAGTTTGTTTTGCACTATCCTTTTTTGTAATGTTTTTGCAATTAAATTATGATATTTATTTGGAGTAATCCTTAAATAAAGCTGTAATCTTAATTTACATGCAACCATAATTTGTAATCTTTTCAGCCAATTGAATTGTAAAATAAAATAGAAACAATCCTAATTTACAATGTCATTGTAATTCTAATATAAAAAAAAATTATTTGCATACCCTCATTGAAATATTTTTCTCACACTTTCTCTCTGATTTTATTAATTTAATTAAAATTAACTTTATTAGTATTTAGTTTTGCATTATTAATTTATTTAAATATTAATAAAAATTAATGTAAAAATTCACATGAATTTTTTTACTATATCTCTTGTTTTGCTAAATTATTTACAATTATCTTTTTAAATTTAGTCCAGCATTATTAACTTAATTAAAATTAATTTTGTTAATTTGTTTTTTATTTTTAATTAAATATTAATAAAAATTCATTTTACTAATTTATTTAAAATTAAATTTATTAAAGTTTATTCTAGCAATGTTCATTTATTTAAATATTAGCAAAAAATAACTAAAATTAATGTTAAAATTTTCACGTGAAAATAATTTTTACTATATCTCTTATTTTATTAATTTGATTAAAAATATTTTATGAACTTAGTTCAGCATTATTAATTTATTTAAATATTAATTAAAATTAATGTAAAAATTACATGACAAAATATTTTTGTAAATAATATATAACTAAAATGACATTTTAGTAACTTCTTGTTATTTACACAAATTTACAACAAAAGTTAACATATACCAAACATAGCTATCATTAATTACCACTCATCACATCATTGATTATCATGCATAATCAAATATAACATTCATATTTTGCAAGCAATTAAATTATGCACAATTGAATTATCAGTAATTATATTCTGATGATCATTCTAGATTATGCGAACCAAACAACCCTAAGAACTTTTTTCTTCCAGAAGGGTACTCTGTATCTTCCTATCTTTCTATACTTCTATTTTTTATAATTTAATTAATGTAAATTCTTCATATTCTTCGCTTAATTTTTTATTCATGAACTTAAATAGGTGTTTATGCGGTTATTGGTAGAATATAGAAAAAATCTTGTTAAAACCTTTTTAAATTTCAAATTTCTTGATATATATATATTAGTTCCATATAGTTTTAGATCTAGATCAAGGACAAGTAGCTTCATTATGGTAGTTGAATTATCATCACAATAAAAAAACAAAAAATTTGAAAAGTCAATTAAAGGGATAAACTCCCAGTCCGATGGCCCTGGAGATTTGACGTTGGTGATGAGTTCCAAACCTAGGACCTCATACATTACCGCAGTGGACCTCATGCATTACCGCATTGGACCTCATGCATTATTCGTAATATGTGTATCAGAAACAAAAATGATCAACCACATCCTTCCAAAAACTAAGCTGAAGCCAATAGGTATCCACTAATGCCAACAATTTCGAACCAAGAATCCATATATAATCTAAATTCATACTTTGAGCATAATTATTAACGGAGATAATTATGTACCTTGAACGGTTATTGGAGCTAATGTAGCTTTATTAAGTGTGAAGTGTGTGAATGAAAATAAAGGAGTGGGTAGCTTAAAAGCAAAATCTTACATTGTTTAGGCAAGAGTTGGAGGTGTGCTTTATAAGTCCCTACCTTAGGCCGCCCCACATTTTTTTAGGGATAGAGAACTTAGATGGGCTCATAAGTCTCTCGCACGCACCGTCAGCATCCGGCCGGCCAGCTCGGCTTGGTCCTGTCCAGATGATGCTCTATTCCTTTTTTCCACATGTTTAATGATATGACAAAGCAGTTAAGAGACAGAAATTATCGTCTCTCAACTGCCCGTGAGGTGGTAAACAGTTTCCATTGTAGGGAAACTCTTCGCCACATGTCGATAGAGAAAACAACAATTTCACTTAGAAACTGCCCACTTCGCCACATGTCATCTAACGATAGGGCAATTTCACATGGAAACTGCCCGCTTCGTAAGGGGAAGAAAGGGGGCGTTCTCTACAAAGAAAACTGCCACCCCTATTTATACACAGCAGGTTAATCGTTCAATAGTCATTCATTTACCGTCCAAAATTCTTGTCATTTTTCAAAGAGTCGTTATAGGAGAAAGAGTAGTGTTTCGAGTTTTGAGTATAGGGGTGTTCACGGTCGACTCGGTCTAATTTTTTAGAGACAATCTCTAGCAATTGTTATCCGGTTAGGAATAACAAACTTAGGTTGCATGCCCAGACAAAATTCCCCAAATCCTTCACCATCTACCACCCTAAAAATTTATACATTTCATCTTATATTTCATGCCAAGTGAGTAAAATATTTCTTTTAACAATAGTTTTTGTTGGGTTTTAAGCTTAAGAAGAAGGATAAGAAGAGCTCAATGAAGGGGGTTCAGTCTTGTAGGCATATATATGGATTCTTGGTGAAGGGTTTTGCAATCCAGGTAAGATTTTGGGTTTATGCTTTATTCTATTACGTTTGTTCATAGTTCTGCTTTATAACCTTGAATCCCCTCATTATCACCATGGAAGGATCTTAAAGGCATTGAAGTTCAAGGGGCTTCCTAGGAAAACTAATCTGCTGCTCTAATTTCTCATTTGGCTTTAGATATTGGAGGTGATCATCATCTTACCATCATTTAATTTTTGATTCGTCAGTCTTTCCGTATTTTACTTTACAGATTGCTTATTTCTTGTTGATTTCAAATTTAAAGTTGGTTTGAATTTTCATTTGTTGCCTCTTAGTTCGTAACATTAAATTGTAGGGATATCTTTATATTTGATCTTTTAAAGTTTGTTTGAAGTCTTTATTTTTCTCTCATATTTTGACAAGTTGCAATTTTATTATCCTGCTTCAGTTTTATTGGGGACTATAGACCCATAATTTTAAGCTCTAATAAACCAGATTATTAATTAAACTTTTTAATTAAATAATCTTATTTATTAATTTTATTATTACTCAATTATAAAATATGGAATTACACTCTTAGTAATTACAGAATATATTTACAGAGTAATCTCGTGTGGTACATTAATATAATCACTTCATTTAGTTATGTCCAATTATTGGTTCGTAAATTAGAGCTAGTCAAAATGACTATTTTACCCTTCTAATTACCTCTTGATCTTTAATAACATTAATTACTAGTGAACGGTTAATTTATACTTAAGGGAATCAATATACGATCTATCAAAAAAGCTTAGATTCTAAATCTTGTAAGATCATGTTCTTAGCCATCTATGTCACTAAATCTCCAAAAGAAAAGTCATTAGCCTGTTTTACAAACAAACCTTAACGGGCAAAAATAAAAAAATCTAGTAGACGTGTATAGGAGTTCATGACTACTCAGGATTTAGACTGATCTATATATGATCATCTGATTGATGTGTATTAAATTTTTATGATAAACGGTAAGTTCATAATTCACATCGGTCATGTCCTATATAATCTAATCGTATAAAGTTCTTTCACTAAGATAGCTATCTACATCTTCGATCCGGACGCTTAGCAAACTATACTAGCAACAATTCATTAAAGATTTCACACTTTAACATGGTGTGGACTATTTTATTCATTATCTATGATCTTAATATTATTGTACTAATAAAAGATTATAGTCTCATTAATGAATCTAGAATTATTGTTCCCGTTGGAGTTACTATTCCGGCGGTCGTGGTACTATTCCGGTGCCTGACGCTACCGTTATCCGCTCACGCGCTCTGCATGGTGACTAGGGTTTGTGAAACCCTAGGCGATAACAATTAGGGTTTATAAAATCATGTGATGTTTTGTGATTATCCTTATTCTATTTTTTTTTTATCTTTTTTTATCTTTTTATGAATTTTTTTAAATTTTAAACTAATAAAAGATCATTTTGAATTCAAATATAATTCGATATTTTATCTTTTTATTTTTTTTTAATTTTGAATTCAAAAGATAATTATCAATGTTATCTTTTTATCTTTTGTTTTGTTATTAAGAAAAAAAGAGGATAAGTAATGAGCTTATTTAAGTAGGAAAATAGTTTTCCTTAATTAAAGGGTTTTAATCAAAATTTCAATTTTGAAATTTGAAATTTGAATATAAATTTTGAAATTTTAAATTTTAAATTTGAATTTTTAAAGTTAATTTTCAAAATGGGAATGGACTTTTGTAAAGAGTTACAAAGTGGTGGGACAACCTGAAGGACAAATAGAAGAACTTTCCATTGCTATCCAGTAATTCTTCAAATTAAGGAAAGCAAGGAGGATCTGCTGTAGCATATTCTATTAATGGCTTATTCAACAACTAGTTAACAGTCCAAAAGTGACCTTCATCCTAGCATAAGGACTTTGGCAGATTCTCCTCATCATGTATCCCCAGAGAGTGGCCACAATCCTTGCTTCACTTAAGTTCGGTATATTTGATTAGAAAAAAGTCTAAAGAACCTTGCTCTGAAAGGTCCATGATTTTCTGCTTAATAGGGTAGCCTTCTTGTAATCATTACAATTACAGATGTCATGAAGATATGTAAATTAATTTGTAATTTATTATTCTTTTTGGGTTGTAATTAGAAATGAGACAAGATGTAGGTTAATTTTAAATGTATGATTTAATTTTAGTCGTGCATTATCATATAACATGCCATATAGAACTAAGGATATACCAATATCAAATTACCATGTATCATGTACATGTATCTTTGTAGATTAATTATAATGCTTATAATTTAATTACGATGTGAAATTTATAATGGTTATGATTTTAAATTGGGATTTAAAATTAAATGAAGGATTTATAAATTTTATCACACTTTTCAAGTTAATAAAAGTTATGTTTTGAAAAACAACCAAAAATCCAAAAATATATTAAAAACTAAGTGGGAGGGTCATTTACGTTGAAATGTTCCCAAGGTTTCTAACGGAAACTTAATTGTGCCACGGGGAATGGTTTAGAACCGCCCACAACGGTCCTCTCTTCAATAGGAGAAACTTTGAAGCTGTGTCACTTTGAGTCATCGAGTTGCTTGAGAAGCTAAGACTTCTAAAAGAAGTGGTGGGGCAGGGCCGTCCCATAGACGGACTGTTAGCCTGTAGCAACTTTTACGAGTTGATGTGCTGGTCCAACACTTAGACTGAAGCACATTGGAATCCTCACTTAGGGGTTAGTCAATGGTTTTGGAGAAGTCACATTTGTCTTAGGTATTTAGATCTTTCGAGTTAGGAAGAATGGACAATTGACAATGTCTCAAGCATCTTATAATAATAGGGTGCTTCAATATGTAAAACTCCAAGAAAGGATTTTTTTCTTTTAGATATGGTGTTAGCCTCTCCAATGAGAATTCTCTTAAGACCCCTCAAGAATAGGAAAATATGAGAAAGATTCCTTTTGCCTCAATCATAGGAAGTCTCATGTATGTAATATTTTACACAAGGCCAGACATTTGTTATGTCGTGGGCATGGTGAGTCATTTTTAATCTAATCCTGGAATCGTGTATTGAAATGTCGTCAAGCATATCCTTAAGTATCTGAGGAGAACAATGAACTACATGCTTGTGTATGCAAGTATTGACCTAAATACGACGGGGTATACTGAAACCTGAATATGTGGCAGCTTGTAAAGCTGCAAAGGAGGCTGTATAGCTTAGGAAGTTCTTGGAGACTCTGAAAGTTGTTTCAGACACCGATAAGCCCATGACATTTTATTGTGATAGCAGTGGAGATGTAGCAAATTTTAAGGAACTTAAAAGCCATAAAAGATCCAAACATATTTCGATGGTCAACAACCTAGCAGATCCATTTACGAAGACTTTAAAAAATAAAGATTTTTATGGTCATCTAGAGGGCTTGGGGAGAAGAGATTGTACATGCCTACTTAAGTTCAAGTGAGAGATTGTTGGAATATATCCATAAAGTAGCGTGCAATAACTATTTATTTATATTTAGTTATTTCTTATACATTAGTATTATTGAATTCTTATGAATAAATTTAAAGTTTTATTTTAAAGTAAAATGTGTTTATAAATTACTCAAGTCTTGGAACTTTTATCAGCGAACAAAGAGTGAAGACAGAGGCGTCTCTAGACGAACTCTTCTGAGAAAGTTCAGAACAATATTCACAGTCTTAGGATCGACTGGGTAATCGAATCTGATTACAACTGTTAGGTTGAACCAATGGATGCCAGTCTTGGGGCATGAGAGTGGAGACTCAAACGGTTAACCTAGACATGTTATGAACATGTTGAATAGACTGATAACAAATTAGTTTAGAGCTCAAAACTGTTTACCAAACTCTAAATCTAATTGTTACACCTTAAGGGTGTTTTGTAATTACATTAATCCTTAGTTGAATACGTAGCTTGACTTAGTTATTTGCAATCTTTGATATTTCAAATGAGTGAGTTCGAATTGGCTGGCAATATCTCGGCTGATGGGATTGTAATTCAATTAAGTTGGAGTTATGTGATTCACAGATATGAAAATTCGGGTTCGATTACGAAAGTAACAGTATCACCTTATGCTTTATTGATGAGTGTATGAATAAATTAATCTGGCTAGATATTCAATGAATTGAGTCATTGATTAAGACTTATGAATTGTACAAGACAATTCACTATTATGTCTTTCTTATTCACAGTCAATAAATAAATTAAGGAAATAATAACAATAGGGGTAAAATGGTAATTTTACATCTCTCACTCTTGTTACTGATATTCACGATGGATATTATGTTAAAATATTATGTGGACCGTGAAAATAAAAATATTTATTTACACCAACAAAAAATGTAACGTGCATGAATGGATAGTTGATTCGGCATCAAACCTAGTGTGAAGTCGTACATTGTCAGAATTAAATAGGTCAAAAATTTATAGAGATAAATTCGCCAAGTATTTGAATCCTTAGTTTTGTTCATGTGGGTTCATTCTATCTCAGAAATAGCTAATGAAAATAGGAATAGAGAAACGAAGTGAATTGGATCAAAACTTTTATGCATTTTGGCGTCAATCCATATTTTCTAAACTTATATGTGATGGGTAGTGTCACTTAATTAGTTAAGTGTGATTATATGTATTGAAATTAATTAATTTATTATTTTTTAATTATTAGATAATTAGTAAATAAATTAATAAATTAATGATAATGATTAATTAATTTATCAATTAAATTGATAAATCTCGATACAACTAAAACTCTAGGGAATATTGTAATTTTTAACAATTATGAATATATGAGGTGAATTTTCAGAAATTTAAAAAATATAAGTATATTTGTAAATATCAAAAATTACATTTTGTCAATATCTAATAGCAATCTGATTACAGATAGATCTGGGATACGATACAGTTGCTTATTAAAAAACCAAAAGGAGAAAAACATTTTCCCCTCCCTCCCTGTTGCCGCTGAAAATTATATTGAAGTAGAAAATTTTTTATTTTTCTTTTTCAATCGTTTTGAGAGCCAACACTCAATTCCTACACAAAATTCCCATTAGATATATTTTTGAAATTAACGAGTGGTTGTTGGTGGATGAAATTTGTAAATCGTTCTTGGAGTTCAAGTGCGTGATTTGGATCCTGAAGCTTGAAGAACACGAAGAACGCTCGAAGATATTCTGTCAATTTAGAAATTCTTTGATACAAAGTATAGGTGAAAAAATTGTTTCAAATCTTATCTTCTCGTTTAATGTCGTATATGCATAATCGCACGTTGTTTGGTTTATTTAATTTGACTAAATATGTTAATTGAATTTTTTTTTATATTCCGCCCATGAACCGTTCGTGGTTCAAACTTGTTTTTAATTAATTTTAAAACAAACGATCGCAGCACCGTTCTGCTTGCATCATATAGATTTTTTTTCAAGAAAGTCATTTAGAAAAGTTATCTTGACATCCATTTGTCATATTTCATAGTCTAAACTAGCGGCTATGGATAAAAGGATGCGAATGGATTTTAACATGGCAATGGGTGAGAATGTCTCTTCATAATCGACTCAATCCCTTTGTGTATAGCCTTTGGCTACCAGCCGTGTCTTGAAAGTCTCTAATTTCCCATCCGCACCTCTTTTCTTCTCAAAAATCCATTTACATCCAATGGGACTGACATCTTCAGATGGATCTATAAGTTCCCAGGAAGAATTAGAATACATCGATTACATTTCTTGGTTCATGACATCTTGCCATTTCTCATTTTTAGGATCTTCCATCACCTCTTTAAAGGTTAGTGGATCGTTCTTATCAGTGTCAGACACTAAGACATGTGCATCTAGTTCATAGGGAATAAGTTGTCTTACAACCCTCCTACTACAACGTTACACCGGAGTTTCCTGAACATTAACAGTGATTTTTGTGGTTTGTCGTTTATCTGTTAATGATGAAGGTGGTATGATCCCATCATATGCTAATTCTTCGATACAAACACTTTTTTATCCTTGTGATTATAAATGTACACACCTCTAGAGCATAACCAACAAATATACACACTTCAGACCTTGAGTCTAACTTTCATTTTTTGGTCCAAGAACGTGAGTTGGACACCCCCTGTATATGAAAATGCCGCAAACTAGGTTTGAAGTCATTTCATAACTCTAAAGTTGTATTGCTTACAAACTTATAAGGCACTACATTCAAAATGTAGGTGACATTCAAAGTGCATATCCCCAGTATGTGAGTGGTAGTGATTAGTAGCTTAACATTGACATAACCATATCCAATAGGGATCGTTTTCTCCTTTCTGAAACACCATTTTGCTGTGGCGTTCTAGGTGCTGTGAGTTGGCATAGAATGCCATACTCCAGCAGGTAATTCTTGAATTCTAAATCCAAATATTCACCATATTGATCTGATCGAATTATTTTCAATGACTTCCCTAATTGCTTTTCAGCTTCAGCTTTGAAGTCTTTAAACTTTCCAAAAGTTTCAGATTTTCTTTGTATTAGGTAATTATAACCATATCTAGAGTAATCATCAATAAAGGTGACAAAATTACCCACTTCTAGCTTATACATTGATGAGTCCACAGACATAACTATGTACTAGTTTAAGTGGTTCTTTGGCTTTTAGGCCTTTTCTTGTGAAATGTCTTTTGGTTATTTTAGCTTCTAAACAAGATTCACCAACTGAAAGAGTCCCGACTTTTATTTCTCTCAAAGAACTATGCTTTGTTAACCGGTTTAATATATCTAGATTAATATGTCTCAACCTAAGTTGTCGTAGATACATGCCATCATCATGAGAAACTTTTTATCATTTCTTACTTTTAGGATTTACTCCTTTAAAAAATTATAAATTATTTAACGAATATTCAGTCGGTTTAAGCATATACAGTCCGTTCGAACTTTTGCCTAATAAATATTGAATCCATTCTTCGAAATATTAAACTGATTATTAATAAAAGAAATATCAAATAATTCTTCATGCAATAATGATAAAGAAATCAAATTTCTTTAAAAACCATAAATAAATAAGCATTGTTCAAAACAAGAAAATTATTTCCAAAATTTAAATGGATCGTCTCCAATGCTTTTGCTGACACGAGCGTACCACTGAAACTCTCATTATGACCTCGCCATCAGCCAGCTCCCTTGACGAATCAATCATCTATAAAGAAGAAAATGCATGGTTAGTGGCTCATGAATCCGATATTCAGGATGAGAAATCATATTTCACTAAATAAGCTTCAAGTTCGGTGGCGTCATTGCCTCCAGCTCCGCTGCCGCTAAATTTTCAGGCGGAAATTCCTATTTCTCTTTTCTTCTCTCGTTCGTCTCATGCATTCTTCGTTTTTTTGCGTACGAAATTTTTACAACATAATATTCAAATAAAAAAATTATAAAAATTACTATGCCCCAAAACGGCTTACACAAGATCTAAGGAAAAAGAAGAATAAAGCCTAAACCTGAAAGTCACCATACAATTAACAATTCATCATTAAACTATACATTCAAAAAATACAACCATCCATTCATTCATACATATCAACATATATATTGAATAATGCAAGAAAACTCACATAGAATTTAATGTATACATATATAAAGACCGCTATGATACCAATTGTTGAAATTAGCGACGTCGTGCGGCGGAGGCGTGGCTTAAACAGAATTATTAAAACTTATCGATTGAAAACAAAAACAATTGCGACGCCACAATTTCAAAAAAACTTTTAAACGAAAAACTCTTTTTTCTCATCGGATCCATTATATATCTATATATTAAATCTAAGATATATAATGAAAAGAGTTATACCTCTTGTAGTCTTATCAAGCGTCATTGTAAACAACGAACTTATAATCTCACGAACAACGAACTGCGAGATTCACACCAAGATCTTCCAAGCCAACCCTCAAACACACTAGGACGTGTGTAGGCACTTAGAATAAATCAAAGACATTTTCTATCTTTAGATGTACTCAACGCATGAGACAATTGCGCACTAATTATTATTGCAGTATTGAGGTTAATAGAATAATATCAATATATACTTCTAGGTCAAGACTCATAAGATTTTTAGGAATTTACATAAAATAATAAATTAATTACAAATGCGCCATTATAGTGGAATTAGACCCATAATTCTAAGCTCCAATAAACCATATTATTACTTAAACTATTTAATTAAACAATCTTATTTATTAATTCAATTATTACTCCACTATAAATATTAAATTGCACTCTTAGATATTACAAAATATATTTACAGAGTATTTTCATGCAGTCCATTGATATGATCACTTCATGTAATTCTGTCCTCTAATTATTGGTCCGTAAATTAGAGCTGGTCGGTTTCAAAATTAACACTTAAGAAAACCAATATATAATCCATGAGGAATGCTTGGATTCTAAATCTTGTAAGATCTTGTTCCCAACCATCTATATCATTGAATCTCCAAAACAAAAGTCACTAGTCTATTTTACAAACAAATCTTAATGAGTGAATCAAAAGATACAGTAGAAATGCATAGGAATTCATGACTACTCAGGATTCAGACTGATCTATATATGATCGTCAGTTTTGATGTATATTAAATATTTATGATAAACGGTAAGTTAATAAAGATATTAATCCACATCGGTCGTGTCCTATATAATCTAATTATATAAAGTACCTTCAATACGATGTTTATCCACATCAGTGATCCGGATCTAGATCACATGCATTCAAAATGCTTAGTGAACCATACTAGCAACGTTTCATTATAGATTTCATACTTTAATATGTTGCGGACTATTTTATTCATTATCTATGATCTTAATCATCTCATACTTATACAAGGTCATAATCTCATTAATGAATATGGAATTTTCAGATATTTATATATAAACTATTTAATAATAATTCAAAAGAACAATAAGAAAATATAATTTCATTAATTTCATATTGAAAATGTCTAAACATATGCTTTGAGGGCACTATGCCCAACACGTTTGTCATTTAATGATGAAGATGGTATGATCTCCTCAGATGCGAGTTCTTCGAGAACTACTTTGCTCTGAGGTTTGTAGTTTATCATATAGTCGTGTTCAAGGAAAGTAGCATTTATCGATACAAACACCTTTTGATCCTTGTGACTATAAAAGTAATCACCTCTTGTTTCTGAAGCATAGCCAATAAATATACACACTTCAGACGTTGAGTCTAACTTTTCATTTTTTGGTCCAAGAACGTGAGTCGGACACCCCCGTATATGAAAATGCCGCAAACTAGGTTTGGAGTCATTTCATAACTCTAAAGATGTATTGCTTACAAACTTATAAGGCACTACATTCAAAATGTAAGTTATCGTTTGAAGTGCATATCCCCATGAATGTGAGTGATAGTGATGAGTAGCTTAACATCGACCTAACCGTATCCAATAATGTTGTGTTTCTCCTTTCTGAAATACCAGTTTGCTGTGGCATTCCAAGTGTTGTGAGTTCGGATAGAATGTCATATAATCCTTGAATTCTAAATCCAAGTATTCACCGCATCGATATGATCAAAGAGTTTTCAAAGATTACATAATTAATTTTTAGCTTCAAATTTGAAGTCTTTAAACTTTTTAAAAGTTTCAGACTTTCTATGCATTAGGTACGTATAACCGTGTCTTGAGTAATCATAAATAAAATGATGAAATACTCATACTCACCTCTAACTTGTACATTAATCGGTCTGCAGATGTCACTATGTATTAGCTCAAGTGATTCTTTGGCTCTTTGGCTCTTTGGTCCTTTGCAAAGAAAGATCTCTTGGTCATTTTAACCTCTAGATTTACAAACCGGAAGAATTCTAACTTTTAGTTCTCTCAACGCACCATGCTTTGTTAATCGGTTTACTCTGTCAAGATTAATGTCTCAACCTAAGATGCCAAAGATACATATCATCTTCTTGAGAAATTTTTTGTCATTTGTTACTTTTTAGATTTACTATAAATAATTCTGAATTATTTAATGTTCATTCAATTGGTTTAAGCATATATAGTCCGTTTGAAACTTGTACATGACAAATATTGAAATCATTCTTTGAAATAACAAACATATTATTATGAAAAAAATCAGAATTCTGCTCATGCAACGAAGATAAAGAAATTAAACTTCTAGAAAATCCCAGAACAAAATAACCATTGTTCAAAACAAGAAATTTATTTGCAAAACTTAAACTGATTGTTCATAATGCTTTTGCTGAAACGAGCGCACAACTGGCAACTCTCATTATCACCTCACCATCAGCAAGCTCCTTTGAAAAATCAAGCATCTTTCTTGTTCAGCTCAGAGAGATACATGTTACAATTTCTCTTCTAGTGACCTTCAATTCCATAAATTGAAACATTTTCCCTTGGATTCTTTCTTCTTGAAGTTGTTGTCTTTCTTGTTCTTCTTGGCCTTAAGTGACCTCTTGGCTTTCTTTCCTTTCTTATCCTTACTGTTGAGTGGCTTAAAAGTCTGCAATTCATTCAACAGCTGGGTCATGTTGAATTGTAACTTGTTCATAACATAGTTGATAGTGAACGCAGAAAAAACCGGTGTAAACGATTCAATTATAATACTGACTTGAGTTTGCTTATCAATGGTAGCCTCATGTACTTCTACCTCATGCATTATGTTGATCATGTTCAAAATATGTTCACAAATAGAAGTACATTTCTTCATCTTAGTAGTCATGTAGCTCCTAGTAGCTTCATGATGACTTTAATCAGATTGCTGCCCAAACATGACCTATAAAGATTTCATAATTTCATAGGTAGTTTTCATGCTTTCATGCTTTGTTTCAAGAACATCATTCATGATGACAAGTATGTAGCACTTAGCCTTGTTGTTGAACTGAATCCAAGCATTAAATTTATCCCTAATGTTTTTAGGGGCATTGGAAGCGGGCTCTTTAGGACATTCCTCAATAAGGATGAACTTGTGGTTCACATATTAGCATCAAATTCAAATTTGATTCCATCTTATAGAGTTATCACCATTGAGTTTTTGAAGTACAAGTAAAGTTGTAATAGGGTTACCCGTGATAGACATATTAAAACTTGGAAAGAAATAAAACATGCATTATTCATTATAATCGAAATAAATATAAAAAATTCAGAATGTAAATCTGATGCATGAATACAACATACCAAACACACAAACTTAACAATTAATGATCCACTATAAAAAAATCTAACAATTAATGTGACGCCTTAGGGTCGGTCAGATTAATTTTATACTGTTTATGACATTTTCATCCTCATTAATTAAAACTTAAAATATCTCATATTTTCTTTTTTAATAATAAGGTACCAATTATTTGGTCAAGTCACAATTACCCACTTCAAAGCTTAATTGTGCATTTGCGAGTGTAACTCATTATTTCAGAATCCATGACTTAATTTAGAAAAAGTCACCTTAGGGTCGCTCAAGTCTAAATTACATCACTTAGTCATGTCTTTATAAGAAACCAACTTTGGTATTGATACAGTTTGGAACCTTTCTTAGGGGGACGAAAACAAAGTCGCCTCGAGACCCTCACCATATCTCATGTTGTTGTACTAATAATGAAGACCATATATGACATTGACATGTCCACATTCTCTCATTGACATGTCCACATTCTCTCACTCACTCACTATTTTGCAATAAATGTGTTTCTGATTAACTAATCAATTAATTTTAAATTAATTACTAGTTACAATAACCTTATGAATCTAAAATTAATTATTAATATAATTTAATTGGCATAAGTTCAATTAACCTTCTAAAGAGCCTAAGACTAATTTGGGTGAACTTAGAATAACCATTTTATAACACTCATCTAACTTTAATAAAACATTTATATTTAAAGCCGGTTATCCTAAAGGCCTAACTAAATGGATGCCTTTAAAGTGGTGTGTTTATCAAGTTCAACTAATTAAAACTTAGTAGTTTACTTGTAATTGATTTCGTAAAACAATTTTTATAAACACATTAGGACAATCATAATAAATCACGTTTCTATTAATGAGATTTATGATTAAATAAACCTGTATGGGGTTTCATGTATAGCATGCGATCGACTAATGCATGATCATATTATAAATCAAATAAATAAATATTTATTTATTTAAATAAATATAATAAATAAATAAATGATGAACCGAGTGATTATTGGGTATTTCTAAATTTATAACCTTTAAAAAAATAAAAATAATTATAAAGCGGGTTTCAAGAATACATATTTTCAAAAGATGCTCCTTCTCCATTAGAGACACTTTTTCATAATCTTCAAGCTTTGATCAAAACCATTTTAATTAAGAAAAACTATTTTCTTAATTAAATAATCACATTAATTAAATATGATTAGTCAAAAATAATTTAATGACTTATCAAAATTGGGTCAAACCTAATCAATTAATTAATTTTAATTTAAAAAATAAATAAAATTGATAACTAACCTTTTAAACGATATCAGGGCATATGCGCCCAGTGCCCTGACAATCACTAGGACTGCCGCTGGCGGTGGCAGCGAGACAGTCCCGCTGCTGCCGTCGGCTGCCCGGCCACTGCCATCGGCGCCAGTCCCAACACCACTATAGGTGGCTTAACTGCCGATGCCATGGTCGCGCCGATGCCACCGACGCTGGAGCTCTGTCACGATGCATGTCCTCTTATTCTCCTCCACATCTGTCTCGTGCGTTCTTCATCTTCTTGCTTACGGAATTTTACAACATAGTATTAAAAATGGAATTACAAAAAAAAATATACCTGAAACGTCTTACACAAGATCTAAAGAAAAATAGGAACAAAGCTTTAACCCAAAAGTCACAATGCAATTAACGATTCATCATGAGCCATACATATAAAAATAACCATCCATTCATTCATACATATCAAAATATATATGAAATAATACAAGAAAACTCATACATGATTTAATGTATACATATATAAAGACCGTTATGATACCAATTGTTGGAATTGCAGTGGACGCACAACGGAGGAGGGGTTTCAAAAAATTTATTGATTGAAAAAAATAATCGCGACGCCACAAATCCCAAAAAAATAATTTTATGAAAAATAATTTTCCACACGAATCAATTATATATCCATGCACTAAATTAATAGACATTCAAAGAAAAGAATTTTACCTCTTAAAATCTATCAAGCGTCCTCGCAATCTTCTAGAAAAAATAACGAACGTTAAATTCCACGATGAATTGATTTTGAAATCCACACCAAGTAATTCAAAACTTATACTCAAATACACTAGGATGTGTGTGGGCACATGAATCAAGAATAATGTTCTATCTCTAGATGTACTCAAAACATGATATCTAAAGATTTAGCTAAAAACTTTTGAGACAGAACTCTAAAATAGAATTAGAGAATTCGTAGTGCATTGATTGATTGATTGATTGTTCAATTGATTGTTTATAAGGGCAATATAATATTATCTATTTATATTCTAGGTCAAGGCTCATTGAGTTTAGGGTTTTTAAATAATAAATTAAGTACAAAAATGTGCCATTATAGTGGGATCCATTACAGTGTATCACGCACCACTGTAGTGTCATGTGGCACTACACTGTATCACATCAATTCCAGATTCCAAATCAATGATTTGTGTGTGGCAGTCCGATATGCCACGTGGTGATTTTTTTAAATTTTTTATTTAATCAGATAAATATCTAAATAGCAGTTAATTCAAAATTAATTTATCTGATAACACCTATCAATTATTTATTTGTTAATTCAAAGCTAACATATTAGTTAATTTAAATTCAAATTATCATCTTATAATAATTTAATATTATTTAATTTCATAAATCAAATATATTGTTAATTATTTGTAATTTCTGAAAATTATAATAATTAATTTAATTAAGTAATTCAATTAATTCAATTAATTAATAACACATAATCATCTTATAATTATATATTTGTATCGAAAACTTAATTCTTTTGCAAGCTAGTACTATTCTTATGCCTTGAAACATTCACACCCTAAACTGTGTAGTATAGAGGTGGCTTGGGGACCATGGACCCATAATTATAAGCTCCAATAAACTAGATTATTAATTAAAATCTTTAATTAAATAATCTTATTTATTAAATCCATTATTACTCTATAATAAATATAGAATTGCACTCTTAATAATTACATAATAAATTTACAGAGTAATCTCGTGTAGTTCATCGATATAATCACCTCATGTAGTTCTATCCTCCAATTATTGGTTCATAAATTAGAATTGGTCAAAATTATCGTTTTATCCTTCTACTTAGCTCTTGATCTTTAAGTACCATTAATTCACTAGTGAACAGTTAATTTACAACTATATTATAAATTTGAGCTTAATAACCATTTAGTCTTAGAACTAACACTTAAGGAACTTTTATACGATCTATCAGAAAATCTTGGATTCCAAATCTTGTAAGATCATGTTCCCAGCCATCCATGTCACTGAATCTCCAAAACAAAAGTCACTAGCCTGTTTTTATAAATAAACCTTAACGTATGAATCAAAATATCGAGTAGGCATGTATAGGAGTTCATGACTACTTAAGATTTAGACTGATATACATATGATCATCTGATTGATGTGTATTAAATCTGTATGATAAACGGTAAGTTAATAAATATATTAATTCACGTCGGTCATGTCCTATATAATCTAATCATATAAAGTATATTTACTAAGATGACTACCAACATCAGCGATCTAGATCTAGATCACATGCATTCAAATTGCGTAGTGAATCGTACTAGCAACCATTCATTAAAGACTCCATACCTTAATATATTACAGACTATTTTATTCATTATCTATGATCTTAATCTACTTGTACTAATTTACGATCATAATATCATTAATGAATATGAAATTTTCATATATTTATATTAAATTATTCAATAATAATTCTGAAAATATAATTATAAGAAAATTATACTTTTATTAATTTCTATAATAAATGTCATTACACATGCTTTGAGGGCACTGTACAGGAAAAAATCAGCTGGAAATCCACGCGGCAGAAGCAACCAATCAGAAGCAGGAGAGGTAAATTACCACAGTGGCTAAGCGGGAAGACTCTTCCAAGCCGTAGATTCCACTGTGCCCAATCCAACGGTTTATGTTTAAGCAGTTGTTAGAAATAGATAAGTTTAGTTTAAAACGATAAACTTAATCTAAGAGGAATATTCTATTGATTCTTTCAATTTAGAGAATTTTACTCTATCATATAACTGATCAAAGGCCTATAAACAGAGGCAAATTGTAAACCAATGAGATCAGGCAAAAATGGAAGTTATTCAACATTTTCTCTCTCGAGAACTCTCTCTCTAATATCCTTCTTTAATTATTTTATTTTTGGGTGTGAGGAAATTTTCCTTTACATATTGGTGCTCTCGTTGAGAGTCCGAGAGTTTTTACTCAAGAAAAGAATAAAAAATGCCTTGTACTAGATCACACGCTGCCAGGGAAATACCCAGGATCAGCCCGCACACCCGGCGAGGGTACATCACGTGATTCAATCCATTCTGTGTGGGATGCAAGGAATGGAAAGCCGCAACAACGAGGTGCTACAGAACGCGTGGCAAACCATCCAGGAGCAGATTATGATGCTGTAGCGGGAGATCATAGAAACTAGAGCAGAAGTCAGCTAGAATACTGTAGCAAGGGAGCGTGAAGCCAAAAATCAGAACCAGGAGCAGAGGGAACACGCGCGGCATCAAGCGAAGCCAGTAGCCAGCAACAATGCCCATTACGAAAATTCTGAGAACACTTCATGAGATAAGGAGAAAGGGATCATTGACGAGAATTGGCCCGTATAACCAGTTACGAAGCAGGCAGTAGAAAATATGTTGGAGCAAAAGATGCTCGAGATGAGAAAACTAGAAGCAAGCGGAGTAGCCGACTTGGAAACCTTAACTCGCTCCCCCTATGCCCGGAGATTCTATCCACTCCAATACCAAAGACGTTTAGTGGCCATAAGTTTAGATGCTATGAAGGAAAGTCAGATCCCATTGACCACTGCGCCACTTTAAACAAGTGATGGTGCTCTATCAGCATGAGGATGAACTGATGTGTCGAATGTTCCCAGCCAGTCTAGACGAGAATGCCCTAAATTGGTACGATTCTTTACCTCCTTGTTCGATTGATAACTTTATTAGAACGTCTTCTATTTTTCTACAGTAGTACTCTACCTACCGAATGATGATGGAGGATTCAGAGCATCTCATGACGATTACAATTAAGAAAGGAGAATCATTAAGGTATACGCATCGTTTCAAAGATGAGATGACCAAGGTGGAGAACTGTTATGACCATGTGGCCAAACTGGCGTTCAAACGCGACCTAGACATTAATTCCCAATTATTTGAAGATCTGTCCAAGAACAAGCCCCTCACCATGGCGAAAACTTCCCTTAGGGCAAAAACATACATAACTCTTGAGGAAGAGAAGAAAAACATTCAAAAACTGATTGAGCAATGGAACCCCATGCAGCGCAAAGAGAACAGTAGCATGAGAACAAATAAGCGTGGATCATAACGCTCTGAGAAGAAGGAAGAAGATAAACAAGGTGACTTCGACAAACAGCTAAGGCTCATTGGACGAACCCACCCCAGAGATAGGATATACACCTCGCTGACTATCCCAGTGAATCAGATCCTTGATGTCATCAAGGATGAACCTTGGTTGAAGCGCCCCCATCCCATTATAAAAGACCTAGATCCAAGAGACAAAGACAAATATTACCATTTCCATAGGAGTGCCGGCCACGAAACTTGAGACTGCTACCAGCTAAAAGACTACGTTGAGAAGCTCGTCAAACATGGACATATGAAGGAGTATGTTTTGAGACGAGATCAACCAAAAAGGGATGAAAGACAGCAACGCCCTTGGGACAAAGAACCACTAAGAATAGTAGACACCATTATTGCCATGACAGAATCAGAAGGAACGACTAGGAAGGTACGAAAAATTTATTGTAAAAAGCCTACCCTCGAAGTGAATGATGACCGAACGATGATAATTGATAGTGTTTCGATTATCTTTGATGAGGAATATAACCCACATGGAGAGCACAATGATGAGCTTGTGATAACCATCCAGATTGATAATTGTCTACTGCGGAGAGTACTGATCGATGATGGAAGTGCTGTGAATATACTCCACCGCTCAACGCTCGAGAAGATGGCAATAGATACCTCTAAGTTACATGGCCCGAGGCAGCCACTCATTGGATACAACGGAGCGGTAACATACTCTTAAGGAATTTTATCGCTCCTGGTACAGGCTGGCCCATTCAACTACATCACTAATTTTGTGGTCATCGAGGCACAATCGCCCTATAATGCGATCCTTGGAAGAACTTGGATTCATAATATGAAAGATGTTCCGTTAACATACTATCAAACATTGAAGTACCCATCGCCGGAAGGAGTGCGGACCATACTCGGGAATCCAGCAACTGCTAGGTGTTGCACGGTATCGGCACTCGACTCTATAAAAAAGGACAATCCTTCTATTCTTAGAGCGGGGAAGGAAAATCTGACCAATGACAATTAGATATGGATGAATTGAGCGAATGTACCCAGAGATGTGAAGCTGGGAGCGAGACTGAATCTATAGATCTAGGGGAAGGAAAAACAACCACAATAGGAGCGAAACTATCTAAAACAAAAAAGGAGAGCTCATCCGATTTCTAAGAAAGAACATGGATATATTCACCAGTACTACCGCAAAGATGCCAGGTATTAACGAATCGATAATTTTCCATAAGCTGAATGTTGACCCTTTTGTTAAACCTGTCAAACAAAAAAAACCGTCTTTCGCTCCCGAAAGGAATACGACAATAAAACAAGAAGTGGAGAAGTTGCTCAAAGCGAAGTTGATCATGGAAGTCAGTTACTCAGAATGGCTGGCGAACATCGTGATGGTGAGAAGAAAATCGAAAGTGGAGAATTTGCGTAGACTTTACATATCTAAATAAGGCTTGTCCGAAGGACAACTACCCGTTGCCAATGATCGATTAAATGGTGGATGTTACGTCAGGGCAAGAGCTCTTAAGTTTCATGGATGCTTATTCCGGATATAATCAGGATCTGAAAGTTGAAAGAAGAGAAAACCACATCCACAATCTGGAAGAAGCGTTCTCCACTTCAAGGAAAAGTAATATGAAGTTAAACCTGGAGAAATGCACTTTCGGAGTGGCAGCAGAAAAATTTCAGGGATATCTGGTGAACAGCAGAAGAATTGAAATCAATCCGGATCAGATAAAAACAATTATAGACCTGAAGCACCATAGACATAAAAGGAGATCCAAAGCTTGACTGGAAAATTGGCGACTTTAAACAGATTTATGTCCAGATCTACTAACAAATGCAGACCATTTTTAGCAAGCTGAAAATGAATTCTAGACAACAGTAGGATAAAGAGTGTGAAGATTCCTTACAAAAATAAGAGTATTTGACTTCACTACCAATACTGTCAAAGCCCTAACCAAGGGAAGATCTCTATCTTTTCCTCGTAATATCAGAAACCGTAGTCAGCGCAGCACTCGTCAGAATAGAAGAAGGGCGTCAGATGCATGTTTACTTTGTGAGCAAGAGTTTCGCAGCTGCGGAAACTAGATATGGGAAAATGGAGAAGCTGATACTCGCGTTAATAGTTTCTGTAAGAAAACTCAGACATTATTTTCAGGAGCACACTATAAATGGGGTGACGGAATTTCCAATAAAAAGCTTACTACACTCGCCCGAGGTGTCTGGAAGACTTGTGAAATGGGCGATAGAGCTCAGATACGACATATGATATACCCCTCATACCGTTATAAAAGCCCAAGTCCTGGTAGATTTTGTTGCGGAATTTACCTATAATGATAAAAGACATGATGTGGCACTAGAAGGAAAAGACGAAGCCGCTTGGATTCTATTTGTAGACGAGGCATCCAACTTTCGAGGAGCTGGAGCAGGAGTAGTCGTGCAGACCCCGCATGGGGAAACCTTCGAACAAGCCTTGTTGTTCGGTTTCCAAGCATCAAATAATAAAGCTAAATACGAAGCGCTACTTGCCGGACTACGACTTATGATCGAATTTAAGGTAACGAAAGTCAAAATATTTTACGATTCAATGTTAGATGCTAACCAAATTACAGGAAAATACACTGTGAAAGACGACTGGATGATAGAGTACTTGCAGAATGCCAAAGATGTGCTTCAGCTATTCAAATACTACGAGATTACGCAAGTACCCAGAGCAGAAAAATCGAGAGCGGATGCCTTAGCTAGCTTGGGGTCGTCCGCTCAAACTCTATTCAAAAGAATGGTGATGGTAGAATATCTGGATGTCCCAAGTATAAAGATGATGGTACAAGCAGAAGTCGCAGCAAGAAATAATGAGCGTGATTGGCGGACGAATATATTTCAATACTTGCTCGATTATAAGCTCCTTACCAACAAAATGGAAGCTCAGAAACTCCAACAGTAGAGCGTTAGGTACACCATTACCCAGGAGGAGATGTGTAGGAGATCATTCTTGGGTCCTTACCTCAAATGCCTTTCCCCAACAAAAGCTCAATATGTGATGGCTGAAGTACACGAAAGAATTTGTGAGAATAATTTTAGGGGAAGAATGTTTGGCAACAAGTTGCTGAACTAGGGATACTACTGGTCGAGAATGCAAGAGGAAACAAAATCATTTATGAAAAAAGTGACAGATGCCAACGATTCTCCCTCGTCCCGAAGATGGCCCCTGAAGCCTTGCAGACGCTCCTAAGCTCCTGGCCATTTATGCAATGGGGAATTGATGTAGTGGGCCCGCTGCTGATAGCCCCCGCTCAGATATATTCTTATTAGTAGCAACTGACTATTTCACGAAGTCGATAGAGGCAGAAACATTAGCTAGAGTTCGAGAAGAAGAGGTAAGGCAATTCATATGAAAAAAAATTGTGTGCAGGTACGGGATCCTAAAGGTACTTGTTTCAGACAATGGACTTCAGTTTACTAGAAACTGGGTGAAGAGTTTTTGCGAAGATCTCCAGATAAGAAATAGGTTGTCAACTCCATGCTACCCCCAAGGCAACGACAAGCAGAAAGATCAAATAGAACAATTCTGGAGAATCTAAAAAAGTGACTGAGCTGTAAAAGGGAAGTGGGTTGAAGAATTGCCATAAGTGTTGTGGGCATACCGCACGACACCACTAGAATCGACCGAAAAATGCCATTTGCTTTGACCTTTGGTGCAGAAGCTGTCATTCTAGTTGAAATCGGGTGCCCCACTTTGAGATCAGAAATAAATGAGGATATGAACGTTGAGCAAATCACCGAGAGTCTGGACTTCCTAGAGGAAAAAAGAGAAGCTGCTCCCAGAATAGCCAATTATAATAAACCAAGAATGAGATATTTCCAAAAAAAAAAGGGTCAAAGAACGACAGTTCCAAGCAGGAGACCTTGTTCTGAAAAGAATTTTCCAGTCAAATGAAGAGAAATTGGGACCAAACTGGGAAGGACCTTTCATAGTCAAAGTTGCTGCTGGGAACAAATCTTACTACTTGATGATAAATGAGGGAAGTAACTTATCCAAACCCTGGAATGCTTTACATTTACGCAAGTATTATGTGTAATTATCTCTGAAACAGTGAAAATATTTATCCGTGGTTTTTTCTTATTAAGGGTTTTCCACGTAAAAATTTGGTGTTCTTTTATTTTTAAAAATGGAAATGGGCCCCTGAGCTTGTCAAGAGCTTTTGACCATGAAAGCTTCTAGCTTTCTAAAGGAAATGGAAACGAGCCCCTAAGCTCATCAAGAACTTATGTCCATGAAAGCTTCTGCTTTCTAAAGGAAATGGAAATAGGGCCCTGAGTTCATTAAGAACTTAAGTCCATGAGGACTAGTGATTGCAGCACTACCCTCTAAAGGAAATTACAAAGGAAGGAAATTTTGAAAGAAGGAGAAGAAAAGGGAAAATGGAAGAGATTTGCTAAGGAAAAAGTGAATGTCATTCTCATTGATTAAAAAATAAAAAGGGGGAAAATTACAACAAGAAAGAAAAAGATAAGTAAAGAAAAAAACCTAAATTACAATAACTTCAGGATCCTGCTCAGGAACACCTTCTTTCGAAGTAGGAGCGGGAAGATCAACATGAGGAGATACTTGAGTAGGGACATCTTCTGTTGAAGCACCCATAGAATATTCTACTTCGGGAATGAGAGGCTGTCAAGGTGGACAATTTGTCATCGCGTCCCCGTAACCTACACTGTAAACCATCGCCTCCCCCTGCTCGAACAAAGGCTGGTACTCCACATCAGAAGCAACCTTCCTCTTGACTGCTGCATCTCTCACCTTTTCTGCTTCAGTTCTGGCCAACTCAGCTTCAGCCAAAGCCAATCTTCAGGGATTCAAGCTCTTCCACTAGCCTAGGATTTTCTACAGCAGCATCCTCAGCATCATGAGCCATCTCCTCCAAGGCCTTCTGAAGCTCAACTTCATTAGCCATGTATTGCTCTTTCTCAACCTGGAGTCGAGCATTTGTAGAATTGACCAATGTAAGCTCCTTTGTGAGTTGAGATAAAGCCTGATCACGCTGAGTATGGAAGTCTTGCAAGGAATTATGGTGGATGGGATCCTGAAAAGGATGAAGGAATAGGTAAAGAAAACTACTCTAAAAAAGAGAAGGCAACAATAACTACCCGCATTAAATCATGACTCAATCTAAGCCTCCTCAAGATATCATTGTCAGAACGAGACCGAATGCCATGGAGAATGACATGGGAAGCAACCAGATCGTTCAGGAAGCAGACTGTCTCCGGAACGGGAACACTAGAAACCCGTCTCAGCTTCCACGGAGCAAGAGCAGGAGGTGCTGCATCTCCAGATCCAGAAGTGGGAGCATCTGCAGTAGTGGGCATGGTAGATGATGGCGCGTGAATTTATGGGGGAGGTAGCTCATAGCTTAAAGGAGCCTCGACCCTCGTAACGGGCTCAATGGGAGCGAGATCAGCAGTGGTGGTGGCAGTAGTGGCGGGGACAGTAGCGCCAAGCTCTAAACGGGAAAAGCTGGAAACAACAGTATGGGGCCTCTTCTCTACGGGACCAACGAACTTACTCCACAGCCTTTTTTCCCATTATGATGTCTGCTGAAGCCCGGTCAAACAACTCCTGGTCATCCGAAGAACTGGAACTAGAATGATCCGAGTCTGAGGGAAGGGAGGAAGTGGGAATTGGCAAGGGATGTGCTAGCACTGGGGCAACTGGTGGGGTGGAAGACGAAGATGGACCCGTAGTCGAAGTAGGAATTGAAGCAACCGATGGGTTGAAATTGAGGAGCACCTTCCAATCTCTCTCTTGCCCACAGAGATGGAAAGCAGTAGCGAGTCTTGCTCTGAACTCCTTGGACAGATAAGGTCTGGGATTCTTCTTTGCTGAAGAAAACATAAAACCAAGAAAATCACTTGTTAATTAGCAATAAATAATTAAATAGATAACTAAAGAAATGGGGGGGTGAAGCTCCAGCGACTTATTGAAAATTACCCATTTCTTGAGAATTGTCTAGCGGCCATCACCGCCCCAATTCCCACCAACTAAAAGAATGTCCCTCTCCCCACCCTTATCTCCCCTCAAAATCTCAGTTATTAAACTGCCTCTCCTTTCCGATGGACGAGGGGCAAGATAATAAATTTCGATTCAACATTTGACCATATAGCATTGAAAAAGTTCATCTAACCCTAAACCAAGATGGAACTTCCTATTTAGGGTGTCCACACCTAAAAGGATTCTATAGGACTAGGAGTAAACTGAGAGGGAGCTAAGCCTACTGTGTGGAAGAATTGAGAAAGTAAATGGGAAAATGGAAACTTAGAGACCTAGGACTATGACGATAGGGCGAAGGGTAATTTGGTAAGGCGGATTGCACAGATTACCTATGGACTCATTACTTCGTAACGCATACAAGACATCTGGAGGAAAAGACTCATGATAGCGAGCCATAAACAGGTTGAACTCCTCTATATTTCTCACTAAGGGCACGAGAAAATTCCATTTGTCCATAGCTAGAGAAAAGAAAGACGAAGAATGAAGATGATAGGGACTTACAAAGCAGGAAACTGGAAGATGAAAGTAGGAAGAGGATAAAAAGACTTTATATAAGCGGCGAATTTCAAACTAAAATAAAGAATGGTCAATTTCTTAAGTGAAGAAATAGAGGGATAGAAGGCAGTGCATAAATGACCGTTCACAATGATGATTTGGGGATACGGAAAGACGCGGTTGTTGACAAGTTACGAAACGACGCTTGTGCAAGTAAACAAAGAACCACTTTAAGGCGACACGTATGATGTACCCCCAAAGTGGGAAGATGAAAGGTTTTTCAGAAATGGCATATGCCGAGCATCCTCTGAATGAGAATAGGAAGACTTTCTCTAAAATGACACGCACAAAAGTAAGAAGATTACTCCGGAATGACACGTGTAGTATATTCTTTGAACGGGAAGATGAAATGACAAGATGATGTTAGAAAAGTAGATGATGATGACAAGGAATATAAATATTGCAAATTAACTTCACTACATGATATTAATAGCAATAGGGGCAAATGTACAGGAAAAAATCAGCTGGAAATCGACGCGGGCAGAAGCAACCAATCAGAAGCAGGAGAGGTAGATTGCCATCATGTCCAAGTGAGAAGACTCTTCCGAACCATAGATACAACTACGCCCAATCCAACGATTTCATGTTTAAGCAGTTGTTAGAAATAGCTAAGTTTAGTTTAAAACAATAAACTTAATCTAGGATGAATATTCTATTGATTCTTCTGATTTAGAGGAGTTTACTCTATCATGTAACTAATCAAAAGCCTATAAATAGAGTCAAACTGTGAACCAATGAAATCAAGCCAAAACGGAAGTAATTCAGCATTTTCTCTCTTGAGAACTCTCTCTCTCTAATATTCTTCCTCAATTATTTTATTTTTGGGTGTGAGGAAATTTTCCTTGACACGCACTATCCCCAACAGCTTATACACAACCATACATCTAGATTGAGTTTTTTTTTTTCGGTGTATATAAGTGTTGCCTGCATCCCTGAGGGAGCTAATAGACCTAGCTATCAAAGGAGCCATCAATGTCCGTACTCGGCGAAGGAAGGAAGGGTCAGGCTCGTTGTGGTGACATTGTCCATCTCCATAATTTCATCGAATTCTCACTGGCCAACCAATGTTATCAAATGAGAAGATTGTTGAACGACATTTACTGTAATTTGGATCGTGTTAGAATCCAAGGTCTTTAAATTATCTTTTTTTATACTCATAAACTCCTACGTTCATACTTCTTTCCCATACAAGCACATTGACCATCCTCAATTGTACTCGCCTCTTTTGATTTAAAAAATCTCTACCTGCCTCCCTTCCATGGGAGGCTTCTACCAGATCTTCTACCATTTCTTTTGCTAGTTGCACGTAGAGCATGGTTCCAGCTCGCAAAAAATATTCTGGAATCTAGATCATGGGAATTGATGACATACTGTTGCAGCTTGGTGATTCAAATCTTCTTTTAAAACAATTTATTATTGGCTATTGACTTATTAAGTCAGTTGAGAGATATTTGCAGGCGTACTTAAATTTTAGCTATTAGTTAGTAATGGATAACTAGCTGCTATATATAACTAATGAGGTGTTATCTCTAGGATAATTAAGGATCACAATTTGAAATTTTTCTGTTTTGAGAGAGCTAGAATTTATTTATTTCTCCAAGAAAGCTTCTTGGAAAAGAAAGTTGTAAACTTGTACTTTGATTGCATTAATTTCTTTTCTAACAATTTTTTCTTTTCTTATTGGAAATTTGGTTATAAAGGATGAAATCGAAACCAAGCATCTAAAAGCTCTAGAGGGAGAAGATGAGTGTCTCTAACTATTCCAGATCGATCTCCTTAAATATGCATGGTTCCATCATGCCACCGTCACTGGTTGTTCTGGAGTCTTCCATCGATCCAGAGGTATCACACTTATAGATAACACTGACATCTATCTTGAGTATTTTTCGGTGTATACAAGTGTTGCATGTGTTCGCAGAGGTCAATGTCCTCACTCAGCGAACGGGGCAAGGTTCAAGCTCGTTGAGGTGACATCATCCATCTACATAATTTCATCGAACTCTCTCACTGGCCAACCAATGTTATCAAAGGAGAAGATTGCTTAAAGACATTTATTGTAGTTTGGATCGTGGCAGAATCCAAGGTCTTCTACTTATCTTTTTTTATATTCAGTAAACTCCCGTGTTCATACTTCTTTCCCCTACAAGCACATCAGCAATCCTCAACTCTACCTACCTATTTTGATTTAAGAAAAACTCTACCTGCCTCTCCTCCATGGGAGGCTTCTATAAGATCTTCTACCATTTCTTTTGTTGGTTGCGCGTAGAACATGGTTCCAGCTCACAAAAAAATATTCTGGAATCTAGATTATGGAAATCGATGGCATACCGTTGTAGCTGGGTGATTCAAATCTATTTTTAAAATAGTTTATTATTGGCTATTGACTTATTAAGTCAGTTGAAAATTTTTTGCAGGCATACTTAATTTTTAGGTGTTAGTTAGTTATGGATAACTAACTGCTATATATAAGTAATAGGTGTTATCTCTAGGATAATTAAGGATCACAATTCTGAGAGAATAATTTTTATGTTTTGAGAGAGCTAGAATTTGTTATTTCTCGAAGAAAGCTTCTTGGAGGAGAAAGTTGTAAACTTGTACCTTGCTTAGTGATAAAGAGATCTTTAGGTGGTGGCCTTCCTGTGGGGTAGATTCACACAAAATCGAATCACGTAAATCTTTGTAGTTTTTTCTTTATTTACTGCTAGTTCAATTGTGAACACTCTAGTTCATAATCTGATTCACCTTTTCTTAAACTGAGTCTAAGTTATTGACAGTTTGAAGGCTGCTCATAGAAAGGAATTTCTTGCTTCCATAATAGTCAAAGTTGGATCAAGATGTTTATACCTAAGTATGACATTGAGAAGTCTAATGGGGATAACGATTTTGGACTTTGGAGAATGAAGATGATGGCACTGTTTGGGAATATGGAGCTTGATGATGCACTTCTTGGTGAAGAAAAGATTTCATCTTTATTGCTTGTCACGGAAAAGGCCAACATCTTGAGAAAGGTAAAGAACACCATAATCTTGCATTTTAGTGACACTATTCTGAGGAATGTGTCTAAGGAAAGTTTTACAGGAAAACTATGGTTGAACCTGGAACACATATTCATGACTAAGTCACTACCAAATAGGACATATCTCAAGGTGAAGTTATATGGCTTCCAGATGGATGATGGAAAACCCATTGAAAAAAATCCTGATGATTCACAGAGCTGATCATGGATCTTGAAAATCTTGAGGTTAAGATAGATAATGAAGATCAAACTGTATGTCTCTTCAACTTATTACGAAAAAGGTTTAAAACCTTGAGGGATACACTCACATATAGCAAGAATGTTCCAACTCTCAATGATGTTCTTAGTACAATCAGCGTAAAAGAACTTAAATTTAAGGTTTTTAGGGAGGAATCCGGAGTTGGAGAAGGCTTGACAACTAAGGGAACTACTGAAAAGATATGAGAAGAAAGATAACCAAAGGAAGAAAGAAAAATCAAGATCAAAGTTCAGGTTCCAAAAGGGAAGTTCAAATGTTTGCACTGCCATAGTGAAGGTCATATCAAAAGAAATTGTCCAGAAAAAAGAGAGAAGAAAATAACAGTTTCAGAAACACAGTAGTTGGAGATGATGGATATGAAAGCTCACAACTCCTGGTGATTGCAAGTCAAAGAAGCATATCTGAATGGGTGTTAGATACAAGGTACTTTTTCACATGTGTCCAAACTAATCTTGGTTTGATTTACATGAACAAATAGGTGTAGGCAATGTGGTAATGGGTGATGATTGCTCTAGACATTATCGGCATTGGCACTGTAATACCCCAAGATCTCAAGGGGTAATTATATAAATTCATGTACACTCACACATAAATGCATATACACACTAACCTAGTATTAATTTATAGGGTTTTTAGGATAAATATATCTTTTTCATTTTCCATAAGGAGTTTTATACTTGTGTTGAAAATAAGAAATTTTATACTCATGGCCCACCAACTTCACAACATCACTTGCAATCTCTCTCCCTCATCATTTTTTTCTTTTTAAATGCACATGTCAAATCAATTTAATAATATTTTATTTTTCTTCTACTTCTTTATTTTTCAACGATGTGTTTTCTTTAACTTGAAGGGTTCAAATAGTTTTTATCACTACTTGAACCTTTCAAGTAATTAATTTTTTCAGTCAACACTCATAAACTAGGTGACACTCGAATGATTCAAGTAGTTGTTTATGACTACTTGAAGGGTTCAAGTAGTTTTTTTGTCAGTTGATTACCCATACACCAGGTGACTACTTAAATGGTTCACGTAGTTATGACTACTTGAACCATTCAAGTAGTTATGTATGACTACTTGAAGGGTTCTAGTAGTTATGTATGACTACTTGAAGGGTTCTAGTAGTTATGTATGACTACTTGAAGGGTTCTAGTAGTTGATTTTTTTGTCAGTCAATTACTCATATATCGGGTGACTACTTGAAGGGTTTAAGTAGTTTTTATGACTATTTGAACCCTTCAAGTAGTTATTTTTTGTTTGATCATTTAGCGACTCAAACACTAGTGATTACTTGAACCCTTCAAATAGTTTTTTTTCTTTTGAAGTCTATTGTCTAGTAAGAAAATCAGTACTTGAGGGTTCAAGTAGTGAAAACTTACTACATAAAACTTATTACTTGAACTTTTCAAGTAGTAAAAAATTATTACTTGAACCCTTTAAGTAGTGATGAGTTTACTGGACAATAAACTTCAGGAGGAAAAAAACTACTTGAAGGGTTTAAGTAGTATAAAATTACTACTTGATGTAGCAGAAGTCTCAACAAAACTCTAACAATACTAAAAGTTTTTGAATTACGCACGATTTCCAGCAATCGATCTTCCAAAACCTATTGAATCCTATGAAAAGCCCAAAATTATGACCGAAACAATTTCCGATCCTCCGAAAGTGATTAAAACAGTATTTTTTTTACCTGAAACGAGGCTATGAGGGGTAAGCCCATTGCACATGTAGATCTCTGAATAAGATTCTATTTGATATCTTACGGATCACATGGATCCACCCGAGTCAAAAGTTTTACCCTCCTAAAGTTGACATGCACGTGCCACGATGTGTTTGTTCTAGAAATTTTAAAGTTGCACCGTCCGGATAATTACTTGAACCCTTCAAGTAGTGACGAGCTTACTGGACAACACACTTCAAGAGAAAAAGAATTACTTGAAGGTTTCAAGTAGTAAAAATAACTACTTGAACCCTTCAAGTAGTCACGTGCTCACTAAAAAATTGATTGCATGAATCAAACTAACTACTTGAAGGATTCAAGTAGTTGAATCTGACTACTTGAACCCTTCAAGTAATATTTTTTTTTACTTTCAGAATCAAACTTACTACTTGAAGGGTTCAAGTAGTCAGATACATCTACTTGAACCCTTCAAGTAATATTTTTTTATCAAAATCAAAATCACTACTTGAAGAGTTCTAGTACTCAAATACAACTACTTGAATCCTTCAAGTAATATATTTTTTTTTACTTCCAGAATCAAAATCACTACTTGAAGGGTTCAAGTAGTCAGATACAACTACTTGAACCCTTCAAGCAATATTTTATTTTTTACTTTCAGAATCAAAATCACTACTGGAAGGGTTCAAGTAGTTCTGATTATTTGAACCCTTCAAGTAATTGTTTTTTGTACTTTCAGAATCAAACTCACTACTTGGAGTATTCAAGTAGTCAGATACAACAACTTGAACCCTTCAAGTAATATTTTTTTATTACTTCCAGAATCAAAACCACATTTGAAGGGTTCAAGTAGTCAGATACAACTACTTGAACCCTTCAAGTAATATTTCTTTTACTCCCAAAATCAAAATCACTACTTGGGGGGTTCAAGTAGTCATTTTTGTCTTACAATTTTTCAGTGAGCATATGACTACTTGAATGGTTCAAGTAGATATTTTTTACTACTTGAACCCTTCAAGTAATTTTTTTCTCTTGAAGTCTGTTGTCCAGTAAACTCATCACTACTTGAAGGGTTCAAGTAGTGATGCGGATGGTGCAACTTTAGAATTTCTGAAACAAATGGATTGTGGCACGCGCAGGTCAAATTCTAGAGGGCATAACTTTTGACTCGAGTGGAATCACGTGGCTTGTAAGATATAAAATCGAAGCTTATTGAGAAGTCTACATGCGCGACTGGGTATCTAGAAAATACTATTTTAAGCACTTTCAAAGGTCCAAAAGTTGTTACTACTTGAACCCTATAAGTAATGATTTTTTACTACTTGAACCCTTCAAGTAGTGATTTTTTATTACTTGAACCCTTCAAGTAGTCAAATGTTCTCTGGATAAATCACTGCAGAAGACAAAAATGACTACTTAAAGAGAGCAATCTAGATACAGAAATCGACACCATCCACACAGTAATCAATCTTGAACCCCTCATCCGTTTATAATCACTCAAATTCCAATATCTAATCAACAAACTTATAATCAAAAGAAGTGTAAAAGAATTCACAAAATCCAAATGAAAAAAAATGTTTCTCAAGCCTCAAGTTTTCTCCAGCCACTGACATTTTATGCCATCAAGTACTCAGTTTGTCATTTTGATCGCATCCAATAGATCTGAGTTGGTTAAGTACTCATTCGGTCATTACCACCATTGAAGCCTATACGAGTATGTCATGGTCAAAACCAGTGTGATTGAGAGGAAGAACTTCACAGAATATGAAAAAAATGGAGGAAACAAATATTTGTTGCTTCGCTCAATGAGAAAGCATGGAGGAAGCAATGAGGGAAGAAGAAGAGTGAGAGAATGAGTATTGATTTGATATTTACATGGAGAAAAGGGAAAGAAATGATAAGAAAAAAAAAGTTGAAATTCTTTTATGTTGATTGTGGTGAACGAGGGGTGTAAAATTATGTTGCAGGTGATTGTGAGCAGCAAGAGTGAGAGACTGTCATAGTCAGCGAAACTAGGAAATTTTCAACTAAAGAATAATGATTATAAGACATTATAAACAAAAAAAATTTTAAGTTACAGTCAATACAAAAATTTATGATTTTCCATGCCTTATTCTATGATTATGTGTTTGATTTTCATGTTTTATGGATTTATCACATTGGCCTTATTAAAAAGCTTAATACGACATTTATTACAATATATTAAGTAAGATTTTGTGACAATTTTATGATTTCACTATTTAATGTTAAACTTAGGGTAAAATTAGGGTTTTCAACTTAAGAATTTTCTGAAATTGGGGTTCAGTTGGATTGGAGATTTTAAATTATGAAATTACTTGCATATTTAATCCTCGAGAATCGTGGCCTTATAGGCACAGTCAGATTAAAATGTTTGATTGGATAATAAGAACTCAATAGCACGTTAGACAAGTAGATAGACTTATGAGAGATCTCATCTCTATTGGTGCCCTTGACAAAGCAAGTTACAGTTACAAGCAGAAGGTGGAAAAATAATTATTTCATTGGGGTCACTTGTAATAATGAAAGGAATCAAAAGGAATGAATTGTACATTCTCCAAAGGACCACTATAGTTGGCACATCAGTGATCTCATCAACAGAATCTGAGGACAAAACCAAACTTTACATATCAGTGAAAAAGGGGTTAAAGGAATTGAGCAAATAAGGAGTACTTGGTGAAGATAAAATTAGTGCCCTAGACTTCTGTGAGACTTGTGCGTTAGGAAAAGCTTGCAGAGTTAGATTTGGGCAACGTAGAACACTATTACTCAATGAAGAAAGGTATTTTCTCTCTATGATTGATGACTACTTTGGAAAGGTTTGGGTATTTATACTAAAAAGTAAGAATGATATTGTCAAGAGGTTCATTGAATGGGAGGCTTTAGTAGAAAACCAAACTGGTAGGAAAGTGAAGCACATAAGAACTAATGATGGACTTGAGTTTTGTTACAATTAGTTCAATGATATCTGTAAGAAATATGGCATAAAAGACATTATATTATTGTAAACACTCTATAACATAATGGTCTTGCAGAAAGGATAAACATGACATTGATAGAAAAAGTAAGATGCATGTTTCTTTATGTTGAATTACCTAAAAGTTTTTTGGCAAAAGTTGTTGTTACAACAACACATCTAGTAAACAGAAGTCCATCTAGAGCCATAAAGCTGAAAACTCCAGAAAAAATGGTGGAGTGGGAGGCCTGTAGATTATTCAAAGCTGAGAATTTTGGTTGTCTAGCTTATGCTCACATAAAATAGGACAAGGTAGAACCTAGAGCTTTAAAAGGAGTGTTTCTATGATATCCTAAAGGTGAAACGGGCTACAAGCTTTGGTATAGTGATAAAAACCGGAAAGACATCAAATTGTATCATTAGTAGATATGTAGTTTTTGATGAAACTGAAATGTTGAAATCAAAGAAAGGGGTAGTTGAAACCTTTAAATGAGAGCGGGATGAATCTGTTAGAATTCATATTGAGGTGGTGTCAGAAGATCAGTAGGTAGAAAATGCATATAGACTCAAGAACAGCTTGAGAATGATGGAAATCAGCAGCTTCATGACTATAACCTAATAAGGGATAGAGAAAGTAGGCAAGTTAGAGCCTGACATGTTAGCATTTACACTAATAGGTGTAACTAAGGTGTTAAATGATGAACCAATATCATTTAGTGCAGCAATGAGAAGTACATATAAAGAAAAATGGATGAAAGCAATGAAAGATGACTCATTAAGGAAGAATAAGATCTGGGAACTTGTAGAAGGGCCTAATTAAAAAAGGTTGGTAGGATGCAAATGGATTTTCAAGCTTAAAGACGGAATTTTAGATGTTGATCCAAATATATTCAAAGCTATACTAGTTGTAAGAGGGTTCAATCAACAAGAAGTAGTTGATTTCACTAAGGTACTTTCACTTATGGTGAAATATAGCTCGATCATAATCTTGCTAGCAATAACAACTTGTCTTGACTTAATATTGCATGGAGACCTTGATGACAAAACTTACATGAGACAACTTGAAAGCTTTGAAGTTGAAGGTAAATTTGATTGGGTATTTTTACCGAAGAAATCATTGCATGGATTTAAAAAATCACTCAGATAATTGTATCTAAAGTTTGATGACTTTATGCACAACCATAAATATATAAAAAGTAAATATGATAGGTGTGTATACTTGAACAATACCCAAAAGAATGGAGTCATATACTTGTTATTGTATATGGATGATATGTTAATTGCTTGCAAACACAAATCAGAGAGGAGGAGTTGAAAAAAATCAACTAAATAGATAGTTTGGAATGAAAGATCTTAGGGCTGCTCCCAAGATACTTGGTATGAAAATTGTGAGAATCAGAAAGAAAGGAACTTTACTGCTCACACAAGAAAGGTACATACTTAAGGTGTTAGATAGGTTTGGAATGTCGATGCCAAACCAGTATAACATCAATTGCTACATTTCAAACTGTTAAGAATGTAATCGCCATCAACAGAAGAAGATAAGAACAAAATGACATGCATTCCTTATACAAATGCAAAATGAAGCATTATGTATGTCATGGTATGTTCTAGAACTAACTTGGCATTTGCATTAAGTCTTCTTATGAGTCGTTTTATGAGAAATACAGGAAAGGAACACTCGCAAGCAATCAAGAGGATACTAAGGTATCTAAAGAGAACAACTTCTTATTGATTATTGTATAGTTGGGATGGAAAATCAGTAATAAAGGTGCTTGGATGTATATATGCAAATTATGCAATGGATCTAAACAAAAGATGCAAACTCTTTTAATCGGATCCATTATATATTTATATTTAAATCAAAGACATACATGGATACGAAAATATACCTCTTGTAGTCTAATCAAGCGTCCTTGTATATCAACGATATTGCGTTCCCACGAACAACGGATTTCGAGATCCACACTAAAATCTTTCAAGTTAATCCCCAAACACACTAGGGCGTGTGTGGGCACGTCGAATATAACAAAAATAATTTTTTTCGTCTCTAGCTGTACTTAACACATGAGATCTAGAGATTTTTGGAGAAAGAATAATTTTATGAGACTGATATCTGAGATAATACAATGATTATTTTCACAGAGTTTTTTATTAACTTTTTAATCTCAGAGAGTTTCACCCTAATAGCAAGTGTATTGTTAACACATAAAAATCCAGCAATGAATCCAATAGAATAATATCTATATATATTTTCTAGGCACTCCAGATTTTCAAAGATATACACAAAATAATAATTAATAATAAAACTACCATTGTAGTGGGACCCCTGCAACTGTAGTGCCACAAGACAATACGGTGTGCCTTGAGGTATCATAGTGCCTCACGACATTGTAATTTACGGCACTACTGTAGTGTCGTGTGGGCACTACAGTATTACACGCCTAACTGTAATGTCACGTGGTACTACAGTAGTCCACGTCAATTTGTGATTCTCAATCAGTGATGACATGTGGCAGTCTAACATGCCACGTGGTAATTTCTGCAAATTAGTTATTTATTTTAATCAAATAAAAATTTAGATATCAGTTAATTCAAAATTAACTTATCTGATTATCCCTATCAACTAACTTATCTGTTAGTTCACAAATAACAGATTTAGTTGATTCAAATTTTGAATTATTATCTAATAATAATTTTATAAATTAGATATATTGTCTCACTTATCGATAATTAGAAAATTAATCGATATAATTATTTATATATAATTTTTAAAAATTAATATAAATAATTAGTTCTTAATCAATTATTCATACATAATTATGTACTTGCCCCAGAAATATAATTCCTTTTGCAAGTTAGTACTTTTCTCATGTCCTGAAATATTCACGTCCTAGCATGTATAGTACATAGGTGACTTAGGGGCCATGGACCTATAATCCTAAGCTCCAATAAACTTATTATTAATTAAACTATTTAATTAAATAATCTTATTTATTAATTTCATTGTTACTCCACTATAAATATGAAATTGCACTATTACAGATTTTAGAATGTATTTACAGAGTATTCTCGTGTAGTCCATTGATATAATCATTTCATGTAGTTCTGTCTACTAATTATTGGTTCGTAAATTAGATCTGATCAAAATTACCGTTTTACCTTTCTAATTATCTCTTGATTCTTAAGTATCATTAATTCACTAATGAATGGCTAATTTATAATCGTATTATAAATTCAAGCCCAATAATCATTCAGTTTCAGAATTAACACTTAAGGAAACAATTATACGATCATTTAGGAAAGCTTGGATTCTAAATCTTATAAGATCATGTTCTCAGCCATCATATTACTGAATCTCCAAAATAAAAATCACTAGTCTGTTTCACAAACAAACCTTAAAGAGTGAATCAAAAGATTCAGTAAACATGTATAGGAGTTCATGACTAGTCAGGATCAAACTGATCTACATATGATTATCAGATTGATGTGTATTAATTTTTTATGATAAATGACAAGATAATAAAGATATTAATTCATATCGTTCATGTCATATATAATCTTATTATATAAAGTACATTTACTAAGATGTCTATCCACATCAATGATTTGGATCTAGATCACATGCATTCATAATATTTAGTGAACCGTACGAGCAATCATTTTTAAAGATTTCATATTTTAATATGTTGCTGATAATTTTTTTCATTATCTATGATTTTAATCATCTCGTATTAATACGAGATCATAGTCTCATTAATGAATGTGGAATTTTCAGATATTTATATAAATTATTCAACAATAATAAAAGAATAATTATAAGAAAAACGTAATTCCACTAAATTTCATATTAAAATATCAGTAGAAGCATAATATGTTGCTATGGCTGCGGCAGTAAAAGAAACAAAGTAGCTGATAGGTATTGTCACTGAGTTGGGGTTGATTGAAGGCTCAACTGTAATAAGGTGTGACAATCAAAGTGCAATATATCTTAACAGAAATTAAATTTTTCATGAAAGATCAAAGCACATTGATATCAAATTTATTCTATCAGAGATGAAATTGCAAATGGGGCTGAGAAAACTTCAACTAAGGAGAATGTTGCAGATATGTTAATCAAGCCACTAACAGTAGCTAAGTCAAAGGATTGCATGAGGTTATCTAATACGACGATTGAATAAACATTGGAGGAGATCTAGCATCTCAAAGACGATAGTTATGAATCAAGGTGAAGAATTGTTACCGCTAGGTGATTCAAATATACTATTAAAATAATTTATTATTACCTACTGACTTATTAAGTCAGTTGGGAGATATTTGGAGGCATACTTAGATATTTTACCGTTAGTTCAATCGTGTACACTCTAGCTTATAATCTGTCAAGAAAAGTACATCTGATTTAGTAAGTCTCAAGGTGATTACTCACGACACAAACTTTTTGCTCGATCTTATTTCAATTTATGAAGAAAGGGTCGGACTTGTAGTGAATGATTCTGTTCTACGAACTCACAAATGCTACCATTCAAGAAATCTTTATTTGCTTTCTTATGTACTGTATTTCTTCTTACAACGCAAAGCATCTTTGCTAATATATGGTGTGTAAATTATCCATCCTTTGTCACTAGAGTTGGGACCTCGAATTTGGGGACGGGGTAGAAGAGCCTCTAATGTAACAGAATGATCATTTTTACCGCTTCTGAAGTATAATGGTATGAAATTACAAAAAATAAAGTGTAGCGCTATGTTTTGCTATTTACGTAGACTAAAAGGGTGTAATTTACAATTTAGGCTTTTTCAATTCGTAATCTATATCTATGTCCAGGGGTGTGCACGGGACGGGACGATTTTTAAACATTTTTGTCCCGTCCTGATCGACACGGGATAATTTTTTCGGTCTCGTCTCATCCCATGTTGGGGGAAAAATCAGGCAGGACGGGATGAGACGATTCGATGGTCGGGACGAGAGGGGACGGTTTCTTCAGGCTTGTTTGGGCTGCCTGATTTAGGCCTTTATGGGCTATTTTATGGGTATTTTTGGGCTGTTTCTAGGATTTTTTGGGCTAAATTAGGCCTTTTCTGGGCTGAATTTGGACCGGACAGGTTGCTGCACTAGGCTTTTTTTGTTTTATTGGGTTTTTTTATTTTATTGGGCTGAATCTTTTTTAGGACATCAAGTTGTCATTTCTTGTTCAATTTTCATAATGGAATACGACATGAAGCTCTCTATGTTGCATAACCTATTAGGATAATTGAAGGGAAATTAGATAATTAAGCTAGTTTAAGTTTTACTTTTGTTTAATGTCCTTCATTTTGCAAATTTGACCGATTTTGAGGAAAAGTAAAATAGTTAGTTAAGATTATTTTTGTTATTTTAGTTATATGCCCTTATTATAACTGGTTTTTTCTTTTAGGTTTTATCTTTTTTCTTCTTCTTCTTTCCTTCCACAGCTTATTGGAACCTGTCAGACCGAGACGTCAATTGTATAGTAGATTTTGAACTTCTCTGATCTCAGTTTTTTATTTTCTTCTCTAATTCATTAGTTCTGAAAGATCTGTATCATAAATAGCAAGCTTTTTTATTTGGTACTCTTCGCGGCAATATCGTGTTGATTTCCCAATTGTATTTTGGACGATTTTATGAACAATTTTCTATAGCAAATTATTTCAGAATTGATCAATAATCAAAATCAAGTACATTAGATTTTAGGGAGTTTAAGTTCCATTTACGTTTTCTGTAATTTTCTGTTATATACAGTGATAAGAGTATAAATTTCATTTTTTGTAGATTTTGCGTGTATACTATTTTCTGCAGATTTTCGTAATTGATGTCATATAGTATATAACTGTATAATATATATTTATGTACTCATAATATATTACTATATACATCATGTAACAACTTTTTATCATAACTTTGTACTCATAGTATATTATTGTATATTGATAGTATATATTCATGTACTCATAGCTTCTATGACAACTATGATGTATATTGTTGATATGATGATGGATAACAAACTTCTGATGATATATATGAATTTTGTAATGAATGATATTGTTTTAAGGACTGATACTGATTTTATGATGATGTGTATAATGTTTCATAAATATTTTTCAAGTGATGGATATATGATTATATAGTACAAGTACATAAATATATATTGTATATAATTTTGAATGAATGACATTATTTTATGATTAAATGATTTGAGAATTTATCTAACTTTATAATGATGGATATAAAACTTTATCTTTTTAAAAAGTGTGATCTTTATGAAACTTGAATGATGATTTCTACACATATATGGTACTATACTATACGTATATAAATATATATTGTTAAAAGTTTTAACATTATTAATAAACTTGGCGTTAGACATTCTCATTGACATAATAAACTTGACTTCAACTTCTTCCTTCATCTACATACATCATAAAAATGAACTATTGATTATTAACCATTTTGTATTTAAGAAAAAAAAATAATAATAATAATCAATAAGTTACGCTGACATACAAAATAGTATGTAATTATATAGTATATATGTATAGTATATACTTATGTAGCATATAACGATGTACTCTGAGTATATACAAATATATCACATAACAAATCTTAAGTACAAAAAATCTACAGAATATAGAAAATACACTTGTTTGCCTTTAGAAAACAGAGTAAAACAGAGGGACAAAGTGCTACTCGCAAAATAGGTATATTAAGTATATTTCATGAAAAAACTCAAATAAACTTAGAAAAAACTCATAACAATCATAAATCTAAAAAAAAATCAAGCATAAATTTCAGATTAAACCTAAATCGCAAGTACAAAAAATTACCTATAATATAACGTTATATAAGAAAACAAAAACTGAAATTTCAGCTTACAATCGCTATTTTTCTTTAACGTTGCGTTATTAGATATAAATTCGCGTCAATTTGCAGCAATTTAGTTTTGCATTGGAGATTTCAAAGATTTCCTCTTAGATCTTGAAACGTCGCCGCGTGAGAGAATTTGGAGTTAGGCTTTTGGTTCTTCGCTCAAATGACACATTAGGGAAGCAATTTCGACAATTCACTATTATTATTAAGTTTTCACGTTAAACTTCTAGTGAGATCGGCCATTTGTACAATTTACTAATTTATGAGTTATTCTCTTACTTATTTTCTTATAATGGGTTAGTTACATAATTGAGCCATAATTGAATACAACATTTGATCCCTCTTTTATGGATAATCAATGCCCAACTGATTGTAAAACTTAACAGAGAATCTCGGTATCAATTATCAAGGCCTAGAGTCGTGAAGGGGAGAGAGCTCAGAGCAAAGAGAGGCGGAGAGAAGACTACCGTGAGAGAGCAATAGTCGGCCTGGTATCGTTCGTCGACTAACAGTCACAAAGAACCGAGAAAGAGTTATGTTCTCTTCTTGTCTGGTTTGTCGTTCGTGTCCATCGTGAGAGAAAGAAAGAGATGAGAACAGTGAAATGGTTTTATTGTTTAGGGAGGGTTATTACTAAAGAATTTAAATAAAACTTAAAATCAAATAAATGTTAAATAATAAAACTTAAAACTTAAAAAATAGATTAAATAATAAATGTTAAAAATCAAATATAGTTTTAAGATCAAAAGAATTAAGGTCAAAATTAAAAATACTAAAAGTTAAAATTAAAAATAAAAGACTATGTAATTGATTTAGGACGGGACGAGATAAAATCAATTTTTTCAAAGTTGTCCCATGTCCCATCAAAAAAATTGTCTTGTCCTGTCCTGACCAGTACAAAAAAATCATCCAATTTCACTCAATTCGGGATGATTTTTCGATATGAGACGGATTTTGTGGGATTCCTGCACACCCCATTTCTAAATCTGTCTACAATATATATAATAGAGATTGATATAGATAGAGTAATCCAATCATCTCATTCTCTCTACCATATATCCTATATTAAAAAGAAGTAACTCGGGAACAAGTCATCATTTGGTTTTGTTCGCCAGAATGATGACATTTTTATCCAACCCTGTTAAAAGGCTCAAGAAGCCCTCACCTCCCTGAATCCTCGATTAACCATCAAAAGAAGAGTACTACTTGAGTCCAAATTAGTAAAAGAAATCACATTGATTAATGATTCTTCATTTCTAAATAGTCTGGCACCCTACAAATGCCAAATTCATTAGTTCAGAAAGGATTTTAGCTCAATGGTGTTGTCATCCATTCTTCTGTGAATAGGATCTATAGGATTTCAACTCATAGCAAAAGCTTAAGCAGCAATGTTGGGGCGAAACCTGAAACGAAAGGTCTATGGCGACCCAAGCAAACAGCGAATTCCTAGGGAATATCAAATATGATTCATATTTTCAGACAGATGATAGTAACAATTACACAGTTTTCTTTCATAGCTAGCAAAATCTTCTAACTTTTGGTATCCTACTAGTAAATTGGAGGAATTCAGAAGACTACCAGCATATAAGCTATAAAGATAGAATGTAAAGTCATTTTATACATGTTGGAGAAGACAACCTCCAACCATTTTAGAGAAACCACCCTTGAGATTAGTTAATGATAAATATATGCTCCCTTCGTTACACCAAGTGTTACAGCGATGGTAGCAAGTATAGACTGCACATAAAAATAGAATCATAAGATGTTCAAGACATTGAAACGGTGTCTGTGTGTGGATGCACGTGAGGAAGAGAGAGTCTGCAACAGATGGAAAGACAAGGGTAAAACTTTTAGTTAGCTATTTCAAAATAAAAATTCTCTCAGATTCAAACTTGGGCACTAATGTAACTTTGACAAGGTTGACTAGCTGTTACATTGGATCACGGCATGAAGAAAACATGTCCAATGTGTCCCAGTTTTAATTAACTCAACGCAAAAGGGGGTGGGGATAAAAAGGGAACGAAAAGAAGCATGTTAAGCCTTTGACGCATTTATAGTTATGTTGATAATTTCAAAGCCGAAAACAATCAGTTCAATCGGTTTTACCAAGAAGGTAATATATATATAAAATGACGTATATAAACTCTTATATGTGGGACATGCTGAAATCTCCTGTTCCTGGAAAGAACAGTTTAGATAGTTTCTAAAGCCATTAATCATCAGAAAATACAAAACCAAATCATTGCAGAAGTGAACACTCTTAATTGGAGAAAATCCACAAAAACAAGTATAAAAAGTGCAATAGTAGATGATTAAAACTTACAGCTATAAAGCATGCCACATATCCAGGCTTTTCTCGGTAATCCACTCGCACAAAAAGAAGGATAAAACTTCCAAGATACCATGGGATGCAGCCAAGAAAGAATCCAATTATAAACCTTGCAGATAGTAGAGAGTCAAACTCACTAATCAACTGTAGAAAATTTACAGAAAAGTCATGCAATTTTTACAATAAGAGAATTTTCCAAATGAAGGATTCCATCTATCACAATGAGGAGCTTTTTCACTGCACAAGGACTTCATTTCTAGTGATCATGAATATCATGTAAACCTTTCCATCAAAAAAACTGTTATAAAATCCGGCATATCGTCTTCTTTAACCCCTTATGACCAAGATGCTTATATACACACAGCTTTTTGTCTTTGTTAACCCTACTCAGCAATTCATCCCCAGGCCGGGACTTCAAACATCTACCATGTGACAGTAACCAACAGGAGGTACACGTCCATAAAAGATGGAAATGTACTGAAAGCATCCAAATAAAAAATTTTAAAAAAATCTTTGATATCAGACATCTCGTAGTAAAGATTGGACAGTTCGCAAATGAATTTTCTTAAAAGAACGATGAAATGAAAGGGTTGTTCATGTGAACAAACTTACAGGAACCAGCCCATGCCAATACCGCAACACGGAAGAGGAGCTTCTCTAAGATGAACTCCTTGAACAACAGCGTAACCTTGAAACACCAGCCAAACGAAAACATTAATATTGAGGACAGATGGAAGAGTTTATTCAACGACAATAGAACGTTAAAGCTGGACATACAGCAAATGAACAACATGAGCATGCAAGATAAACCAATGACATCACTTTACAAACAGCACACTCGCGTCTACTTTTTCAGAACTTCAGCATTAACAACACTGTACAAACACATAATTCTGATTACGCATATAGCATGTTATCAGACGGCAGACTCCACTCTGAAACTTCTGCTTTTGGTTACTAATACATATTTCCTTTTTGAAAGATTGGTTGATAGTGTTAATGTAGAGAAATCAAGCAACAAAAGATCATTGACTTTTTTCACCCATAAACAATTTTGAATACAACTATATTGATACTGTTTTTTCAAACGACAACTCAATGAATTCATGTAATGGATATATACAACAGTAAAGATAGTAAAAAATTCATACCATCCCAATGTATTGTAAAAAAAAAAAAAAAAAAATTAACCTCACAAACAAGCAGGCGAGATGCCTACAAGTATTTGATCTTCAAAACAGAACCAAAAAAAAAAATTCACCATCTCATTTCCTCGAATTGATGATAATTGACATTATTCGTAATATGCGTGTCAAAAACCAAAATGATCAACTACATCCTTTCAAAAACTGAGCTGAAGCCAATACATATCCGCTAGTGCCAACAATTTCGAAGCAAGAATCCATATATATATAAACTAAATTCATACTTTGAACATAATCATTGTCAACGGAGACGATTATGTACCTGGAACGGTTTGGTAACCATGGTGATGATGGTGGTGATACGGCGGCTGGGCAATGAGTCCGGGAGGAGCAATCGGTTGAGGAAGACCAATGACAGGCAGAGGAGGTGGCTGCGGAGCAGGAGGATAGTAATTTGCGACGCCTTGAAAAGTGCCGTAGTAGCACGGACTCTGCGGATCGCCGGTCACCGCCCTAGACTTCCCGTCGTCACTCATATTAAACTAGAAAATTTGTAAGTTAAGAGTTTCAGGGCAACGTAACGGTCCGTCGTCGATTTTGCTTCTGCGCCTGGCAAACTTTGTGAGGAAGGAGATCGCATATACTACAGACTGGCGCCAACAGAGCCAGACTATTTACGGTTGTGTACTTGTGTTTAATAAATGAATAATTCCACGATCTGAGTTGAAGCAATAAACGAGATTTCGTTTACCACATTCCTCTTAAAATTATTCCTGTAAATTTAACAAAAATAAATAAATGAATAATTCCGGTGGTAATTTTGCAAGAAAATTACAAGTTAAGTCGAGTTTGTAGGTTTTCTAAAATAAAATACGATCCAGATACAATTTTATTAAGCACACATTCTAATTTTAATTGGTTTTGAGATATATATTCCAATATACGTTAACAGATAATACAACAATGCTTAACACTACTATAACTTAACAACAAACTTAGTTTGTGACTACACATCCATGTCATTGTTGAAAATTTATTTATTTGTTTGTTTAACATTTTAAACCAGTGAGATCATGTAAATTGTCAAGTTATAATAGTAATCAGTATCATGATGTAATATAATATTTTACATTAAGATAAGTTATCAACAAATCAAACTAAACATTTCTTGCATGTCGACTAAACACATTTTCAATTATTTTAATTTTATAGTAAATTCTATAATGTCGTTTATAGTACCATTTCGTAAATGCATCATATTTGAAGCATATTTGTACTCAAATGAGATATATGTAACATAAATGAGTAAATTATTTAGGGGTACCGTGTTGTCCAGATAAAAAATATGCAACAAATGAGCTACATTATGTTGGGTACGTCAATTTGTGGTAAACTTAAACCGAGATCTTTGGAGATGATTCCGTACTATATTTTGATGGAGGAACTTTAGGGCACCCTTGGGATAATGCACCCGGTGCCATAGCTAACTGAGTAGCTCTAGAAGCATGTGTACAAGCCCGTAATGAGGGACGTGATCTTACTCATGCGGGTAATGAAATTATCCGTGAGGCTATTAAATGAAGTCCAGAACTAGTTGTTGCTTATAAAGTATCGAAGGAGATCAAATTTGAACATCAAACAATGGATACTTTGTAATACAATAATTATTATTCGTTCTTTTAATTAACTAAAGGAGGTACATGCAACACAAATTAGATAGCCGAGATGATATATCTCATTTACATTACTAGTAACTTATTTAAGTCATATATATCTGAAAATAATATATGTTGTGTGTATCTCATTTAGGTTATAGTTTGGTACCATATTGTTAACGGTAAAGTACAAGAATAGAAAACAATACAATTTCTCTTACACTTGTAGGTTTTTATTTTTTTTTTTAAATTTTCCTTACAAGGAAATTGGACATGAATTACTAATTACTATAATTCCATGAGTACACGTGAGCTTTGATTATTTGTGTTAATCCAAGATACTTGGATCGTACTTAATGAGTAGGACTTAAGAGTTCCTCTTAAAAACGGAAGTGGCCTACTTTTTTCGCCAAATGTTTCTACATTTTTTGTTATTTTTGTAGATGCAAGTGTGGTACGTGGGTGAGGTGCAGGAGTGGTCTAGTTCTAGCTCGTGACCGGAACAACGCCTCAGAACATCGGGGAAGACGCCAGGAAGTGAAGGGGGAGCACTCTAGACACTTAAGGGTGGTAACAAATGCTTGCTCTCTCTCTCTCTCTTTAGAAGTGAGAGTTTCTCACTCTAGAAATGAGAGCTTCTCTCTCTAAAGTGGAAGTTTCTCTCTCTAAATTTCTCATCCCTTCAAATGAAGGAGGAGTCCTCCTTTTATAGGTGAACAAAAGGAGGGTGGATCATTGCAACTAATCTCTTGATTAGTTGCAAGCCCGCCAATTATATCGTGCCACCTAAGCTCACTGATCATGCATAGGTGAGTAAGATGAGGATTACACATGAGCCAATCGGGTGGCTCCATGTGGGTCTTTGTGTAATGACTATGATCTAGGGAGAACACGCCTAGCCGATGAGGCGCGACGACGGTGTTCACCCAACGCCCCATCTCCAAAGGTTCTCTCAAACAAAACCTCTCCCCAAGGGGGAAGGTAGCACACCCTCAATGTCTAGAGTGGTCGCATCGAGGAGGTATGTCCCCCGCCTAGTACAACGTAGCATCGCCCCTAATCCTGCCAGTCCATAGCCTCCCGAACGTTCCCAGGCAACCATACGTTCACCTAAGTATTTGTCACTTGTGATGTGATGAATCGTTGTGGTGTGTCTACAAGTTGCATTACAGAGAGTGATCAATGCACTCCCATGGTACACCCATGAGGGTGACATCAATGGTGCTACTATAGGGGTGACACCCCATGGTGCTGCCATGGGGACGACCCCCACGGGTACCTTAGTGGCGGCACCTCAAGGGGTGCACCTCGGTGGCGGCACCCCAAGAGATGCACCCCAACGTTGACACTCCATGATACGTTCTTGGTGTAGACACTTCCAATACGCCGTAAAAAAATTACACTTTGCGGGTAATCAACGTTGAGGTCGTCAACCCTCATGTATAATTTTTTAATTAAGGAATGGATCTCTATTGAGAGTAATTGCTTGTTTTTAATTGTGAAAGAAGTAGATTCAACGATAAAATTATTTTCTTTGTATTTATTGGAGACGAAAGGTTCAATGACAAAATTATTTTCTTTTTTTTTTATTGAAAAACGAATAGATTCGACGATAAAATAATTAAATTTTTTTTGTCCCTAAAGTTTGCTTCGGCCTGTAATTTTTCGTTTTTTCGTTTTCGATAGACGAGTCTCTGTAAAATTTTATCTTGTGGGGAAAAACTTTTATAAAGGGTTTCATCTCTTTTAAAGTAAGTTTGTCAAACAAGTCTAGATTGATAAAAAAAATCTGTATAACTTTGATTTTCTAAAGTGATGCATCAATTATTGATTATATTAATTAACCTATTAACGGGAAAATAATGACAGTTGAAGATCAACCTATCAATTTGACATATAATTAATCTTTGGTCAGTCATAGGAGAATGGAGAATGCATGCTTAAGGTTTATAAATTATTTTTAATCATAACTTTCTAAATTTCAATATCATGACTCATCGTCCTTGTTAGCACACGATATATATACTTAAGGTTTATAAATGATATGGACAATACAAACCAAAAAGCAAATAAATAAAATATTCATTTACCTTAATCTTAAGGCATAAGGTCTGTTCTCTATCCAACACATATTAATGTATGATTAACCAGAAACAATGAAGGAAGCTCCATTAAGAAACAAAAAATAAAACTAATTGTGCAAGCTCGGATGTTGTCAACGCTGGCAAAAATTCATGGATTAGTCTGTACTAATGTAGGTTGTAATGACTTATCCCTTAGGGTTCGTTTGGTAGTCAAGATAGTACAGTATTAAATCTGTCAGACTCTACTGTACTGTACTGTACTGAATTAAATAATATTGTCCAGTATTTAGTGTTGTATTAGTTAAAAACTGTAACAAATACAATTTTTGGCACATCATAGTGTTAGATTGTAAAACTGTTTGTCATGATTTAATCAATAAAAACATATTTGAAACTCATTAATATGTTATTTTACATTTTCAACTATAAAATAAATTATCTAATTCATACAATATAATAGTAGATTTAAACTAATCCAGTCAATTATAACAATAATTAATATACTAAAAAAAGTTTCATGAAAAAGTGATTGATGCAAACACAATTAAAACAATCAATAACACATAGGAAAAGAAAAAAGCAGATGCACAATAACATAGTCAAACGAAGACCAATAATCAAATAAAATTGCTCTTCAAATAAAAATGCAAGAAACTCAGATTGTAGGGGAGAAAACCACTAAATTAAAAATGCAAGGAACTCGAATAACTTCTGTGATTTTCATTGTTGGGTTGGGAGGATTCGACAATATAAAAAGAAAATTGAAATAGAAAGATAGAGAGGGAGAAAAACAGAGAGGTGAAAGAGGGAGAGGCTGCTCTTGCATAAACGGAACTTCACCGGCGGGAACGAAACTTCACCGGCAGGAACGAAACTTCACTAGTAGGAACGAAGCTTCACTGGTAGGATCGAAGCTTCACCGGTAGGATCAAACTTCACTGGTAGGATTGAAGCTTCACCGACAAGAGGGCTAAATTATCTTATGTAGTGATGACTAAAGAGTCTCACCATATCAACTAGTACGAATTTTATATTTTTATCAAACATCAAATAGTACTAAAATAATATTATCCCGCCTTTAATACCGTACAGTACATATTACCAAACAAACTCTTAGTTGGTCCATTGACATCCGACTTTTAGGTATATCTTTACTTTGTTGTAATTGAAATGATTTTTATTGTTCATGTCATAGATGACATCACACATAATACAACACTATTTGAAGGCATGGCTCAAGTATCTATGAGGTAGATAGAATTTGAAATAATCGAGACTAGGAGGCTAGGGGAGATATTTGTTGGTATGTGACAAAAAATCTAGGGACCAATTAGCACAATAATTATTTACAAAAATGTAATTTTACCCTTTTTTACAACCGCCCCCCCCCCCCTTTGTCAGTACCCCGTATGGACTTATTTATTAATGATTTAAAAAAATAAATTTAAGACACTGTCAAAAAAAAGTATAATTACACTTTTGTATCTTGACAAATTGTCAAAACAATTAAACTAAGACTTCTAAATTTATTAGGAAATTTAAACTAAAAACATTTCACTTTTAGATGACTATAAGTCCTAACTTGGTGAAAATTCAAATATTTAAATTCACAATTTTACTGATAATTCTTGTATATGCATTAGCAATTTAAAACATACTTTTATTCATCAGTTTCTCTTGACTTTTTTCCTATAAATATATACTTTTAAGGGTATAATTAATTAATTATAGGCCAAAAAGACTGGAAGGCCAAACAATTGTGAAATAAATTTAAAAGTCAAAATTTGCAGTATAGACTCTTGGTTGTACATAAGCAGGAAAATATCCTTCATAAAACAAAACTCTAGAACTTAGTTCTGAAAAATGGAATTCAACATTCAAGACAGACTACCGATGCATCAGAAACATTGGGAAGACAACTATTACCATACCAGAAACTGACTGGATTAAAAACATAAGCTTATAGCCTTCTCCCTCTTCTACCACCCTTTCTGCGAGTGCTGTCAGTTGGAATTGGAGTCACATCCTCTGAAACAAAACGGAAGGTATCGGAATCAATTCAGTACTTCAAGCACAGTTAGAAGAAACACCTATGTAAATTTGAATCAGAAAATAATGACGCAATTTTCATTCGATCACACAATGAGTTCACGGATTCAGGTACATGTACAATCACACAATGGGTGCACGGATTCAGGTACATGTACAACCATACGAAACTAACAAATTTATTTTGATTTTTTTTTCTCATTTCCCACAAGAAGAAATTAATTTACTGTTTTTTGGCATCCTTTACCATTGGCAGTAATCCTAGAGAGTGATGCAAGAGCTGAGATCAACGAGAAGACCACTATGTTCTTGAATCCAAAAACAGTCGAACCAATTTTACTTCTATATTATAGAAATGGAAGCTTGTAATATTTTACATTTCTTCTCAATCTCGTCTCCAGCACACATCCCCCCAAATTCCGACAACTAGTATCCAAGTATCTAGAGTACGACCTTTACAGATCTGTGCAAAATCTAGATTCTAGTGATAATAAATAAGCCTAGGAGGTATGTTCGACATTGAAAAACACAAAATATTCCCAAAGTAGACCACAGTGACACCAAATTACAAGTTTTGCTTGTCAAGTTCAAAAGTATGTACGGATTTTAAGTTCAAAATAGTAAGTATAGAAAAGGAAACAAAATACAAACATCAACACATTATAAATTAAAACACAATAGCAAGTACAAATATAATTATAAGAATGAGACCCCTCACCTATACGACCAATTCTCATTCCTGAGCGAGCAAGTGCACGAAGAGCAGACTGTGCACCTGGACCTGGAGACTTTGTTTTGTTTCCTCCAGTAGCACGGAGCTTAATGTGAAGAGCAGTAATGCCAAGTTCCTGTTCATTATATTAAGTAGTTCACAAATTGAGAAAAAACATGTTCCATTCCATGGCTAGAAATTTCCCAGTCAAGAATACAAACGTTAATCTTTAGAGAGAAAACAAAGGCTATATGACAGAAATTAAATGAACAATTACAGCAAAACTTAAATTGTAAGAAGAGGATTCATTAGATCTTCATCAACAAATATAAAAACCTTGCATCTCTGGGACACATCTTGTGCTGCAAGCATGGCGGCATATGGGGAAGACTCATCCCTGTCAGCCTTCACCTTCATACCACCTGTATTTTAGAAGCACATTAGAATACAGATCAGGCACGATAGCAACTCCATCTTAAATGGATACTCTCAAAAATTGAAAAGAAAATAACCAAAAATTTTGAGATATTCATCTGCCAGAACTCCAAAGAACAAACAGCTTCTGCATGCTCTAATTTGCATTCAAGTTAGGGACTGATCAATATAAGAACTAGAAGCAACTAAAATCCTAGAAAAACAAAATCTCCGCATCCAATACACGTTCATCAAGACATAAATCCTAAGAATTACCCACACAGTACATAGGGCTGACAATAAATATATCAAAAGTATCAAGACACATGATATTCATAAGATAGGAAGAATTTCAGAATAAAAAGCATTCTTCACCTGTGATGCGGACAAGAGTTTCCCTTCCTGACAGATCAGTGACATGCTGTAGTCCAAAGAGAAAATCATAAATAACCATATTAAAAGATTTGCTAAAGGAGGAAGAACCGCATAGTTATAGTTTTCCACAGTTCCACTTACGATGAAAGTATCGTTGAAGGATGCAAAAATGTGCGCCACACCAAAGACATGTTCGCCTTCTCTTACTGAAGGTCCAAGGGTGACAGTTTCTTCCTTCGGCTCCCTAGTCTTCCTCCTTGACTATAGCCAATGCAATTGGAGAAGAATAAAAAACAGTATTCAAACAAAAGGATTTGGGGTGTTACATTCCAACCCCGGAAAAAAAGAACACCAACTGAAACGCACAAGGACCTAAAAATAAGATTAACATATACAATGATGCGGAATTTTACGAGCAACAGAACGGAACTGATTGCTAGGTAAACAGCCCAGAATCACTCTACTTACACATTTTCCTCTCGATTAAGGAGGGCTACTCTCAGTAATTAAATATTGGGTATTAATACATCCATCTCACTGGTAGTTTATCACACTCCCCTACTTGCGTAGACCTACATACGGAAACAAAACTCGGGGAACACACATAACTCTCGATTTTGGGTACCCCATGTCTAATTGCTAACGTTGACAAAGAAAGCAGAAAATCAATGTCAAAATGTCCTGCACACCACCTAGTATTTAATGAATTGAAAAAAATAACTGGTCTCTAGATCTAAAATGTGCCAAAATCCGAGATCCAATCAACAAGCTCAAAACTCTCAGAATCAACTACACTAATTGATCTTGAAGAGTTGCACGCTAACATCTGGGAATGAACGTACAAGGAAGCAGGGGAGATTTGATTACCATGGTTGAGAAGAGTCGAAGAGCTTTCTCCCGTGGATTATTGGAGTAGAACAACGACACCACCACGCCAATGGCAGCCGCTAATTTCTATTTGTATGACAGGAGGATTTAGGGCTTTACAGTTAAAAAGTGGAGACTGATACGCGGATTTACGGAAATATCCTTTCGTTTCATGATCTTTTGTGTACAAATTCAAGGATCCATACTTTGTGTGTGATGTCATTTTAGTCGTCAAATTTTATAAATTTGATTCTTAAATTTATAAAATATATATTTAGTTTAAATAAATTACAAAATATTAGCAATTAACATAATCCATTGATCTTCATTTTTTAACAGTAGTTGAAATATCATTAAAAGATCAAATATCAACAGACTCTAAAGTTAAAACCTCTTCTAGTCAGGAAGGTGGACAATAACCAAATTCACAGCTATAACAGAGAGAGAAAATCCTATCAACTATCAGTTTAGCAGACATGTTTACAGACTCATCTACTCGAAATCTTTATCTCCACGCTAAGAAGAAATAAAGCCTTCATGGCTCAGATCCCTTCAATCATGGCAAAAGTAATCACTTCCAGATCTGAACTCAATTTAAAGAAATCCAGCCACTTCTCAAACACTCCCCTCATCCACCCCTACAAACTCAACCACCAATTATCCTCGGCAAATTAGGGAGAATGGAAAATGGACATTAAGTTTAATAAAAAATTTCCCCCGTGGGAAACCATATAACTTTACTCCTGTGATACACAAATTTGCATCTATACCCGTCCATGAACTTTGTATAAACTATATTGGAATTAAGAAGGATGTGGCATCCTTCTTTGGATTCTTTAGCTCTCACGAATTAGTCCAAGGAAGATTTTCATCTCCTAATTGAATCCTCAAGAGATGGAGAACAATTATTAAACACTCGATCATTTTGAGCTTTCCAAATCCACTAAAAACTGTAAGCAAAATCTCTAAAATATTAGGACCGGTCACGACGTTGGCAGTTTCTACATATTAGAATTTTCCAGATAAAATAAAATGTATTACCTCGGAGCATGTTCGTTCTGGGTTGAAGGTCTGATGCAAACCAAAAAGCTTTCACGAACGGGCAGTGGACATGTAAATGGACGATGGATTCTTCTCCTGTATCGCACATGGGACATGCCGAATCATCAATTCTACAATTTCTTTTAATAAGCACATTTCTCGTAGGTAAGCAATCTTTAAGGCACTTCCAAATGAAAAAAATTGATTGTTGTATCAACATCAAGTTTCCATATGGAATTCTAGACAAAATACTCCCTGCCCAAATCCCCATTATGTCTACTTCCATTCCTCACCAAACCGAACGAAACAGTTGTTAATCTATAACCTGAGCTTATGGTATATTCTCCCTTTTGTTGAAAAGCCCACCAAAGTGAATCAAGAACGGGTAGAAGATAATCTTCATTAATTATCTTCTTTTTCAAAGCGGTCCGCACATAGTGCGCACCAAATAATATGTGCCACACGAACATTATGATGTGTCATTCATGGGGAATATGGATTTTTGACAGATAGCAAAGTCAATGAATTAGTTATCAAATCTATTGGGCATCAATGGTACCAGACTTGTGAGTATTCTGATTATAATAGTACAGGAAATTAACTGATAATGAGACATACAAGGTATATGGTTCTAGTACCTTCTTTTACCATCTAGACCAATTCAACACCACAGTATACGTGAAATTTTAATAGAGCAGCACGCTTTTACTTCCTTCCCCATTATGGTTGAGAGTGATCGACATGTCCTCAAATATGTTCAGTTGGGACATGGGAATGAATGTAGTTAACAATGACATTTGCCTTCTGCGACATGGAGAATTAAATAATCATTTTATGAACTGTAACCAAAGAGAAAAATGAGTGAAAAAAAAAAACATGGATTGTTATCCATTGGATATCGATAGAAATTTTGAATATGCATTAGAAAGGTCAATCCCTCCTATAAAAAAAGTGCTGAACTTGCCTGCCTGCTTCCATAGAACAATGTCGTGGCAATGTATACCTAATTGGTTATATTGGATCCTTGAGAACCATCACAAGTACGAGCAACCTATATTTGAATGAGAATGTCGTGTCGTCCAGCAAAGCCTAGAAAAATGTGAGTCGTGCGGATAACAAACTCGTTTTCATTGAAAAGAATAGTCAAACCAACCTAGCTAGCTAGTCAATCTCAAAGACAGTCACAATACCCCAAGGACATCTCTTTCCACACCCACAGCTGGCATAATGAAGTTTTTGATACCATGTTTGTCACATCTCTTTTTTTTGGAACAACCCGTTTGAGTCTCTCAACCAATTCAAGACAAACACCTAATAAGATAGCCAAATCAACTGAGTGAAAACCCAAAAAGCTATGTTGGCAAATTCACCACCAAATTAAATAGATCAAAGTTGTTGACCCTGTTATCCTAAATGAATTTTGATGATAGAAAATCATTAAGGTATTATTAATAAGTTTAATCAAGTGTACATGAATAAATGCTCACAAGATAGATGCATGGAAAGCTTGAAGGAAAATGAAGTGAAGAATTTCTTTTTATGTATTTTTGTAATAGGAACTCAATTATATTGATTTAATTTTTTTAGGCTCAATAATACAGTCAAGCACATCACCTAAAATATAATCAACCATTTCTGTCCTAAAATAAAGGGTTATTTGGATAAGTATACCTTTTTTGAATTTGGCTAAAGAAATTTATACCCATTTTTTAAAATAACGAATTTTATAACTCTGGTCCACCAACTTCAAATCATCACTTGCAATCTCTCTCTTTCTTCATCATTTCTTTTTTCCTTCCCACTGCATAAATCAAATCATATTTTCTTCTTTTTCTTCTCTTTTATACTAGTTGAACCATTCAAGTAGTTATTTTTTATTTTGTCAGTCAGTAACTCAAACACCAAATGACTACTTGAAGGGTTCAAGTAATTTTTTATGACTACTTAAACTTTTTTTTGTCCAAAAAATAAGAGAAAATGAACGCTAGTACTTGAAGTGTTCAAGTAACTTTTTATAACTACTTGAAACGTTCAAGTTATTGTTGTGATTGCTTGAAGTGTTCAAGTAATTTTTTTAGCCAATAACACAAACCATTGACTATTTGAAGGGTTCAAGTAGTTATTTATGACTATTTGAAATCTTCAAGTAGTTATTTTTTGTTTTATCAGTCAGCAACTCAAATATCAGATGACTACTTGAAGGATTCAAGTAGATTTTTATGATTACTTGAAGGGTTCAAGTGACTTTTTTATAACTACTTGAGCATTTTTGCGTCTAAAAAAATAGGAGAAAATGAACGTTGAGTACTCGAAGGGTTCAAGTAGTCATAAAAACCTACTTGAACCCTTCAAGTACTCAACGTTCCTTTCTCATATTTTTTTGGAGGCAAAAAACTACTTGAACCCTTCAAGTAGTCACCTGTTGTTTATGTTGCTGACCGAGTAAGCAAAAAACAATTACTTGAAATGTTCTAGTAGTCATAAACAACTACTTGAACCCTTCAACTATCATATGGTGTATGGGTTATTGACTGACAAAAAAATAGCTATTTGAACTCTTAAAATAGACATAAACAACTCCTTGAAGGGTTCAAGTAGTTAGACCCAACTACTTGAACCCTTCAAGTAATCACTTGTTTTGACTTCCAAAATAAAAATTACTAGTTGAAGGGTTCAAGTAGTTATTTTTTAGTCAGCAAACCAAACACAAAGTGATTACTTGAAGGGTTCAAGTAGTTTTTTATGAGTACTTGAAGGGTTCAAGTAGCTTTTTATTACTACTTGAACTTTTTTACGTTCAAAAAATAAGAGAAGGAAATTTAAGTACTTGAAGCGTTCAAGTAGCTTTTTATGACTATCTGAACCCTTCAAGTATTCAACGTTCCCTTTTCTCCTATTTTTTTATGCAAAAAAGACTCAAGTTGTTATAAAAAGTTACTTGAACTCATCAAGTAGTCATAAAAAAGTTACTTAAACTCTTTAAGTAGTCACCTGGTATATGGATAATTGCTGACAAAAAAAATAAAACTACTTGAACCCTTCAAGTAGTACCTGTTATATATGTGTTTAATATCTACTTGAAGGGTTCAAGTAGTCATAAAAAATTACTTGAACCCTTCAAGTTTTAAAAGAAATTTTGTTGAAAAATAAAGAAGAAGAAGAAGAAGAAGATTTTATTAAATTGATTATAAATGTGCATTGGAAAAAAATGATGAAAAAATAGAGATATTGCAAGTGGTGATGTGAAGTTGGTGGGTCAGGTGTATAAAATTTTTTATTTTCAAAATGGGGTATAAATTTCTTTAGCCAAATTCAAAAGTATATATTTATTTAAATAACCCTAAAATAAACCATGTAAGCTAAAAAGTCCAAAATACGCCTTTGAAAGACCCGTACGTATAAGAAATTTGATTGGATCTAGACTTTTGGGGTGTAAATAGGTCTGACTAGTGGGTAACCGAATAGACCAATTTGGAATTGGCCTGACAAGTTTGCTTGATTAGGAATAACTCCCTAAATCAAGCACCAGTACCACCAGCTTTCCAAACTGGTCGGGCTGGTTCATGGACGTTTCTCTCCACTATAAATAGGAGAATATTTTTCATATTTTCTCACACACTTCCAACTCAGTACTCTATGCTCTCTCTTATATTCTCACACCCTTGTCTCGTATTCTTGAGCTTAGAGTTGTGAGAGAGTTATTGTGATTTTTTGTAAGAGATTCAAAGACTAGAAGAGTTGATTGTCAATGTCTGATTGATATCACAAACCAATAAGTATTGTAAAAGGTTTGATCTCCATCCTTAAGAATGTCGTTTAGAAAAAATCTTCAAGAAGATCCTTGAAGCGTTGACGTATGGATAAATTTTTTTGAACCACGATAAAATATCATGTGTCGTATCTCTCTCCCTACTCTCTTTACATTTATGCTATTTTATTCCTTGCACATTTATCTACTTGCTATTTGTTATTTATTTTAGTATTTTTAAGTGTGTTAAACTTTTAAATTGTACAAATTCACCCAATTCACCCCCTTTTGGTTGGCCATTCTGATCATTCAATTGATATCAAAGTAAGGTCTGACTCCTTAAAAGACTTCACCATTTTGATTAAATAGCAACCACGATTGGATCTATTGTTGAAGGTCAATCTACGACTAGATCACCTTTCTTTTATAAAAATAACCATGTGTAATGGAAAGCTCGCATGAAAATTTATGTACAATTTATAGATTATAATTTGTGAGATTTTATAGAAAATGGTTCTCATATTCCATACAAAACTGTAGAAGGTATGAATATTACAAAAATGAGTAGTGAATGGAATGATGAAGATAAAAAATACCACTAAATGCTAAAGTTATGAATGTGTTATATCGTGCTATTGATCAAAATGAGTTTAACAGGACATCTACCTTTGAATCTGCTAAGTCAATATGGTACATGCTTGAAGTCACACAAGAAGATACTAACCAAGTTAAAGAATCTAAGATAAGCATGCTCGTACATAATTATAAATTTTTTAAAATAAAGAAAGAAGAATCTATGGGTGACATGTTTACTCCATTTACTGATTTTATTAATGGACTCAAATCTCTTGAAAAATTCTACTCTAATGTGAAAATGGTAAGAAAAACTTTTAGGTGCTTACCAAAGAATTGAGAAGCCAAAGTTTCAGTAATTCAAGAACTCAAAGATCTCAACATTCTGCCCTTTAAAGAACTATTGAATCGTTGATAACATATGAGATGAGACTCAAAGATAATGAAGAAGAAGAAATGCCAAATAAGAAGAGTATAACTCTCAAATCAAAGCTAGAGTAATTTGACAATGAAAAGGAAGACTATGATGAATAAAATGATATAGCTCTCCTCATAAGACGTTTCAAAAGATTTCTAAAGAGATAAAAGAGTACTTCAAGAAAAGATGATAAGAAAATATCATGTGACGTACTCACATTTTATGAATGCAAGAAAGTTAGACATATCAAGCCTGATTGCCCAAACTCAAACAACAGTCCAAAGAAATTCAAACGAAGAGCATTCAAAGCAGCTTGGGATAAGACTGATGAAAGTGATATTAAAGAAGAAGAAAAGGAAGTAGCAAACATGTGCTTAGTCACTTTGGAAGACGAGGTACCATCTAAGAAAGATGACAAATGGTACATTGATACTGGATGCTCAAGACAGATGACAGATGATGAGATAAAGCTTACCAAAATTAGTCAAAAGAAAGGACACGTCACTTTTGGAGACAAGAAAGGAACGATCATCGATATTGGGTCTATACGTAATGATTCTTCCCCCACTATAGATGCGACTTTATTACTAGATGGGTTGAAACATAATTACCTAGTATTAGTCAATTAAGTGACAAAAATTATAGAGTTATTTTCAAAAAATATTTTTGCCTTATTATAGAATCTAATAAAGATTTGTTTGTTGGACAAATTGATCAAAATATTTACACCATAAACTTAAGAAATTTTTAAAACTATAGTGAAAAGTATTTTCTCATGTTTGAAAATGATAATTGTCTACGGCATCGAAGACTTGGGCATGCTAGTATGGATTTATATTCAAAACTTAAGGAAAAATGATATTGTTAAAGGTCTTCCTAAATCAGTTTTGGAAAAGATAAAATTTGTGATGCATGTCAAATGAGTAAACAAGCCAAAAGTTCTTTTAAATAAAAATATGTAATGTCAACCACTAGATCATTACAATTACTTCACATGAACTTATTTGATCCTTCCAAAATTACAAGTCTTGTAGGTAAACACTATGACTTTATCAAAGTCAACAATTTTTCAAGATATACTTGAGTAATATTTCTAAAAAATAAAGATGAAACATTTAAAGAATTTAGAAGATGCAGCAAATGTATTCAAAATGAAAAAAGGTTTCATGATTTCAAAAATTAGAAGTAATCATAGTAGTGAGTTTAAAAACAAATAATTTGAATTTTTGTGCAATGAACATGGTTTTTCTCACAAATTTTCTACTTCAAGAACCTCTTAATAAAATGGTGTCGTTGAAAGAAAAAATCGATCCCTACAAGAAATGGCAAGAACGATATTAAATGAACATGGCTTACCTATATATTTTTTCGTCATTTACTAAACAAAACACCTTATAAAGTATTTGGATGTAAAAGTTTTATTTTAAATCATAAAGAAAATCTTAAAATTTTGATTCAAGATCTTATATAGGAATCTTTTTAGGATACTTCACCACTAGTAAAACATATAAAGTATATAACAAAAGAACTCAAGTAGTAGAAGAATCTATGTATATTTTTTTATGAAGCTAGACCTTTTAATGCTTCTCTTGATCAAGTTGGTGAAACTATTAGAAATATAGAAGAATTAGATATAAATAAAGAATCAACTGAGCCTCTAAAAGAAGTGGCAGAAGAAAAGAAAAACCAAGTTCCAAAAGAGTGGACATTTGTGAAAGATAATCCACAAGAACTTGTCGTAGGAGACATCACAAATAGAGTAACAACTCGAGCATCGCTTCACAATATGAATAATGTTACTTTTATATCTCAGTTAGAACCTAAGAATTTTTAGATGTTGAAAAAATTGAATATTCGATAATTGTCATGCAAGAGGAGTTAAATTAATTTGAAAGAAATGTGGTATGGAAAATCGTTCCTGGACCAGTAAATAAAATTGTAATAGGTACAAAATGGGTATTTAGAAATAAAGTAGAAGAAAATGGAATAGTAACTAGAAATAAAGCTAGACTAGTAGTTCAAGGATATAACCAACAAGAAAGAATAGACTTCGATGAAACTTAAACTCTTATTGCTAGACTAGAATTCGAATGCTTTTAGCCATTGCATGTTTTAAATCTTTTATTTTATATCAAATGGATTTCAAGAGTGCATTTTTAAATGGATACATCATGAAGAAAGTATTTGTAGAACAACTTCCTAGTTTCCAAAACTTAAATTTTTTAAACCACGTGTATAAACTTAAAAATGCTCTCTATGGCTTAAAACAAGCTCCTAGAGCTTTATGTGAAAGGCTAAGCAAATTTTGCGTTGATGATGGCTTTAGCATAGGTAAAGTAGACCATCATTTTTATAAAATTAGAAGGTAAAGAATCATAATTGTTCAAATTTGCCTAGATAATATTATTTTTTTTCTAATAATGATCGTCTGTGCAAGAATTTTAGTAATGCAATGAGCAAAGAATTTGAGATGATAATGATAGGAGAATTGAATTTCTTTCTTGGATTTCAAATAAAGTAAATGAATGATGCTATTTTTATGTTTAACGTTTGTTTGTGTGCACGTTTCAAATTTGTCCTAAAGAGTTACATTTGCACGCCATTAAAAGAAGTTTAAAATATCTACATGAGACTGCTAAATTTGGTCTTTAATATCCACAATGCGAATCATTTGAGGTAGTTGGTTATTCTGATTCTGATTTTATCGGTAGTCTAATCAATATAAAGAGTATAAGTGGAACTTGTCATTCTTAGGACACTCACTTATCTCTTAGTTTAGCAAAAAATGAAATCCGGGAGCCTTGTCCACTACTGAAGCTGAATATATTTTGGCAAGTAGCTATTGTGCTAAAATTTTGTGGATGAAACAAATTTTTAGGAATTTTGGCTTTGATTTAAAAAATATACCTATTTGATGTGATAACACTAATGTCAATAATGCCACTGATGCTTCTAAAAATCTTATTTTACATTCTCGTACAAAACATATTGATCTTAAACATCATTTTTTCAGACCAAGTGTAAAAAAGGGATATAACACTTGAGTTGTAGACACATTAAATCGACTAGCTAACATTTTTATTAAACCTTTGAGTGTTGAATTTTATTTGTAAAAATAGACTTTCATTAGAAATTTTAAACATTGAGTAATCTACATTTACCTACAGTTATACAATTTAATGTATGATTTTCAAATAAAATTCAAATTATAGTCATATGTGAATTAAAGGATCATGTTGAGGTGGAAAATTAAAAAGCCAAAATGTGGACATGAGAGTAAAATTACAACTTTGGGGAAGTAGGGAAATGTTTTAAGCCTTAGGGTGCAATATACAAAAGGAGCAAAACATTGGGAAAGATTAGAAATATTGAAAACCGTTGGAACCACCTCTTTCCCTTTCTCAAACTGGCGAAATCAGGCCCCATTTTTCTCAATCCGGTGAAACAAGCTTCACAACTTCTCTTCTTCTCAATCCGCGACCATCCAGCCTCCCTCCGTCGTCAAACCGACAACACTTTCTTCTTCCAGACTGTTCTCTCCTCTCCCTCAAACCAGCAGCAAACGATTTCCTTACAACCATCCGGACTTTTGGGTGTAAGCCATTCAAATTGGTGGGAAACTGGATAAACTGGTTTGAAATTGGATAGATAAATTCCCTAACCGGTGCTACCGATTTATTAAAAAGGTAATTATTGCATAATTACCATAGCGCTCATATCAATTTTCTTGAGTAGGAATAACTTCCTAAATCAAGCACCGATACCACTAGTTTTCCAAACGTGTCAAACCGCTTCATGGACATTTCTCTCCACCATATGTAGGCGGGTCTTTTCATTTTCTCACACACTTCCAACTCAGTATTTTATACTCTCTCTTATATTCTCACACCATTGTCTCATATTCTTGAACTTAGAGTTATTAAATCTTCTTGAGTGAGAAAAATAGTTGTGAGAGAAGAAAAGAAATTGTGATAGTTATTGTGATTTTCAGCAAGAGATTCGAAGATCTCAAAGAGCTTATTATCAAGATCTGATTGATACCACAAATCAATAGAGATTGTAAAAGGTTTGATTTTCACCTTTAAAATGGTCGTTTGGAAAAAAACTTCAAGGGAGGATCCTAGAAGCGTGGACGTAGGGATAATTTTTCTTGAACAATGACAAAATATTGTGTGTCATATCTCTCTCCCTACTCTTTTTACATTTTTATTCCTTGCACATATATATACTTGTTATTTGTTATTTATTTTAATACTCTTAAGTGATAAACTTTTAAATTGCACACATTCACCCAACTCACTCCCTCTTCGTGGCCATTCTGATATTTCACAAATGTCACATGCAAGTTCTGCTGCAAAAAGTACTCGGTCAAAAGAAAGAAAAATAAGATTGAAATTCCATTTGGCATATTTGGCTAGAAATAATATCGACGTATCTTTGAATTCTGCAGAATCATTCAAAGATAGAATCAAATATGCAATGTTTACGGACAAAAATATTTAGGTATTGGGAAAACATCATTTTACTTCTAATGTTGAATCAAAATCTATCAAGACATAAATAAAGCATTGGTTGAACTCTTTCTTAGAGTCAAGATAGCATCTATGAATAGTCATTGATTCACATAAAAATGTAGAAGAATGAGAACTATTATGGGACATCCTCCTGAACATGTGAAAGCCCAACCTTTGAAAATTTTCCTCACTATGTTACTGAATTCTTTAATTGTCATAAATATTTATGTTAGATAATAATAATATTAGATTAAATAATTCAGGACTCTTTTAATTTTTGTGGATAATATAGTCTAAACTATTTTTAGAAATTCTCAAATTGTCCTGAAGTGTGCGAAATAATGAAACACGAATGTAAAAATGTAAAACAAAAAACAAAAAACAAAAAACAAAAGAAATCACATATAATTTAACTACTTAAAATACATTATGAATAACTCTAGAATTTGAAGAAATAAATTATATGTTAACGAAATCTAATATGTTTTATGAATTTTACAAACTCGTGATGCTTTAGTATTTTTCATTTGTTGAGAAATTATCTTAAGTCAATTTTTCTTTTTTACTTTTTCACGCGCAACACACGTTTTAGGAACTAATCTTCCAAACGACACTTCATTTTGACTGAACCGCCTAGCTACATTTGTTTGTTTCTAGACATGTCTCATTTGAAGATTCATCTGCTAGAATTCTATTTCTACATAAATAATCTATAATTTTTTTATCGGTAAAGGTAACTATTTATAATTCACAAAAGCCTCAAAATGGGATTTACAACTCTAAGCTAGAAATTGAAAAGCAAAGGATCGGGGTTTCCACCTAGGTTTTTTTAGAATCAAAACTTGGGAGCAAACTCCTAATCCATTCTAGAAGACGTATGAGAATAGACATGAAAACTTTACAAAAAGAATTCTCTCCCCCTTCAAAAATTCTAGTAGTTCTTTCCTTCCAAATCCCCAAAAAAAATAACAAAAGGGATAATATCCCAAAAGGAAGGCTTAATGGAAATGATACGAGCATGCTTCCAGCATCGAAAAAGGTTACGTGGTTCTCCAAGCATAACCCAATGAACATTCAAAGATCCAAAACAGTGTACCAAAGCTTCGACGAGAAATAACAATGAAGAAACAGATGAGCGTTCGATTCCTCTTCCTTCCTACACAAAGGACACCTATTAGGCATAGAGAAGCCCCTCCTCTTCAGAACATCCGTGGTGAGATTGACATTCCAAACTGATGTCCACACCAAAAAAGAACATTTAGGGGGGAGCCTTAGTCTTTCAGATTTGTCTCCAAGAAAAATCTATAACATTGCAAGCGCTATCATCAATGCTTTTGACATGGGACTTAACCAAAAAAACTCCATTTGAACTTTCCATCCATTCTAATAAATAATCTATAATTTATAATCAATATCTATAATATATTAAAAGTGGCATGAGTTGAGAATCTCTTTCTATTCAATTTTATCCATCCATAATTAAATTATTCTAAAAAGAACCTTGATATGACTATATCTAATTGGTGCAAATAATTTCTCATATATTGAACCCCTTCACTATTGGTATTCTAAAAAGACCTTCTATGCTCAATATGATGATTTACTATTGACATTCGAATTTACCTTTAATATTTTTCTTCAAATAATTAGATGCATGAATAATTTTAGTCTTTTAAAATGCATGCATAATACCACCTTCTTTAAAGACCTTTTTAATTAGGTTCATTGAATTAACTTTAGTAAAACAAACGCTTTTTTAAAATTTATTAAATTAAATTAATATTAATAAATTTAAAAATTTATATTAAATTTCTTCAATAGGGCACAAAGGAGGTGTGATTTTGTCACTACAAAGCTTAACTTTAATCATGAATTTCTATTCATATATGAATGATTTATTTTTAATTTTAAGCATTATTGTAAAAACAATGCAAGACATAACTATTATCAAAATGATGGAAGAAAATTATAAATTTATCAATTTATGTTTTCATGAAAAATTATATATATATGTTAGTTGGTATAAGGATATTTAAGTAATCAAGTTGATCATTGTGGATAAATACTTTAAAATAAGAAGACTAAGCAATATATAAAAAAGAAGAAGACCAAATGACTTATAAAAAAAAATTGTAAAGAATAAAAGTAATAATTGGTCATTTAACCTTTACAAAGAAATGTATATGATTCTTTTAATTAACAATGAAAAAATAATTCATTTATGTAATAGTGAAGCTTTTAATATGATTCATTTATCTATTTAACATTAAATCTAACAAAAAAATATTGGAAAGTCTTAACTACAACATAGAAAAATTGGATATAAAAGGACCAAAACCAAAGGAATGAACCAATTTAAAAGGGAGAAATTTAGAGAAATTTGCCAACTAAATTTAAATTCTCATCTCACAGTAAAAATATAAAAACTTCAATGTAATAGCTCTATAGTAAGGAAGACTCATGTAATAATTTTATTTTATGTGAAGATTAGTTTATATCTTATCACTTTTTTTCACTTTTTTTCGCACAGAATTTATATGATGTATGAAGAATAACATTAATTAACTAATTAAATATCACATTTTACTCAATTAGTAATATCACAAGAAGAGTTTCTTTTTATTTGTCTTATCACTTTTTTTTCGCATAGAACTTATATCGGAAGAATTACATTTTGGTGAGCTAATTAAAATTGCACATTTTGCTCAATTACTAATATCACAAGAAGAACTTTCTTTTATTTGCTCAATTTAATTAGAGTCATATCCAAAAAGTCATCGGCTAAGTAACATTACTTTCATTTATTTCTCATTAAATTTGTAAGTTTGAAAAACATAATAATACATAAGACAATTCAAATATCAAATTTATACACATGTACAAAAAAGGCAATTTTGTAAAGTCATAATTTGATTCTAATTCTTTAAGTTAGTAGCAAAAACAAATATATTACACCTCAGTTTTTTCATTTTGTTTCCTCAATTTGTAAATACATTCCTAATTCTGATTCTTCTCCATTTAGAATACAGTGTCTAACGTGTGCCTTGGGAAGTTGAATAGATAGTCCCAGATATTTTAGTGATGATTTTTGAAAAAAAAATTTAAGCTGAGTAGAACCATTTAAACTATTGACAACGATCCATATATGGAGAACAAAATTTATCTTGTTCATTTAAACTAACGACAATGTCTACATTTTCTTTTAGATACCTTTTTTTAATCAGTAACTATCTTTGAAATACTTTTTCCACATCTTCTTACTAATATCTCGTGTTGTGGCCTTGTGGGTAATTATTTTCTCTCTTACTGGGGTTGCTCTTGTGGTTATCGTGTGATTGATTGTTTCAATCTAAAAAGTACAGATACCGACACGTGACACAGATACAACACGACATGACACGTTGACACATTATTTTTTTAAAAGTAGACTACGAGGATTCGTTATATATACACACACACATTATATATATATAATGTTATTTATATATATAATACTATTTATAAGTATGAAAATAGATATTTGCAACAAAAAAACTAATGACATTATCGGTTATATCAAGAAGATTAATTAAAATAACTCACTAATTGGAGATGACACCGATTAATCGAGTGAGTTTCAGTTTTAAAAAGTTTAAAGTTTTGACAATAAAAAATTGATTATATATCATATTTTAAAACCTAATTTTCTTTCTTCTATATTTTCACCATTTACTCTTTTTTTATTTAAAAGTTAAAATATTGATCATTATATTTTACACCTTTATATTTTATTATTTAAAAAAATTGAAAATGTGTTTAAAAGGTGTCGACACGTGACTGGAACGCGTCCTGACGTGTCCTGGCATGTCTGAAATGTGTCGAGAGCGTCTCCTAACGTGTCCAATATATGTCTAAAAATAAAAAAATAAAAATAAAATTTCAGACACGATTTTATAATGTCGGACACGTATCAGAACGTGTCAGACACATGTCCGACACGTATCAGAACGTGTCAGACACATGTCCGACACGTATCAGAACGTGTCAGACACATGTCCGACCCCAACACTCTACACAAATAGAAGTGTCAGTGTTTTTAGGTTTCCACTGTGGTTGTTGAGGAAGAAGGAATCTCTTCCTGCTGTGCTTATCTTCTCCCTTTAGGAAGTGAGATGTTGTTTGGCCTTCCTTTTTACGTTTGTCCACTCCTTTTGTCCGGAATCTTTGCTTGAAAAACTTCAGATTTTCGCATCAACATCGACAAGAAGCAGCCTCGAAGATAAGATTAAATAAGGCATAAGCTGGGTCAAGCTTGTCAAAATCAAGATCCTATTTAAGATTATAGAGATGTTTTGTGATCAAATTATAGAATCAAATCTTAGATCTTAAGATCTTACTACATATTAGTAGTATTGTAAATTTTTTTTATCAAACTACATATTAAAATTCTTGAATATAATTGAAGAAAAAAATTGTAACTTTCATCATTTTACTAAGTGCAATTTAAATATATAAAGAACATAAAAATTGAACAAACTGTATAAACTTTATATTATTTTCTTATAAATATCTTACAAAATTATTTTTTGTGGGATTGTAAAATTGAAGTAGGACCGTAAGATCCTAATGATTCTAGACAAAAAATATAATAAGATTGTAAGATTCTCTAAATTTAAGATTCTACCTATAGATCAAATTGTGGAGGTTAGATATGATTGTAAAATCGTAAGATCCTATGATCCAAATCAAGAGTTCAACAACCATGGGTCATAGATAAATAGGGGTATCATACAAGAGAAAGAGAGTAAAAGAGAATTAGGAGGAGAGAAAAACTTAAAGTAATGAATGTCCATTTTTCCTCCTCTACTTCCATTCCATCTCCTCCAAGTATGTTACAACTATTGTAACATAGAATGTTCCATTCAGTAAATTATCAAGTACAAAAAATAACGTAACGTTTTGTCATTCACTAAGAGGGAAAACTTTCAAAACTCCTGAAGTAGTAATGAAAGCTCCAAAAATAATAGTGTTCATATCTTAAGAAGAGAGAATGAGTGAATTCTCTACACTCAATACTGAGAATTTTCTCGAGGAAAATAATATGAAATTTCTATGATATGAAATGAAATAATATTGTATTCTCTACTCTCGGACTCTATATGGTGCATTATCCGAGATTGGAAAGTTACAAAGGGCAAATTTCTTGCCTCATATGGGAGCAATCAAAAATAGGATACAAAAATACAAAATCGTCCACTAATTTTTTCTTCCTCTAAGAAAAGACACGTAAGAATGGAGAAGTTAATCAAAATAAAAAACAATAAACGAACATATACAGATACGATGAAAGAAATATAGTTAATGGAGAAACAGTCAGTCTGAAACTTATGCAGCTATAAGACCAACATAACCAGCAAGTAAAGCCAATACAGATGATAAGATGTACGCGCCTGCAACGATGACCGGTTCTTTGATGCCACATAATTCAAGATGATGATGAAATGGTGCCATTCGGAATAAGCGATGGCCAGCTCCGTACATGTGTTTCGTCATCTTCCGGTATAATACCTAAATGTCAAGAATGATTATTAGTCAGATTATGTAATACTTCATGAACAGAGTAATCAACCACAATTTTCAGGGATCTCCGGGAAAAAAGCATGAAGAGAGGCTTGAAAACAGAACTAGTAAACTAATCCAAGAATAATAAGAAAGTCTAAATATTTTCCTAATTACAGGTGGTGCCAGTTCGAGAACGAGAAGGTGAATGGTAAGGAGTGTTTGAGATAAGATGCCAACCAAAAAACTTGAGGTATAACTCAACTGGTTATGCCTTGAGTTTGCTCCTCAGACATTACTAGTTCTATCTACAGTCTACACCGAAGGCTACTAGAGGGACATTACTAGTTCTATCTACAGTCTACACGGAAGCCGGCTACTAGAGTTTTACCTGATCGTTAACTTAAGGCCTATGGGATTAGTCGAGAGCAAGCATGAAAACTAGCGATATAAAACAACAAAGAAAAAGAAAAATGCCAACAAAGACGAAAAAGAGCTGTTAGGAATCACTAGTAACGCGAATCAAATCATCACTTGCATCAATAAATTATATTACTGTGTCACTAACATCAGGTTGCTAGAATATGGTTCAATTGCATACTAATGTTTTTCTTAATCTTGCCAAAGACACTTGAACACAATTCTGAAAAGAAGTTTTGACTGAAGAAACATACTTAGAATAGTTGGAGGGACATTGGCCTTGCTACCAAAAAGTTTGGCCATTACCAATTCCACTCTGTCGCTCTCAGTTGTTTTACTATTTTCTCATTTAACAGAAACCAAAAGCAAAGTCCGAATATGTTGACAAAGGGATGGTTGTTAAACTCTTGATCTGATCGTGGGATCTTATGATTTTACAATTATGTCCAACCCTCACGATCCGATTTATAGACAAAATCTCAAATGGGTAGGATCTTACGATCCTATTACATTTTTTTTTGCATAAGATTGGTAGGATCTTACGATCCCATGAAATCATAAGTTTTTAAGACATTGATACGAAAATAATATAATATCCATTTTTTCTATTCAATTTTTTAATTGTTATTTATTTATCTAAATTGCGCCTAGTGAAATAGTACAACTATATTCATTATCTTAGTACATATTTTCATAAATGGTATATTTTCATACCATATCTAGTAAATAGTAGGATTTTACCATCCACGATTCCATCCTATAAACTGATTTGTGAGACCTCTCCATGATTTTAAGTAGGATCTTGATCCTAACCAAGAGAAAGTAGAATTTTGGATTTCTAGTTTTCCATTAAAATACCTGCATGATAACTGATGATGCTTCCACCACAAAGATTCCAGATGAAATGAATAACGGGAAAAACATTCCAGTACAAGCAGCCATTGCAGCTAATGCTCCACCCAGTGCCAATGATCCAGTATCGCCCATAAATACAGATGCCTTGTATCGGTTGTGCAAAAGAAAACCAACACAAGCTCCTGCCATTGATGCTCCAAATATAGCGAGATCTAGTTTAAATATGTAATACGTATGTAAGTAGACAAGAAGTATCAGCTGCTACCTTAAACTATTGTTTCTTTAACAATCTACCTTAGCAGAGAGTATATGCTGAGGGTCACACATCCAAACAATAGAAGACAAAACACATCAGTGACACCTAACTTTAGGGTCCTATGCAATTAAGAAGTTTCCCGCAAATAGATCAACTATTAACAGTATGTCCATTAAAGCAAGAGGCAAACTGCAAAAATTGGGCAAATTGGCAAATAGATAAAAAGTCTTCCTAGCAGCTCTATGATATGCAAGAAAGAAAAACGTAATTCTGCATCAGTATCATATTAACAGTAATAAAATTGTAAGTACATGAAAATCCTATTTACCAAGTCATGAATTTCTCATTTCTCAATGGAAATATCTGAATTACACTGATACAATTTTCACACAAAACAAGGAGCATTTGTGTTAACTATAGACCAGTTAATAACCGATTACGATAGACCTATTCTTTGGACAGAAATGATGGTAATTTTGAACATCACCACCTTCATGCTTAAGATGCATGAATCAAAGGATCAGGAGTTTAACTTGTTCCCACAAACTTCAACCTTATCTGTCCTCGAACTAAAACTTAAATATCAAAAAGAACACAGAAGCTGCTCAAGATTTGAGGATAATATTCCTTTCAAATTTTTTACTAATAAAAAAGATATTCCTTTCAAAGTGTAATGGTCATCCAGAACTGCCATACTAACCAGACGATATTGGAAGTATTGCAATTGACATCCCAATAAAGGCCAATGCAGCAGTCCCTCCAGCTAGTCCATCAAGACCGTCAGTTAAGTTAACTCCATTTCCCATGGACACAAAACAAAATGAAGTCAACAACCAATAAAATTTTCCGAGGCACAAAAGACCAAGCGGTGCAGGTAAAGGAATCAACATTTTCCTGCATTCCAGGAGAAAAGAAGGGTCTTAGTAAAAGTAGCAAACGTATATACAATCATAATTGCAAACTATTCACAGTTTAGTTGAAGTACTCTCTTTTACATGCAAAAATAAGAAAAATAGGAAAGAATAGGCTTGGAAAAACATAAGTACATGTATGTGTGTCGGAGTCTTTCTTTTTGGGGAGGGAGGGGGATCCATAAAATACTAACAAACCGCTAAAGCTCAGCTTAGTGGAATCTGAAGATAGATCGCTTATTTTTACTTCATTCTTGAGAGTCCAATCTGTTTTAATGAGCGTATTCATTATTCTATTGTCACCTAGGGTGTCTTTACGTTTCTTTTTTTTTATCAGTAAAAGGAAGTATATTATTCACAAAAAAGGCCCAGAAAGGGGATGTACAGCCTAATATCAGATTCTAGAAACTATAGATTCAAGACTATGCAACCACAGATTTACAAAAACAGAAGCAGGCAACAAAAACAGAACAGACGATAGCTAACGGGAGGGCCTTCCAAAAATCTTGATCATCAAAAAAAGACCTCGAATGCCCTTAAATTTCTCTCCCTCCAAATACACCAAAAAATAGCTAACGGGAGGGCCTTCCAAAAATCTCGATCATCAAAAAAGGACCCCGCACAAAACCAACCAGATAAGAAGCTATTCACTAAAGAGGGCATGGCCCAAGACATCCCCAAGCTCTTGAAGAAAACACATCATACACGTCTGGAGAAATTGCAATTCAAAAACAGATGATCATTACTCTCCATCTCCTCTTTGCACATGAAACACCTGTTAAGAATGGAAAACCCTCTTCTACAGAGATTATCCTGGGTAAGACACGCATTCCACACCGGTGTCCATAGTAAGAAACCGTACTTGGGGGGGGGGGGGGGNGGGGGGGGCTTTAGATTTCCAGATCTGTCTCCAAGGGAAAACCGTGTCCTGGGAGCTGGACAGACCACTATAGAAAGATTTTACGCTGAATCTCCCACCCTCTTTACTCCACAATATTGCATCATTCGAACTCGCATCGACCTTATACTTGTGAAGACAATCCATCAAAATACAATAATCAGCAATCTCCCAATCATAAAAGTCCCTCCAGAACGATAAATCCCAATCTGTCCCACCATGAGAAGGGAAGCCATCTGCTCACACAAGCATTCTTCTTCGTAGTCAAAGAAAAAAGTCTTGGGAAGTCATCACATAGCTTCGAATTCCCATCCTAAAACCCAATGGAGCTCCCATCCCCCATTTTGAACTTAGTGAGTTTCGAGAAAGAGTCCCATAAGTTACAGATGTGGTGCCAAATGATGGATGACTTTCTGTGGTTCGGGATGTTAGGCATCCAAATGGAACGACCTTTACCGCACTTAACGTCAATAATGTGTCTCCATAGACTATCCCTCTCTTGAGCGCATCTCCATAGGTGTCTTTACGTTTCTTAATTGTGTTTCCAGTTAGTTTTCTTTTTCTTTCTTTCTTTATTTATTTCTTTCTTTTTTACGGGAGTGAGGAGTTGAGGCCTTAATTGAGGAGTTTAGAGGAAAATTCTCCATACTCAAAATTTAATCTATGCCAAGCCTTTATTAATTATATGGGTAAAATCTCAAGAACACCAGCTAGTTCCAAAAGGTGCATTCTTAATCAGCTTATTGCTATAAGAATAGATATGTGAGTTACCATCCGAAAAATGGTGGTCAGATTAGTAGAAGAAGGTATACATGCTGTAAGGAGATGAGATATTTGAAGCATCCAACCAAAATGAAAACCAGATCCCAACAGCGACCTGTACGTATCAAAGCAGTCAGAGCTATAGTCGAGTCGAATTCAGATTGCTAAAGGCTTGAAGTTCAAGAATAAGCAGCCAAAGAAAATAAATTCACCTCCAACAAAATTTTAATCCATCCAGACAAACCACTATTATGATTCTTGATGAGGCTAAAGATGTCGTCTAGTAGCCCAATTGCAGCAAATGCCATGGTTGCTGCAGCCACTCCAAAAACTTCAGAAGAAGAAAAACCAGTAACAAACTTTGCAACTATTAAGCCAATTGGCACAAAAAATAATCCGCCCATAGTAGGAGTTTTTCTTTTTAAGGAGTGGGTAACAGGCCCCTCTTTCCGAATAATTTGGTAAATCTTCATTCTGTAGAGTAATGGAACACAAATGTAGCCTGCACAGGAGGCTAAAACCGCTGACATAAAAAAAGGGCGGGTCAAGTGAAATGGAGGTAAAGGAAGTCGAACAACACGCCACGCACACCAATCGACGTATAAAATAAGTATAATCAAGAAGAATATCAGTCCCATATTGATAAAAACTCCATGTCTGATCCTGAACACAAAATGCAGAAGACCAAGGTCAAAACAGAGAACTACTAATTAATAACATAATCAAATTACGGTCCCTACTAATTTAAATTATTGAGATATGCTCCGGACTAGAATAGCATGTATCAATCAGAGAAAGAAGGTGATGATTGGTAGAGGAGAATGGAGCAGGGGGATAGAGGAAATATGTAATATTCATATCAATTCTTATTAGACTTTTTAAGAAGAACTTAGTAGTCATTTAATATAGCAGAACCGTAAAACATAGGAAATGAAATGTAAAAAAATCATAATTTAGCTAAAGCATTAACATATTAAAGGGGAGAAAAATGAAAAGTATTGCATAAGTGACAAATTAAAATTTTTATTTTGTTTAGCAAGTTTGCATTTATATATTCTTAGATACCACAAGAATCAAAATAAGACTTAGCAAATCCTAAACAAGAATACTTAGCAAATCCTAAATTACAGAGTTTGAAATTTATGTGATTGAAAATCCAACAGAGGATCAAATATATGGGTTTGCTATGGTTATAGACACTTGCCTGTGTTTCTTACGTCCTCCACCAAGCATTGCAAGCCGATGAGCAGTAACTGTTAGTGCATCATTATTTGATACAGAAACAGAAGGCAAATCAACATCGGACACTGGATTTAAGACAATTTCCGCATCACTATCTTCACCTTCACTGGATGAAAGCATGTATCCGGTACTCGCATCACTGTTACCCCAGTCATCAAGTGATGATATACTAACTGAATCCTATAAAATATTTATGCCTTGTAAGGTGTATTGTTATTTGAAACGGCAGAGAGACAAAAATATGCTTGTGAGATGAAATATAAAGATTTGTAATCCTACTCTCAATTGCTATTGTAGTGACATTGTTGTAAGCATAAGTAACCTAGTTATCGAGTATCTCTCTAGAGTTTGAGACTCTGAGTGAGAGCCCCCCCCCCCCCCCCCCCCCNCCCCCCCCCCCCCCCCCTCTCAATACACACAAACAAATATAGAGAGGATGGGCGATAACTTCGGAATTGTTCAAATACCACATTCAGAATACTTGAAGCTTCTGAAAGAATCCAAAGTAAAGTAGCTACTACTTAACTTTCAAAACTTCAAATTTCGATGAAATAGAGATATTTAATGCCAAAAATTAGAGGAAGGAAAGCCAAAACTTGAGATATCCAGATGAAGTTCAATTCTAAGCACAATAAGGCACAGGATACCTGGTCAAAGGCCCGGATTTGAGCAAGGCCATATCGAATACGAAATCTCCGAGTTTGAAAGTTCGACAAATTTAACTGCACATAAACACTGTCAGCAGAAAATTCGAAAAATATGAGCGCCATATATCACCCATTCATTCGTTTAAATCACTATCAGAATCGTCTCATATAACGATAAAAAGATTATCAGGTGCGTCGAAAACAACAGTTATTACTATGATCTTTCAGCATTAGGTAGAAAGAAAAGACATATTTTCCTTTCAGCTAGTTGTTTTCAGATCCACATTTCCGCTCGAGCAGCGTTTGAATCATTTTCGCTTGACATGTTCATATTTCTCGTTTTTATATGGCGTAAGACACCACAATTCTATTTTTCTTCCACCACACTTTATTCTCTCAGCAACGAACAAGTTATTGAGCAGAGCACCGTTATGGTTAATTGATGAAACAAAATACTCAAACCCAGAACAGGCAAATAGCCAAATAGCAAAGTGCAAAATGGACCTTCAAACCGTAAGATGAATTAGAAAAGACGCGCTGGATCGAAGAACTGGACAGATATGAGGAAGATGTAGCTAACAGAAACGACGGTGCCGATTGCAGAAGCCCTAGACGTGAGAGGTAGTTGTAGTGGTGGTGGTTTCGGTGGTGAAGATTGAGAATTTGAGAATGAGATTTCATGACATCGAATTTCCAAGTAGACGACGACGATGAAGCTGATGAGGTACCAGACAAGTTCGGAGACAGTCAGATCGTCGGGATGAAAAGGTGGAGGTCAGAGAGAGGAAGGAGGCCGTTAAAAATGGAGGGTATATTCGAGTGCGAGGGGAATTTATACCTCCTCCTTACAAATCCAAGCTACAGCGGAGGGAAGCAGAGCTGACATACTCAAAAGCTTCTCGTAAGTTTCGCCAGTTAGAGCTGGCTAAGATAACGCGCCTCTTCTCGCGTGAGAGAATCATTTTAAGCTAGACCGGTTACGTTTTTTTTTTGTCAAGAACAAGACGCTCTACATTTTAGGATATAGTTTTACCACCCATTATAATTTAAGATAATTTTCATTAAAAATTATATTTTAAAAATTTATTTTTACAGTTATATTTTATATTCATATTAAATTTTTTGTTGGATCTTCACTTAAAATTATTAACGGTCTATCACGGTTCACTAATATGACATTGCGTGATAAGAAATTTAACGTCACATCAATTTTTTAATTACCCCAACAACCACGTAGGAGGAATTATCCCAATTACCCCTTATTTCCCCTATTACTTCTTCCCTAAGCTTTGGCATGATGCTCGCAGACCTTATACCTTTTATGGTACTGCTTGGCATCACTAAGATCAGCCGAGCACTTCTCAGCCTGGCAACACTACATCCCACCACCTCTTCCTCCACCACCCATTTTCTTTACCGAGGTCACACTTCCTACAATTACTTTCATCTTCTTATCCTCATCTTCCTCCAATGTCACAGCCTCTTTTTTCACCTTCACCTTCCCAATAAACATGTTTTGCTGTTGTTGGTGACGGTTTATTTCAGAAGAAGACCAACATATCAGTTTCATCAGAAGAAGACCAGCAGATCAATTTCCACTGCTGTGATGTAATGATCTTTATTTATTTGACCAACTGACTTTTTACCTTAAATTATTCTGTCGGATTAGGTTTACTCCCGGAAGTACTCGCTTTGGTATTTTTGGTGTTGTAATGGGCTACTTAACTTTCAGTGCTCCTTCGATATTTTTTTGGGATCTAGCTCTTTTTTGGCAGATTTATTTTTGGATGAAGTTTAGCTTCCGAGATCTTTGCTCTCTCTCCCCCCTCTCTCTGCTTGTTAGAGTTTGAACTCGGGGAAGAAGAAAGAGGGGGGAAAGGAATCAAGGTTTTATTGGAGAAATGAGGGATTTAAATACAGATCTATTTGACCCATGGACGATTACAGCTCTAGGCCTTCCAATTTCATTCTTGAGTCACCCTGAATTTCAATCCTTATTTCGTCAAGCTGAAGAAGAATTTGGGTTTTCTCATGATATGGGTCTCACTATTCCTTGTGAAGAAGTTGTTTTTCAATCACTAACCTCCATGTTGAGATGAGATGGAAAGATAGGTCAGCTGCAGAAAATTTTATTTGAAGAATGATGAGTTTGGCCAAAGATGAAACTATGCTCTTTAAGGGAATAAGAAAGGGGGGAGGAATTAGGGGTAATTTGGATAATTCCTCCCACTGGCTGCTGAGGTAATTAAAAAATTGATGTGGTGTTAAATTATTCGTCATGTAATGCCACATCAGCAAGCCGTGATGAACCGTTAATATTTTTAAGCGGAGATCCAATGGAAAGTCTAACGTGAATACAAATGTAACTGTAGAGTCTACTTTATAAATTTTTAAGGTATAGGGTCTAAAATAAAAACTACCCCAAACTGTAGGGGCAAAATTATAGTTTACCCTATTTTTTATGGGTTATTTGGATAAACTAGTTCACTTTGACGTGCGATGCACGTAATTTAGACATTTTTTTTGAAAGAATGTGTTAAATGATGACGTTATATATTCATTGATATAACACTTTTTAATTTAGTAATTCTTAATATGTGTGTTACACGTGATAAATTAAACAACACAAATTATATTATTGTAATATTGTAAAAGATGAAAGAGTACTAAACATGCAAAGTCGACACTGGTGCAAGAAAAACATATATAGAGCAATTTGTGTTTGTAAATGTCATAAACACGCATTAGATTTCGTTCAAATATACATAGTTGTTTCTAATTCTATTTTTTAACAAATAGATTTGCATTTATAGATTCTTTTCACGCGTCTTGTTTTCATCAATGCATGTTAATGTATGTCAGTGTAATTAAATTTGAAGATATATGTTGATTATTAATTATTTAATTTTAAAGTAATTAATATTTAGTATTAACATTGATGAAAGATAAATAAAGAATTCAATGTAATAATAAGGGCAATTGATATCAAAAAAATGTTTATCCCTTTTTGATTCATTTGTATATATTATACATGTATATACTTTGAGAGAAGATTTTCACAAAGTTACATCACTTTTCTAAAAAATGAGAATTATATTTTCTGAATCAACTGAAAACTAATGATGCCCGTATGAACAGAGTCAATAGTGTCTGCCTTTTATTTAAAACCAGAAACCCCATCTCTTCACATCTCTCTCTAATATAATATTGCATCATTATTTCTTGCTTTCTACCATTGAAGTGTAGTGAATGTTTTAGTAATCACTAAATAGAGCCACAATTATTTTTTTGTGGCTGTATGTATTTTACCAGATGGGATTTTTTAGATTCATTCGCTTTCATCATATCCTTTAAGTTGAAGAGAACTGTGATATTTGATCTCTATTTGTGGGCAATCACTTCAATATTTCTATGCAAATGACCTCAAAAATAAATTAAAATTAAAATAATTATACAAAATGTTCGCACAATCCAATGTTCCCTCCGATTATTTCTGTCCTTTCATTTTTGTCATCCATGCACTAATAAATCTAGATCGTATTTCTTTCTTCATGATTGATTTGATCCTCAATAGCATTGTTTCCATAATTTTCACCTATTTTTTCCTCCTCACCCAGAAACATAGTAGATACTAATATCAATACCAAGAAAACATAATTTTCTAGAAAGTAAATTTTACTCCTGTAAATTATACAAAATTTAAGAAAGTTATGGCTTGAAAATAATATGCGTTGATTAAACGTAGTAGCTCCACTTACCATATCCTCTTTCAATATGAATATCAAGAACTGTATATATCAAGAGGATCTATCGAACATACATTATTTCGCTAAACTCTTTCCCTCTGATGAAAAATATCATAATTGATTAACCATGGTATATTCTAGCCTTCTCTACATCCACTTTTCTAATCTTTTACCATAATCATTTGATTCTTACATTTACGACCACTTAGGAATAAGTTATAACCCTTATTCGATAGATATTGGACGATCTTTTTTTCATAGCAATAAACTATACATACAAATGATGATGTATTTGTGCATTATTCACCTATAAACTACCAAGATGGGAATAAACTAACAGATCATTGGGCTAGGAGTCAAGGCAAAAAATAATTTTGAAAAATAATTTTCCTACATATTGTTGCCGAACAATTGCAGCGTAATCATCTCTTTTAGCTTTCTCATCTTGCAAAGTAAGTCTATGTTTTTTTATTCTAGCTTTAATAGTAGCAATAGAGTCCATTACCCCGGCCTCTTTGCCTTCATATGAGTCCTACCGCATTGAACAACATTATGAGCACATACACAGAATAAAGTTTAAGCAATCAAGCATCATTTCCACCTATAAAACATAAAGACATTAGGCTATATGCAATATTAACTATTCGCTTACCATGTGCAGGGGCGCAAATACTCTAACTAAGTTAGAAATCAAAGCAGTTTAAAAATAAATATTAATATTGAATGATTGGAATGGCCAATTAAGAGGGGTGAATTGCGTGAATGTGTAAAAATTAAAAATTTAAGATTTATGGATATTTAAAATAATAACAAATAATAAGTATATGTGTGTGAGGAATAAAAGAACGTAAATGTAAAGAGGTTAGGGAGAGAAATACGATACACAATATATATATATTTTTTAAAATGATTTTAGGAAGATCTCTAACAATATCACTTTTTATAAGTTTTGAACATAAATTCATATTAATATGCCGAAGTCTTTGATGTCATAGCCTACTATCATTTTCAAATACAAGAAAATATTTTTCACTATGCTTTTGAAAATCTCTTAAGTTTATGGTGTAAACATTTTGATCCATTTTGTCCAACAAATAAAACTTTATTAGATTCTTTGTCAATAATAAGACGAAGATCTTTTTCAAAAATAACTCTATAATTTTTATCACACAATTGACTAATGCTCAGTAAGTTATGTTTCAACCCATCCGATTTTTTTACCTATAACAGGGTAAGAATCATTACTTACAGAACCAATATCGATGATTGTTCCTTTCTTGTTGTCCCCAAAGGGACGTGTCATTTCTTTTGACTAATTTTGTTAAGCTTTGTCTCATCACTAATCATGTGCCTTGAACATCCACTATCGATATATCATTTTTCATCTTTCTTAGATGGTGCCTACAACACATATGTTCAAAATTTAATTTTTGTTACCAGAATCTTTTTGGCTCCTTGATGGTTAGTGTAATGTGGAGTCCATTCATTTTTCTTAGCGTATATGTCTTGTCTTTTATGAAAGCATGAATGACTCTTGTGACCTCTATCACAATAATGATAGACTATGAGAGGTTGATGTGTGTGAGATTATTTAGGCTTTACAAAAACATTTTTATTTTTCTGATTTTGAAAAGAGGTGTACCATAATCCTCTTTTATCGGAAGCATACATTTAATTTCTAAGGAGTTTGTTAAATTATTACTACCATATGTAAAGTTTTGAAGTGTTGTATTTAAATATTTTTCTCTCTTTTGACATCTAACAAGATCTCTATCGTTAAATGTAGAGTAGCTTTGATTTTTAAATTTTCTTTCTTTAAATACTCATTTTCTCCTTAGAGTTTTGTAAAATCATTTTTCATAATTCTATTTTTCAATTGTACTTTTTCAAGTTCTCCAAAAGAATCTTCAAAACCAATTCAAGATCATCATAGTTAGGCTTAGTATTTAAAGTTAGTTTAGAAAACTTACCTCGACTTTCAAAGCCATGAAGCACATGTTTGGTACTTCCTCTTCTTCTTCAACGTCATTTTTATCGGTCTCATCCCAAGTTGCTTTGAATGTTTTTATTTTGAATTTATTTGGAGTGTTGGCTAGGTTAAGACAATTGGCCTTGATATGTCCAACTTTTTTGCATTTGTAGCATGTGAGTACTGTTGGTCGTCGCGGCGGAAGCGTGGAGGCACGTGGCCTTTTGAAAAATTAAACTTTTAATAAAATAAATCTTTTTAATAAAATAAAACTTATGCAAGCCACGATAACCAAATAAAAACTTTTATTGAAAACTCTTTTTCAATCAGTCAGGATTCATTATATATTTATAAGTTAATTTACAACATACAAGGTTAGGAATCATATACCTCTTGTAGTCTATATCAAGTGTCCTTGTAAAAATCGATTCATCCTCCATTCCCACAAAATTGTTTCAATGATCAGTAGACTTCGAGATCCACACAAGATCTTCCAAGTCAATCCACAATGCACTAGGACGTGTGTGAGCACATAGAATATTACAATATACTTTTTTGTCTCTAGATGTTCTGAACACATGAGATCTAGAGATTTATTGAGAATAACTTTAGTGAGACGATTCTCTAAAAGAACGTGATGATTATTCTTTTAGAGATTTGATTAACGTTTAATCACAGAAGAAAATCTCTCTGACACCAATCGTGTTCTCAATTCAACTCTTGATTGACAAACTGATTATCTGATCAACTGATTCTTTCCTCTGCTTTCAACTACTTAGGCCATTAGAATAATATATGTATATATTCTAGATAATAGCGTTTCAGATTTTTAGGGATAAACTGAAATAATATTGAATTATAAAATTACCAATTGCAATGAGACCACAGTAGTCCATGTTAATTTCTGATACCCTATTAGTGATTGGCACGTGACAATTACTATAAATTAAATATCTATTTTAATTAGATAATTATCTAGATATCAGTCAATTCAAAATTAATATATCTGATTATCCATATCTACTAACTTATCTGTTATTTCACAAATAAAAGATTTAGTTGATTTAAATTATTATCTAATAATAATTTAATTATCTAATTTCACAAATTAAATATTTCTGTCTAACTTATCGATAATAAAAAATTGATAATTATATATATATAATTTTTAAAAATTATATTTTAATATATAAATAATTTAATTAATTAATTCATCACACATAATTATCTCATAATTATGTACTTGACCCAGAATAAAAATTCTTTTTGCAAGTTAGTACTTTCTCATGTCCTAAAATATTCACACCCTAGACAACGTAGTATAGAGGTGACTTGGAGATCTTAGACCTATAATCTTAAGCTCCAATAAATCAGATTATTGATTAGACTATTTAATTAAATAATCTTATTTATTAATTTCATTTCACTATAAATATAGAATTACACTCTTAGAGATTATAAAATGTATTTACAGAGTATTCTCATGTACTCCACTAACATAATCATTTCATATAGTTTTGTTCTCCAATTATTGGTTCATAAATTAGAACTAGTCAAAATTATCGTTTTACCCTCCTAATTACCTCTTGATCATTAAGTACCATTAATCTACTAGTGAATGACTAATTTATAATTTTATTATAAATTTGAGCTCAATAACCACTCAGTTGCAGAATTAACACTTAAGATAATCAATATACGATCTGTTAGGAAAATTTAGATTCCAAATTTTGTAAGATTATGTCCCCAGCCATCCACATCACTGAATCTCCAAAATAAAGTCACTAGCCTGATTAACAAACAGATCTTAACGAGTGAATCAAAAGATCTAGTAGACATGCATAGGAGTTCATGACTACTCAGGATTCAGACTGATCTACATATAATCATCGAATTCATGTGTATTATCTTTATGATAAACGGTATGTTAATAAATTTATTAATTCACATTGGTCCTATCATTTATAATCTTATTATATAAAATACATTCACTAAGATGTCTATCCACATCAATGATCTAGATCTAGATCACACGCATTCATAATGCTTAGAGAACCGTACTAGCAACCATTCATTAAAGATTCTATACTTTAACATGTTGCTGATAATTTTATTCATTATCTATGATCTTAATCATCTCGTACTAATACAATATCATAGTTTCATTAATGAATATGGAATTTTCAGACATTTATATAAATTATTCAACAATAATTTAAAATAACAATTATAAGAAAAATGTAATCCTCTTTAAGTTTCATATCAAAATGTCAATACACATACTTTGAGGGCATAACCCCCAACAAGTACGTCACGTGATATTTTTTTCTCATCATTTCTTGAGGTACTCTTTTGTCTATTTAAGAATCTTTTGAAACGTCTCGTGAGGAGAGTTATATCATCTTCTTCATCATAATCTTTGTTTTCATTGTCTGATAGCTCTATTTTTTATTTGAGAGTTATACTCTTATTCTTTGCGTTTCTTCTTCTTCATTTTCTATGAGTCTCATATCATATGTCATCAATGATCCAATGAGTTCTCCGAGAAGCAGAATGTTGAGATCTTTGACATCTTGAATCGCTGTAACTTTAGCTTCCCAACTCTTTGGTAAGCACCTGAGAATTTTTCTTACAGTTTTCACATTAGAGTAGGATTTTTTAAGAGATTTGAGTCAATTAATAATATCGGTTAATCGAGTAAACATGTCACACACAGATTCTTCATTTCTTATTTTAAACAATTCATAATTATGTACGAGCATGCTTATCTTAGACTCTTTAACTTGGTTAATACAATTATGTATGACTTCAAGCATGTGTCATATTGACTTAGCAGATTCACAATTGGATATTCTATTAAACTCATTTTGATCAAGGGTATAGTTAACCCATTCATAGCTTTAACATTTAATGATACTTTCTTTTTATATTCAACATTCAATTTGCTAAAAGTCCCTAATCCCAAATACTGCAACCATTTCTCATGCTTCCTCTCGAGTTAATCTCATCTCGCATGCAGCAGCTCCTCTGTCAAATAACCCTGCTCTACATTTCTCATATGGATCTCTTACGCCTCCTTTTTATGACTCTTTTTCTCTCACCATCTCAAAAGCTCTCTTGCCCCAGCGAGCCAGCCACAACACCATAGCTGAATCTAGTCCCAAGCCACCTCGTCCAGCATCTGTCTCAGCTGTTGCCATAACTCTCTCAAAAATTTCCTTTGTAGGTGATTTAAGAATATTTATAATTTTCATATTATATTTATCACTTGAGCTTTTTGTTAACAATATTTTCCCTACTACTAGATGCCTGTAAAACACGCCTTGTATGACGGTCGTCCCCCCTCTCTCCCATCAAAAATCTTAATCTTTAACTTACTGCTCTAAGTTGCCTTCATTCATCCTGGAAATACTAGTAGAAGCATGATTGTCCCTACGCCATCAATTCTGCACCCCCCACTTGTAGCCTTGAAGATGATGAAGATTGACAACATTGGAGATTGGAAAAAAGAGAGTATGGGATGGGTGGAACTAAAAATCCATGCTCTGTACAGTTTTTTTGAATGCATGCTGGTACTTATAGGAAATTGTTTTAGTTTAGTAAAAATTGTATTATAATTGATATCGAGGTAATCAACATTCTTCATTATTATATTGCACCATCAGACTTTTCACTGTTAGGCTACATCCATTGAACCTATGATAAAAAAGATGAGAGGAAATTTAGGAAATAAAAAGTTTCTCAGATCAAAGGCCCAATAGTTTTGTATGGAATGTGAGAATCATTTTCTATGACATCCCATAAATTATAATCTATAGATTATATATAAATTTTCATTAGAGCTTTCCAATATGTATAGTTATTTAAATTTAAGAAATATGGTCTAGTGGTAAATTCACCTTCAATAACAGATCCACTCGTGATTGCCATTACGTAAGATGGTGAAGTCTTTTAAGGTGTAAGAATATTGCTTTGATATCAATTGTAAGATTGATATGACACGTCTTTATTAAGGAAAAAAGGTTAAAAGGTAAGATTTTAAAATTTGAAATCAAATTGTTTAAAATATATATTAATTGCTATAAATAAACAAAGCAATTATAATAAATATGGAATATTAATGTGCATGAATTAAATGTGTGAGAAACTAAGCACGGAAAATAAAGTACACATAAATATAAAGAGAGTGAGAAGAGAGAGATACGACACACAATATGTTTACGTGGTTCGAGAAAATATATCCATATGTTCATGCTCTAAGGATCCCATCTTGAATATTTTTCTCAACGATCTTCTTAACGGTGAAGATCAAACCTTTGCAAATCTATTGGCTTATGATGTCGATCAGACCTTGATAATGCAGCTCGGTCGAGATCTTCGAATCTCTTAAAGAATCACTCACTCTCTCAGATAGTAGATATCTCATTTTTTTCACTCACAATATTTTCTAGCTTCTCTTTTGAATGTTTCTCAAATTCTCGCTCAAAATACAAGCCTCTCAAAGTATTAAACTCTATAGAACTTCGTGAGAGACAAGTGGAGAGGTGTGTTGGAATGTGAAAAGGGCTCGCCTATTTATAGTGGAGAGAAACAACCCTGAACCAGTCTACCCTGTTTGGAAAATTGGTGGCACTGATGCTTGATTTAGGGAGATTCCTAATCAAGCAAACTGGTTTGTCCAGTTTCTCTACCATTCTGATCAGTTATACAGTTACTCAAGTAATTTCCTTTTTTTGTAAACTGGTAGCACTAGTTAGAAAACTAGTCTAGCTAGTTTAAAATTGGCATGTCCGATTTCCCACTGGTATGATCGAATTAGTCTCCAAATTGAGTTGGTTTGGACACCGAACCAGAGATGAACCAGGCCTTGACATCTTTACACAATTCTATTCAGTTCGGTCTTCTACGTTCTGGTTCATGGATGGTTTGATCCAGTTCTGAATTCCTTGCAACATTATGAGTTCAACCAACTTTGATTTAGGCTATTTGGAGTTTGCTTGATATACTTTGTGCCTTTCATAATATGTCGCATGAATCTCGCCATGTACAATTTCGATTGCCATTTATGCTTTTTGCATAAACGCTTAAGATTACGTGTTTTCAACCTTATTTTTACTTTATTTAGAACATGCACGCTTAATTAAAATATTAGTCAATGTATTATTTGTCATCATCAAAATTGTCACATTGACTAGGGTCAACAAATATGAATTTAAGAACAAAACCACTTTTCAATCAATTTCAAACTCAAGGAGCACAAATTTCTAGAGCTTTCAAAAAATCACCATCTCACTCTCTCAGCTTAACTTTAAGCTCCGCTAGTTTTCCTTCAAATTAAGTGGATGCAACTTTAATTCTATCTATAAATTTATAAATTTAAAGCCACATCTCAATTTTTTTCTTCTTCCATAAATGATGGGAAGCACAACTATTAATCACTTTCCAAAACCCAATTTTCCACCAAGCACGTGAAAACAAAAGTAGAAGGCTTACCTTCATTTTGTACATTTTCCAGCGATTCCTGAAAAGAAACAAAAAAGACCTACATCTTGCGCTGCTCAATATGAATATATTTCTCGCAGCCTTCTCACAGTGATTCCATATTCATCCGCACAAAATTCTCTACTTGTTGTTCCATTTCTCAGTGAGTGAGAAGGTCAAAATTGAGAGCATTTTGAATGAAACCTGTTTGCTAGTACAAGTGGTGACCCAAGAGAATTGAGAATAAATGGAGAAGAAAAGTGAAAGAAACAAAATGGGTAAGCGGGTAATTCAATATTAAAAAGTGAAAAAATAGTGGGCCCATAGGATACAATTCCCGTTTTTAAAAATGGGATATATTTTTCCAAATTACTTTGTTAAATGGTATATTTTTACAAATTATCATATTTTTTAAGCATTCAACTTCTACACCCAATTGATTTCACGCGACTCATATATCACGTTCTCACAAATTGTTCTTTACGAGTTAGGAGCAAACTAAAGTATGCACAAGTTTGATTGATCCCTTAAGATTAAGAAGCTATACTTGATTTTTCGTTGACATTTTTTTAACTTTCGTTGATGTTTCTTTTAACTTTCTTTGATGTGTTAGTTAACAAAGTTTTCAAAAATAATTTATTTTGAGGATATTTGACCCAAAAAATATATTTGAAGATAAATATAATACTGTGATGGAATAATTCTACCTAGAAAGAAAGGAGATGGAAGAGAAGGGAAAATTTATGTTGCCTTTCATCTGATCATTTTTTATTTCATTCATGTATGATACACCACGTTTGTAAAAAATAAATTTATTTTAAAAGAAAAAAATACATACATATTGTTATGGGTGTTTCTCGATCCTCCCCTAAGGAAAAGACACGTGCCTCTCCACCCCCTCAGACCAGGGAACACCAACGAGACCTAGGTTACTAGAGCACCCACTCGAAGAAAGTACAACTGACACCATTCAACGACAGGCTCTTAGATGATATTCAAGAATTCTAATTAAACCAAACCTCTACCACCTCGAACAACATAGAGTTTAGAGAGGGAGCTCGTAGGCCTGAAAGATTATGTATACATGTATGAATGGTCATTAGGATTTAATGCACTCATTTATTGAATTACGCGCATAAGGTTGATTGCATGTTTCAGGTCAATGAGGCACACATTAAAGGATTCTGCATTTAATGTGTTGTCCTCTCATTCAATCACTCTTAAACCAATCTCACATGCTCTGATCAAAGGCTAGAAGTTACCCCTCAGATTAGCCAAATTCATCTAGAATCTATATATACCCCTGCTCAACCTTAAGGAAAGTAAGTTCATCCACTATACAAAAACTTTGTCAAATTCTTTCTGCTCCTCTAACTTAGATATATAAGGTTCTTTAATTAGGAACCTCCTTCCACCGGTGTTTGTTCGCCTTAGAGTTGTTTGTTCTCATATGTTCAAGACAAACTCATAAGTGATTTCAGCAGCAACACATATTATAGTAAAATAGTTCATATATAACAGATTTTGCAACAAATTCTTCATCCACACTGGTAAAACATTCTTCTAACCAAATAATATTATAGATTGAAGGGGATAAATATTCCATGATTCATAATGGGCGATTTTAATAAAATGCTTAATAAAGAAGAAAAAATGGAGGAATAATGTTTGATTTTGCTAGAGTAAGAAAATTCAAGAATTATTTATATATCTGTGAGGTGTTAGATGTTCCTTCAAATGATTGTTTATTTACATGGAGAAATAAGAGAGAAGGCAATGGTTTTAGCTAAGAAAGTCTAGATAAAGTGTTAGTAAACACTTCTTCCTTGTAATTATTCCCTTCAGTGAAAACTTTAGTCCCTCATAATATTGGAGCTGATAAAAACATGTTAGTTGCCAACCTGAATGATAGCTCTGAGAAAAGGAATGTAAGCTTCAAATTTGAGAATAAATGGTCTTTAGAGGATGATTATGAAGATACTATTGTTAAAAGCTGTGACATGAGTTTCAAGCTGCCTAAAAAAGTTTGTGATAGCCCTCAATCTGTTATGTTGAGATTTTGGTGAAATAAATAGGGAGATCAACAAAAGTTGAGATGATATTCTAAGAGAAAGTTCAACTCTATAAAATATGATGTTGGCGTTGGTTTTAGAGAGGTAGAAAGTTACATTTTTGCTTTACTAGCAAAGCAAGCTTGGTCCATTCTCCATAATAGCTTATGGTTAAGATGCTCAAAGAGATTTACTAACCTAATTTTGATGATATCTTTGAGTATAAAGAATGGTAATTCAATGAATATTTGGAATGATCTTTAGTTGAATAGTTTTCCTTCTCTAATTGAGTACGAACAATTTATCTAAAGTCTCATATATTATTTCTCCTTCTGGAGGGTGGGATATGAAAAGGATGTCACAAACCTTCCTCCTTGGGTTTGTAATGAAATCTTATATCTTTATCATAATAGATCAAAGGAAGATAAAGTGATTTGGCCTCTTAGTGAGAATGATAGTTTCTCTGTGAAGTCTGCTTACCATGAATTGTTCAAGGAAAAATTTATTGATGGAGGAAGTCGATCAACAATACACTTAATGTAGAATTTTGGAAGAAACTCTGAAGAATTAGTATCCTAGCCAAACCTAGATATTTGTTTGGAGATTAGTAAATGATCATATCCCTTCAAAGCATAATCTTTTGAAGAGAGAGCTTATTCAAAATGATATCTATCATTTATGTAATAAGACGAAAATCACATAAAACATTTGTTCTTTGAATGTGATTGGAGTAAAAAGATATATAGTGCTATGAAATAAATCTAAACTATGTCGTGTCTGCTTAATCTAATATTGGTGTATAGTCAAAATTCTCACATTACATGTAGGCATTTATGAAGAAGACTCAATAAAAAAAAAAGATAAAATGAGAATCGTAGGATCAACTAGGCATTTATGAAGAAGAGACCAATCAGACGAAAGTACGTTTGCCAATGTCGGAATCCAAGGAGAAGCTAAACAAGACTATTAATTTGATCAAACAGTCAAGATTTACTTAGTTGTTAATGTTTATAAGCGCAATTTTAGGAGAATATTCTCCATTTTTGGTGGGATTTGATTATATTCTATAATCAATGGGAAGCCTATAAATAGAGGCATATGTAACAACATAAGTATGACTGATACCTACATGAAAGGACTCATACCTACATGAGATATGAAATATAAGAGAATATCAAAAGTCTTCCCGTGGTCTTTCTTCTATTTAAAGGTTTTCAATGTAAATTATTGTGTCTTTATTCTCTCATTCTCTCTCTAAATTATTATACTTATTATTTGTTCGTAAAAATTTCCCCATACCGAACAAATCCTTTATATTTTGGTACTTTCATTGAGAGTGAGAGAAAAAAAATCGTGAAATCCATTTCAAAACGCTAAAAATCAAATCAAACGGCCCCTCAAAACCAAATCAAACGGCCCCTCAAAATCAAATCAAACAGCCCCTCAAAACCAAATCAAACGGTCCCCTCAACAACGAAAGTAGAAACAAAAATGGTAACGACAATGTGTTGGAAGCATAGATGGAAACGATAACAAGTACATCTCTGGAAACATAATGAAAAATGGTAAACTCGTTCTTTGCATATTCGATTGGTTTATTTCTTTTACATCATTATTAATTTCTAAAAAAAAGAGGAATAGATCCAGCAAATCCACACAAAGAATTTATTTTATTTGTGACCAACAAAGTTTTGAATTTTAAATTTTAATTTGATTTAAATACTAAAACATATATTTGAATTTTGAAATATTTTATCTAAAACTTGTTATGATGAGATTATTTTAAATTTTAAATTAAATCAAATTTTGAATTAAAGCTTATCAAGCTAAAAAAATAAAAAAAGAGAGAGAGAAAAATTTTCATGCTTTTTTAAAAAAACATAAGATTTTGTTCGGTGTATTTTCGAGGATTTTTCTCTTTCTTTTTTCTATGTGCAAAAGTGCAGAAAAATAAGGAATGAACAAACAACGAGAACAAAAATGTCGTGACGATGCAGAACGGAATTGTCTTGATGACGGGAATGGAATTGTCTTGATGACAGGAAGAGAAAGGTCATGACTACAGGAACAAAGATGTCTTGACAACAGGAACAAAATTATATTGACGATGAGAACGAAAATGTCATGACAACGGAAATGAAATTGTCTTGACGAAGAAAATGGATAGGTCATTACCAGGGAATGAAATTATCTTGATGGGAATGAAATTATCTTGACGAAGGAAACAGAATTGTCTTGACGACGAGAACACAAGTTCTTGACAACGAGAATGAAATGGAAACTGAAACGAAAAATGTTGGAAGCCAAATTACATGGAAAATCACATAATTACAAAGATAAAAAGTTTGCTATATGGGGAATTTTACGGAATTCAATTCGGAGTTCTGTATCAAAAGTTATGGTGATTTCGTACATGGAAGTAAACTTATTCATGTCTTTCAAATTAAATTTTTGAACTGTATTAAATATAATTACAATGCACATTATATATTGTTAGAGATATATAGATGTTTTCTTCTTGAAAAGTTTTGCAGAACTTAATTCGGAGCTCCTAAGAAAAAAAAATGATAATTTTCATGAAGGTCGTTCAAAAAATAGATTATGCAGAACCGTAATCTTCTGAAATTAAAATGTATTAACTAAGAGCTAACTACATGATAAATTGAAATCTACTTCATGGAGAATTTTACAGAAATCAATTCAGAGCTCTCGATAAAAAAGTTATAATAATTTTCGTTGGTGCTGTTTAGGAAAGTAAACATATTTACACTTTTCAAATTTAATTTTTAAACTATATTGATTTATATAGTATTATATGAAAAATTATATATTTTTAGAAATATATGGATGTCTAATTTTTGAAGAATCTTGCAGAACTCAATTTGGAGCTCTTGAACAAAAATTATGGTAATTTACATGAAAGTTGTTTAGAAAAAATTTTCAAAACTCGATTTTGGAGTTCACGGTCAAAGGTTATGGTAATTTTCATGAAGACTATTCGTGAAAGAAGATTATGTGAAGCAATCAACTAGGAAATTAAACCGTATTAACTAGAGGCCAATTACATGGAGAATTATATATCATAGGAAACATATGAAAATCAACTTCTTCAAGAATTTCATGGAATTCAATTTTGAGCGTTCGATCAAAACTTATGGCGTGATAACATGCATACTGCTTACAAGAAAAATACTTGGTGTCAACTCTCTCTCATCTTCAACAACAAGGGTAATTAGGGCATGAGTCCTTGAGAGTAGACAGTTCGTAAGTATTATTCTCTAAAAGAACTAAAGACGTGAGTTCTTGAGAGGGGCAATTCATAAGTCCTTCTCTCAGAGGAACTAATGGCGTGAGTCATTGGAAGGGGCAATTCATAAGTCATACTCTCAAAAGGAACTAAGAGCGTGAGTCTTTGAGAGGGGCAATTCATAAGTCTTACTCTTAGAAGGAACTAAGAGCGTGAGTCCTTGGGAGGGACAATTCATAAGTTCTATTCTCAGAAAGAACTAAGGGTATGAGTCATTGGGAATGACAGTTCATACGTGTTACTCTCAGAAGGAATTAAAAGCGTAACTCTTTGGGAGGGAGAATTCATAAGTCATACTCTCAGAGTAAAGACGGGGCCATGATTCTTTATTTGATCCTAAGTTATTGGGAGCAGGCAGTTCATAAAATCTTCTCTTAGAATGAAAACAAGGTCATGGTTCTTTATTTGAACCTAAGTTCTCATCTAAAAAAATGGGCAGTTTGTAAGTCACTCTCAAAGCGAAAATGAGACCATGATTCTTTACTTGAACTTGAGTCATTCTCTCAGAATGAAAAATGGGGTTATGATTTTTTATTTGAACCAAAGTCCTTAGAAAACATGCACATTATAAATCCTTCACTCTAAAAGAAAATCAAAGTCTTTTTCCTTGGAACGAATTTCACAAAGGTATTTATTCTCCAACAAAGATTGATGCCACGAGAACAGATTCTAGGACAAAATATATTGAAACTTGAAATGTTTGAATTTAATTCTACTACGGAAACAATTATTCTAAATAGAACTGAGAAGCAAAGGTTTCCTAAGTGTTTGAGAATGAGTTTCATTGAAAACTTGAAGTCAGCACAATACCATATTTTAATCCCCAGATTTTACCAAGTCTTTGAATGAAGTACAACAAAAAGGAAGTTCAATAGATAAATTTTGCACAAACAAAGTGATTCTCATTGATCGAAACATGAATACAGAGGAAAAATTCAAAACGAGAGAAGGAAAAAGAAAAATAAGGAAATGAGAGAAACTCTATCAGTGAGCCCGTAACAAAGGAAACGAGAGAAACTTTATCGATGAGCCCGTAGTAAAGGAAACATACGGAACTCTATCAATGAATGTGAGGCATCAAACTCAAACCCATGCGATGAAACGATACACTCATTCCTTACCCATTTCAGTAAATTATTATATTATTATTTTATAATATTCTTGTCACAGATCTTAACGATGAGAGAAGGAAAATGAAAAATGAAGAAAATAGAAAAAAACTCTATCAATGAGCTCGTAGTGAAGAAAACGGTAAAAAATGTATCAACGAGCCCCATAGTGAAATGAAAGGAAATACATAACGGCAAATGAAGGAGAAGTAATCACCATCAATAGCAAAGTAACAAAAATTTTGCTCGGCAACCGCAAAATATTTGTAAACGAGAATAGAAGAACATAACGACAGAAAGAAAATGAGAAACCACCACTGGCAGTGAACAACCGAAAAGTTCTCTGAAAAAACTATGTTTCATGTCTCCGAGAAACATGTGAGAATAGAAGCGGCAGATGTAACGTCAGAATAAGAAAAGATAAAATATTACACATCAACGAATAAAATTCCGTTGAGTGTAATGGGGGCCAATGTACAGTCAAAATTCTCACATTACATGTAGCAAGATCTAGATCGACAACTCAATCAAAGAGAAGATAGAACGAGAATCATATGATCAACTATGCGTTTATGAAGAGGAGACCAGTCAGACAAAAGTAAATGGCTTGCGAACGTAACAATCCAAGAAAAAACTAATCAAGATCATTAATTTGATCATACAATCAAGATTTACTTAATTGTTAATATTGATAAGCTCGATTTTAGTGAGAATCCCATTTTCTGTGGGATTTGATTATATTCTGTAATCAGTGGAAAGCCTATAAAGAGAGGCAAATGTAATAACATAGGGGAGACTAAGACCTACACGAAAAGACTCATACCTACATGAGATACAAAATACAAGAGAGTATCAAAAGTCGTCACGAGGTTTTTCTTATCTTTAAAAGTTTTCCATATAAATTATTGTGTCTTTATTCTCTTATTCTCTCTTTAAATTATTATATTTATTATTCGTTCATAAAAAGGTTTCCATACAAAAAGAATCCTTTATAATTGGTACTTGAATTAAAAACAAAATTGTTGAGTTGAGTAGCCATCCTGACAATAGTAAGTTAGAGGTGTCTTTGTTTTGCTTTATTTGCTGGTTCATGAGGAGAAGCAAAAATGAGGTTATTTTTAAGGAGCTAGCATGAATACTTGTTTGACCTTAAGAAAAAGCTTCAAAGTGTAGCTTGGTGCTTTCGGTACGCGAATTCTGAAGCTACAATCAATATAGACAATAATGCTAGTTGTAGATCTGCAATCTCTAAAATGATTAATGTGGATTGGGAATCTCCAGACCCTGGATGTTTTAAAGTTAAATGTGATGCAGTTTTTTGCAACTTTTTAGGATAGCTGCAATTGGGGTATCAACTAGGGACTGCTTTGAAGCTGTGGTTGGTGTTGACGGTAAGAAAGTTTCTATTTGCTGTCTTGAGTAAGCAGAATTGTTGTTTGTTAAGGAAGGAATTGACATGGCTGGTATTAATGGTTGCATCATTGTGGAGTCTGATAATAAGATGATTGTGTCTAGGACATTGATATTTTAGATGTTTGTAATACTCCTTCCTCTATTTGGAGTAATCTTTTTGGTAAACTATAGTTTTATCCCTGCAGTTGAGGGTAGTTTTTATTTTAGACCCTCTACTTTAAAAATTGGCAGAGTAAACCCCATAATTATTTTTTACATTCACGTTAGACCTTCCGTTACACCTCCGCTTAAAAAGTTTAACGGTTTGTCACTAACTGCTGATGCAAAATTACGTGACAAGTGGTTTAACGTCATATCAGCTTTTTTATTTACCCAACAGCCACGTGGTAAATGACATGGCGTTACAAGTTTGCCCCTCTATCTTTCTCTAAGCTGCTCTCTCTCTCCCCTTGGCAGCAAAACTCATTCGAGCTTCTTTCTTAATCATTTCAGATATTTTTTTCTGAAGAAGACGTCCTATGCGTTCTCACCGAAGAAGATGACCAATTAAGACACCGTCCTTGCCAAAATCATCCATTTTAGATTTGTTTTTTCCTCTATAGAAACAGTGCATGACTCAGACCCACGCCATTTCAAATCTGTCGAAGAAGACGATGAAGTCTCCACAAATTTCTCTTTCTCTCCTGAACCAGGCTTATGGGTTTATGGGATGCGAAATGGGAAATGGGTTTGTGTCAAGCGTTTCAAAGTAAAAAAAGAGAAGATTCCATCTCTGTTCAATGATAGGATATGATGATTTACAGGTGGGTTCTATTTCTTCAGGTTTCAGTTCTCATTGTTTCTTAGGCTTCTTGAAAGACTTGACCTATATTCTGATCTTAACTCGTCAAAAAGGAGAAGAACCCATCATTTGTTCAATGAATCAAAGATGAGATCTCAATTATCTCATTTTCTTTCATATTAAGACTATTTTTTTTCTGTAATATTCAAATTGATTTCAAATTTCTATGTGTTTAATGTCATAGCATTTCAATTTTTTATGTGTTTAATGTTATAACACTTTCTCATTTGAGATCTGGTTTCAATTTTAGTTTTCGATGCCAGTAATTTTAGAGACATGATTTGCTTCAGTTATTCAAATTGTGGGAGAGAGACAAAAGAGAGAGTGTGGCAAAATCCTTAAATAATTGTGAGAAAATACTGAACCAGTTGTTTGACAGGTTAAGGAACCGAATTGACGATAATAACGACCCATTTCCAAAACTGGAGTCAAACCCGATACTATCCAAAACATTCAGAATTAATGCGAAATTATAGAGACCCCCATTCTCATGCAAACTTAAGAAGTATCTATTTCAGTTAAAACAACTGAAAATTACCCTATAGAGGAGAATCCACAATTTTAAAATTTGAAAAAAAAAACAGATATAGATTTCGATAACAACAAGAAATCTAAACAAAAAGCAGAACAAATACTCATTTGTTACTTTCAGCTTCTGTGGGATACCATTTGTAAATGAGTTTTGATTCTATGTTTTTGGAAATGGGCATTGCTCCTGTGGGATACCATTTGGATGCAAGACTGTTGCAATAATGGAGAAGGGCTGTGAAGTGCGAACGAACAGGAAGAAGAAATAAGTGGAGGAATTAATGGTATTTTGGGTAATCCTGCCACATGGGTGTTGGGTAAATTAATGACGTTAGGCTACTTGTCACATAATACTACATCAACAGTTAGTGACAACCATTGATATTTTTAAGTGGATGTGCAATAGAAGGTCTAATGTGAATACAAAAGATAACTGTAGGGTTTACTCTGCCAATTTTTAAAATGGAGAGTTTAAAATGAAACCTACCTCGTACTGCAGGGGGTAAAACTGTAGTTTACCCTAATCTTTTTATTACATATATAAAAATGTAGAAGTTAAAGAAACATTTTTAGACAATATTACCCCAACTATCTTTAAGTTTTCTATATTATTTTTAAACTTAAAATTAAACATATAAAATCGCATGAAGAGTCATTTTCAATAATTTTGTTAGAATTATCAATGTTAAAGACAATTTCTCCTCATTATTAATATCTAAAATTTAAAAGATAAAAATAAATGAATAGTATCAAATTAACTCAGTATCTCCTTTAGCTAATTATTTTTTATGGCATGGATTACAAGCTGATCTTAATCCTTAAAGATTAATATTAAACACATTAAATGGATATTTTTTTCTATATATAATTTGATTTACTTCATTTAATTTGAATTATCTTTTCATAGTCGTGTAAATCAATTTATATCTCTATGTTGTTATAATTTGTGAATGAATTCAAATATCATAGGTCAAAACACATAAATCACACATGATATTTAACTAGTATTCTAATGTTGGGTAAAAAAAGCAGTCGACTAGAGTTGGTCTATGACGTCTCGATTATCCTATAGTTGGGCCAGTGCCGGAATTGGGCCTTCAGATATGCAACTCGACATATGTTTTAGCGTTCGTGGCTTAGCCACAAAAATATAGTAAAATCAGGCTCTTTTGAGTCCAACGAAGAAGAAGAAAACACAGTCAGATTTAGAAGCGGTCACGTAGACGAGGGTGGGGTCAAGTGACCTACTCAATTTTTTTAGTAGGGAACAGTTCTGTTTGGGAACGACTTTTTAATTTTTTTAATTTTTTTTAAAAAAATAAAACTTGTTTGGGAATAGGTAAATAATCCAAAAACTACAAAATCACTTTTTTCAGTTTTTGGTTTACCTTTTTTTTTTAAACATTTCCTCTCTTCTTTTTCTTTTCATTTCATTTTCTGATCTCTTCCCTCCGCTTCCTCAACATCCTTTCTGTAAAAAAACATAGAAACAAGGTTTGATTTTGGTATCTGATTCATGGAGTTTCTTTTAATTTTTAAATTTCTCCAATCTTCACAAAAACTCGAGATGGATCTACTAAACCACGGAGAAATCACGTTCGCCTAATATTAATGCCTTGAATCGCATAAAACAGAGAAATCGGTACTGAATCGATACCTTTGAAATCGAAGAACAGTCCAAAATCGAAGAATAGTCGTCCAACGAAATCTTCGCTGAACTATAGAGAAACTCGTCCGAAACTACAGAGAAAAACTCGTCCAAAATCGAAGACGACTTCCAACGAAATCTTCCCTGAAACTCGATTTTGAGTTCGCTGGAGCTCGAGCTATTCTTCGTCCACGATGGGGTTCTTCAGATCTTCGAGATGGAGCTCTGCTTCGTTCATGATGGAGCTCTTCAGATCTTCGAGTTAGTTGCTTTCAAGATGGAGCTCTACTTTGCTATATTAATACACTATAAAAAAATTCTTCCAGTTTGATATATTTAATACACTATAAAAAATTCGTTGATTTAACATTTATACAATATTTTTTTTTGTAAATAATCACAAAGCAATTATCTAATTAAACGTTTTTTAATAAAATAATTCTTCCAGTTTTCAGAAAATTCTTTTATAAAAACACTCCAAACAAGCCCTATTTTTAATTATTAGCCCATTAAGTTTCTTAAATTTTAACATTTTACTTGCAGTTTTAACCCTAAAAGATTTTATTTTTAACCTCATCAACAAAAAACCCTAATATCCCTAAAAATCCCCAAATTTCCAAAAATCCTTAATTTCTCCTAAAATCCATCCTTCTCCCCGAGCCCGACGCGAGCCCTGAAAGTTGCGACCGAGCCCGAAGTCCCTGCGTGTCCGAGTTCCGACCGAGCTACTGTGCGAGGTACTCTCTCTCTGTCTCTGTCTCTGTCTCTCTCTCCACTGGTCGCTGCTGATTCAGATTGGATGTGATTGTTTTTGTTATATATACCCGTTTCGGTTTATCTTCCTCTTCCTTTTCTGTTCTCTTTGACTCTTTCAATCAACTTTAGCTTTTATTCATTTTGGATCTGTTTGGTTTTATATGCTCGTTTTGGCTCTTCCTGTTCGGTTATGGATCTGTTGGCTGTAAATGTCAAGAACGCGACCTATCGGAGCCCTCTTTTACTCAGAAAGTTAGCTCCCGAGAAACCATTTCCTCTTCCTTTTCTGCAAATTTTCTGTTTTTCATTGTGTGATGCAAATTATTCTTGTTCTGTTGTTGATTACTTATGTGGTTGATTAATGCAAATTTCATCCTTCACTGGTTCAGTGGTGTAGAAATTAATGAGAATTTATTAGGAACCTGATTTGTGGCTGATTGTTAGAAATCTGATTTATTAGGAATCTGATTTGTGGCTGATTGTTTATTAGAAACCTGATCTCTGCTAAAATGATTTTTTTAAAAGAACAGATGTAATTTTGTGATTTCTTGTAAACTTAAATTTTAATGAAAAATTGTTGTATACAGTTTTATATCTTGGTATTTCTCTCTCTCATACATATGTGTGTGTATGCATATATACTAGAATAATATAAAATGCACCGTGAACAGAAACAGGAGCAGCGGAACCAGTGACCCCACTGAAACCGAGTCTGGCTCCGCCCTTGGTCAGATCAGAATGAGTTTGTCGGGTTCTCTTCGAGAGCTTCAGCGTGAGCTTGAGATCAAAGCCAACGATCTCAGCAAACTTCAAAAAGGCAAGTTTCTTACTTTTGACCTTCATTCTCTTCTTCCAATAAACCCTAGCATCCTCTAATTCTGTTTTCATTTTTCATTTGTCGAAATATTAACTTGTTTTATGGTTTATTAGATATTTTTCATTTGTCGAAATTTTAACTTGGTTTATGGTTTATTAGATATTGCGAAGAATCACCAAATGAGGAAGAAGTACACCATTCAGTTGGGTGAGAACGAGCTCGTCCTCAAGGTTTTGCTCTCTTCAATTTGTTTCTTAAATTGAATAAGTTTAGTTAATTTTTTTAACCGGAAGTATAGAAGTGAAGGAAAATAGGCATTTTTTGTACTTTTTTTTCTTTTTTAAGTCACTAATCATCATTGTTAATAAGCGAATAGATTGTCTGGTTCTTTCTAGGTAGTATTTAAAACTTTTAAGCCTCGCATTAATATAGTCTATGCAATTTTGAAATCCTGACCAGGGAATGTAATTGTGTAATTATTTATAAGGTTAACAAAGAGAGTTTACTGGGTTATGTGGCAATTTAATTCAATCTACTTATGTAATTATTACTTTGTAATTAATTCTTAATGAGGTAGTTCTGAAGAGGTAGACCGAAGTTTAATTCAATCCACTTGGTCAGTTGGGACAAAATCAAATCTGCAGATCAAAGGTTAAAGGGGGCTTGGGCATCAATGATTTGAGATCCTTTAATCTTGCTCTTCTCAGTAAATGGTTGTGGAAGTTTATGACAGAACGAGATCATCTTTGGAGATCTGTTATAGCTCTTAAGTATGACATTGAGGAAGGAGGTTGGATGATGAGGCCTCATCCTTCTTTGTTAGGCTGCAGTATTTCGAAGATTTTCAGGAGGAGATGGAGCTCTTTTCAGAGCCACATTAAGTTCAAAGTGGGCTCTCAAGATAGTATATCTTTCTGGTCAAACTTACAATCCCTCTTCCCTCAGCTCTTCGCCTTGTGCCCTTGTAAGCAGGTTATGGTTTCAGTTTTTTTGAAATTCAACGGCAATCTGATTAGCTGGGATCCCATCTTTGTTAGAGATTGCAATGACTGGGAGATGGAGATGTTCCTAAACCTCCTAAATACCCTCTATCAAACTGAGACCTGTCCTTCTCGGGCAGATTCAGTCTTGTGGTCTCATTCTAAGGACGGAGTGTTCTTGGTCAAGTCTTATTTTAGATCTATGATAGAGCCTTATAACTGCAGTTTTCCTACCACCTCGGTTTGGAAGACAAGTGTCTCTCCTAGATATGCTTTTTTGGGATGGACTACAGTTTCGGAGGCCAACTTAACCATTGACAAGTTACAAAGAAGGGGTTAATAGGCGCTACCTTTCTATGCATCAAGAGGAGAACAGGCACCATTTGTTTCTACATTGCCCCTTCTCGTACAAGCTGTGGACCCGAGTGGTAAGGAGAGCCGGATTATTTTGGGTTATGCCAGGCACCCGTCAAGGAAGCTCTTAGAAGCTGGTATTCTTTGGGTAGGGGGGTAGTGGAGAAGAAAATCTGGAGATTGATTCCTTTATGCATTCTCTGGAGAGTTTGGGCTGAAAGGAATGGAAAAGCTTTTGAGGGAACTTCTAACTGTTTTGACAAAGTTTCTAATTCATTTTGTAAACCTTTGTAAAGAATGGATCTTTTCTTTTCTCTAGATCCATTGAGTGAGACCAAGTTTTTTTTTTTTATTATTGGTCTCTTCTCCCCTGATTCTTTTGTTTTTTGTAGCCCTCGGGGTTTTCTTCTTGTTAATATAATCTTTACTTATCAAAAAAATTAATTCTTAATGACTGGTTAGTAATCTGCCTTTTGGTTCTTTGGTTTTTTGTTTGTTACTTTGTTGTGCATATGTAGGAGTTGGATTTGCTAAAGGAAGATGCGAATGTGTACAAGTTAATTGGTCCAATACTCGTTAAGCAGGATTTGGCAGAGGCTAATGCTAATGTGCGCAAGAGAATTGAATACATGTCTGCTGAATTGTAGGTTCTTCCTCCTTTTTTAATCAGTTTCTGTTACTTCTCATGGTTCATGTCTAATCTTTGGGGGTTTTAATTTTTATACCAATTTATGTAATCATTCCGTAAATCACAATGATCAAAAGAGATTAGACTGAACTGATATTTACAAATTCTTCTTTGCTTTATTGTATGCATCTATGCATTTCCATTACATTAGTCGGTTTCAGACTTCAGTGCATGTGGGTCCGGTATGAAGAAGTATTGTTTGTAACTTATCTGCTTATACTGAAGAAAACTTGTTTTCTTTTATTATTATTCTACCCTCATAATTTGGTATCGGCTTCAATGCTTATGTGATTGCTTCTTGTGACTTGAGTGAGTCTTTGGAGTTCTTCTAGAATGTGTTATAATGGACATTGTCATATACTCACATCATTTACCTCTATATAGTTAATCTGCTTAACCTCGTGCACTTACATGATTTCCTTTTAATATTTTTTATGTGTTCCATGCCCTTTCACATGATAGTGATCTTAGTTTAGTTACTTTTCTTCTCTAGTACTATTTGTCTTTATTGTCAAATGATGTCTTGTACAAATCAGGAAGCGGCTTGATGCCACCCTCCAAGACTTGGAAGAGAAGCAAAATAGCAAGAAAGAAGTGGTTTGTAATCTTTCTTTAAAATTTTGCTAATTTGTACAAATGCAAGTAGGTATCAATTACTGTACAAAAGCATTTGGGTGACGATATAATTTTCCTCCATTCATTACGTGGCTTACATCCAACTTTGAGTGGGATGACATCACAGAACCTACAAATAGAGGAAGATATCACTTCTTAATATTTGACCTTTAGTAAAATGCTTTGTAACTCATAGTTGGCATTATTGTCTTGTAGATTTTGAAGGTACAACAGAGGATTCAGTCTCTCCAGGCTGGAAAAGTCAAGGCGTAAAGTGCATTAGTAGTTGTCACATAAGCTAAGTCAGTTAATCTCTATCTGAGGCTTTGAATGTGGTTCTTCTTTCTGTCCTTCTTGTTAGGAATTCTTCTTGTTATTAAACAATATGATAATGATTAAAAAGATTGTCGCATAATTTTGTGTTAGATGGGCAATTATATATTCAATTTGTGTCCGTCACATTTTATTCCTTCATTTGTTTTGAATTCAGTATTCAAAAAATTATTTTGACTCATAGTACTAAGCCATTGATTGAAGAGAAAAAAGCACTTGCTCGATTTGTGATTGGAATCTAAAGATAAGACGGAACTAGGAACTAGGAAGGTTCTGTCTATATAATTGGGTGTCCTCCGCAACTTTTCACTTGGATCAACATTGAGTTCATCATCCTATGCTTTGATCAATTGTTCTAGGCACGCTTGAGCTTATAAGAATGAGTCAATGACATGCTTCTGGAATGCAAAATATATGATACTCTGATAGCATGGTTATTTAATCATCTCTAGTTATTAGGGCATTAGGGCAATAGAGAGAGCAAGCATTTGTCACCACCCTTGAGCGTCTAGAGTGTTCCCCCTTCACCTCCTGACGTTCTCAGGCGTTGTTCCGGTCACAAGCTAGGACTAAGCCACTCCTGCACCTCACCCACGTGACAACCTTGCATCTACACTTAGCTTGGTCCAGTTTGGATATTAACTGAGCGTTGCAATTTGTACTTGTGTGAATCGTGTTTCAGATCTGGTCTATCAACTAGGAACCGACTGTTGGGTAGATTAAATACTAACATTTGTTTGGTTAAGTATAATTTTTCTGATATCCGATTAAATTGGCTTGCTTCGGTTTTCTCATATTGTTAACCAAACCTAAATCGATTTGAGATAGGAGAATTTACTCACTCTTATTTAAATAACCTTAGACATTTTTCGCGGGGTGGATAATTCTTTCTTTTAATTCAAATTGTTGATTATTTATTTCATTAACTTAGCCGTAAAACAAATCGAACCTATTTTTATTTACATCAATTCTTCTCCAATAATTACTTTTCAAAGTCCAAGAAAAACTGTTAATCCAAAGCAAAATAACAATTAACAATCTCCTACTGGATTGGTTACTTAAAATCTCATATAAAATGAAATGAAAACGTTTGTTACATTATTGTTATGCAAATACAGATTGGTACTAATTGATGCCATAAAAATGCTAAAAGTGCTCCAACACTTTTCATACATAGATATTATAAAGAGTGTAATTTATTTTAAACAAAAGAAATTCTAAGTCATATGTTACCCGTATTATAGCGTAATAACAATATTGAACATTGTGCGCATTATAATCACTACCATATTGAAATAATTTGACAGTCATGGGAGGTAGATTGGAGCAACAGAAAGAAAAAAAGTTGAAGAGCTTTCTTGAACCAAATCTCATCTCTTAGAAGGACCTAATCCAATGCTTTGACACAACTATAGAACCCTTCTTTCAAGTTTTGCTTACTATAATATAGGTTTTATAGAAAAAGACCTTGAATTTTAAACTGAGCCATGTTATCTATTTGAAAGAAAGGAGGTACCTTTCTTATATATATTCTTAATGTACCAGTCAAGTATAATGCCATATTTTGCTTTGAACCAGCGTTAGTCATTTTGCTCTGGACCATTGTTTCTGCCAGTACCAAGCCAATTTCTTTTCCTTAGTATATTCTGATATGAAATGCTAGCATCAGATATCAGAAATCAGATTTAGGTCAAGTCCTCAAATGGCTTCTTAAGTAAAATGAAAATGAATCCACATGGTTAATGTCTGTATAAAATTAAGGAAATTTTTTCATAATAGACAACTTTAAAGGGGTGTTTTAAGAAATAACAAGTTTTCAATAGATTTAGGTAAATAGTAAATTTCTTAATTGGTTAACAATTTTGGATTAATATGACCTTCATCTATTTATTATAAGTTATTAATATTTTCGGGTATATCATCGATATAGATCTGATATCCTAATTGATAGATACTATCAATTTGAAAGTAATTATTTAAAATTCAAACATACCATAATCATTGATCAATGAAATACATCCTTGAAAATCGTATTTAATAATCTCAAATACAACAAATAAAAATCCCTTGAAAACTGTTAATATAGTAACTTTCCTTCAATCAATTAAGCCCTAAATAAAAAAAATTAATAAAATTTAAATTAAATCTATAAAAAACAACAATAAACACTTTCATCACATATGCAAGTTTATTTCATAATCATTAAAAATAAACAATTCTTATCAACAAATATTATTGGATAAATCTTTCAAGAAATTTATAGATATTGTGTTTTTGAAGGTATTATAGTATAACATACGTATATATGTGATATACTAGTTTCAATGATACTAAAATTGTGTGTAATTAATGCTTAACTTTTTTAATTATATTTTTCATAACCGTAAATCAAGTAATTACCAAAAAACAAAAAAAAAACAAAAATCTGCCAAATCAACCCTTGAAAAACACTTAAATCAATCACTTACCTCCAATCATAAATTAGAGAAAATAAATAATTTGCTTTCCACTAATTAGATATTATTGAAAAAATAAAACAAAAATAAACTAATCTAGTTTTGATAACCACCAATTAACCATAGTAAAAATAACTGTCATCACCTATCAATCAACCAATCAAATAAAGGTTATAAAATAAAAAAAAAATTCATCACACGAAACCAAATCTTGAAGACATTTTTCGTGAAACCATTTTTCTTCGTTTATAGAAATGGGGAAAAGAAGCCATTAACGCCAGCAACGAACTCACTTTGAATCCACTTGTAAGGTCAAATATTACGATAAAATCATGTTATTGGACAATGTTGTAGAATTAAGCTAGTCATTGTATCATTGGATGGATTTGGCTAATGAAATCAAGAGACTCACTTTGCTCATGATTATGCTAGTCCGTGCAAAATTATTCTGGCAATTAGTTATTAGCGTAAGGAGTGTTGGGTTGTATTGTTCGTAACTTTTCAATTGTTGGGAAACATAGACTAACCTTCCCATGCTGCATCTATACACAACTCAAGCCCACCCATGACACATCGTTGTAGATGACAAATCCATCATTCCCAGAGGGCTCAATAAAAACTGGGGCTGATACAAATCTTTGCTTAAATTTTTGAAAACTCTTTTCACACTCTTTTGACCACATGTAACGTGCATTGTTTCTCATTAACTTGGTCAAAGGTGTAGAAATCTTGAGGAATCCATCCACAAAACTCCAATAATAACTTACCAATCCCAAGAAACTCCTAATCTCCTTAACACTCGTTGGGCGATTCTAGTTCATTACTAATTCTATCTTTGCTGGATCCACTAATATACCTTCTTTAGAAACTACCTGTCCCAAAAAGGTAATCTTAGAATAAAAACTCATACTTATTAAACTTGGCATACAATCTCTAGTCCTTTAAAATCTGAAGTGTGGTTTTGAGATGTTGCTCGTGTTCTCCCTCAGACTTAAAGTATATTAGTAGGATGTCATCTGTGAAAATAATGACAAGCTCATAAAAAAAATCACAAAAAAAACCCGATTCAGCAAGTTCATGAATGCTGCAGGGGCATTAATCAAACCAAAAGGCATGGCCAAAAACTCGTAATGTCCATAACGAATATGAAAAGCAGTCTTCGGTGTGTCCTCCTTTATTCTTAGTTGATGATACCCCACCGCAAGTCAATTTTTGAGAAAATATAAGCTCCTGAAGTTGATCAAACAAATCTTCTATTCAAGGTAGATGATACTTTTTTTTAATGATAACTTTGTTCAACTCCCTATAGTCGATACAAAACATCATGTATCCATATTTCTTCTTCACAAAGAGAATATGTGCACCCTAGGGTGAGACAATGGGGCGAACAAAGCCCTTGTCCAATAACTCTTACAGATGTTCCTTAAGTTCTTTCATCTCTGCAAGTGTCATACGGTATGAGGCCTTAGATATTGGAGTTGTCCAGGGAATTAACTCGATGTTGAAATCTGTTGGGGGTTATTCCTCAAAGTATGTGTATTGACATTTTGATATGAAATTTAAAAATGTGTATTACATTTTTCTTATAATTGTTCTTTTAAATTATTGTTGAATAATTTATATAAAGATTTGAAAATTCCATATTCATTAATGAGATCATGATTCTGTATTAGTACGAGAGGATTAAGATCATAGATAATGAATAAAATTGTCAGCAGCATATTAAAGTATGAAATCTTTAATTAATGGTTGCTAGTACGGTTTACTAAGCATTATGAATGCGTGTGATCTAAATCCAGATAATTGATGTGGATAGACATCTTAGTGAATGTACTTTATTTAATAAGATTATATATGACATGGCTGATGTGAATTAATATATTTATTAACGTTTCGTTTATCATAAAGATTTAATACACATCAATTCAATGATCATATGTAGATAAGTCTGAATCCTGAGTAGTCATGAACTCCTATGCATGTCTACTGGATCTTTTGATTCACTCGTTAAGGTCTGTTAATCAGGCTAGTGACTTTTGTTTTGGAGATTCAATGATGTGGATGACTATGAACATGATCTTAGAAGATTTGAAATCTAAGTTTTCCTAACGGATCGTATATTGGTTCCCCTTAAGTGTTAATTCTGGAACTGAATGGTTATTGAGCTCAAATTTATAATAAGATTATAAATTAGTCATTCACTAGTTGATTAATGATACTTAAAGATCAAGATATAATTAGAAGGGTAAAATGATAATTTTGACAAGTTCTAATTTACTAACCAATAATTGGAGGACAAAACTACATGAAATGATTATGTCAGTGGACTACATGAGAATACTCTGTAAATACATTCTATAATCTCTAAGAGCGCAATTCATATTTATAGTCGAGTAATAATATAATTCATAAATAATATTATTTAATTAAAGAGTTCAATCAATAATCTGATTTATTGGAGCATAGAATTATAGGTCCATGGTCCCCAACTAACATCTATACTACGCTGTCTAGGGTGTGAATATTTCAGGACATGAGAAATGAACTGACTTGCAAAATGAATTTTTATTCTGAGGCAAGTGCATAATTATGAGATAATTATGTGTGATTAATTAATTAAATTATTTATATATTTAAATATAATTTTCGAAAATTATATATATATATATATACACACACATACATAATTATAATTTTTTTAATTATTAATAAGTGAGACATAATATCTAATTTATGAAATTAGTTAATTAAATTATTATTAGATAATAATTTAAATCAACTAAATCTGTTATTTGTGAAATAACAGATAAGTTAGTCGATTGGGATAATCAGATATGTTAATTTTGAATTAACTGATATCTAGATAATTATATGATTAAAATGAATATTTAATTCGCGTAATTATCACGTGTCAATCACTGATTGGATATCAGAAATTGATATGAACTACTGTGGTGCCACGTGAGACTACAATTGTGAGTGTGCAACACTATAGTGGCACATGATACTACAATGGTGCCGTGAGGCACTGTGCTGGCTCACGACACACTACAATGCATGTTGCACTGTAGTTGTGCACAATTGCAGTGAGTCCCACTGCAATTGGTAATATTACAATTAAATATTATTTCAATTTATCCCTAAAATTCTGATACACCATTATCTAGAATATATACATATATTATTCTAATGGCCTAAGTTGTTAGATCATCATTTCGTCAATCAAGAGTTGAATTGAGAACTCGATTGTTGTCAGAGAGATTTTCTTCTACGATTAAATTTTAATCAAATCTCAAAAGAATAATCATCACGTTCTTTTAGAAAATCGTCTCACTAAAGTCATTCTCAGTAAATCTCTAGATCTCATGTGTTAAGAACATCTAGAGACAGAAAAAATGTCTTGTAATATTCTACGTGCTGACACACGTCCTAGTGAATTGAGGATTGACTTGAAAGATCTTGGTATGGATCTCGAAGTCTATTGATCGTTGGAATGATTTCGTGGGAACGCAAGATCGATCAATTTTTACAAAGACAATGATATAGACTACAAGAGGTATATGATTCCTAAACTTGTATGCTGTAAATTTAACTTATAAATATATAATGGATTCTGACTGATTGAAAAAGAGTTTTCAATAGAATTTTTTTGTTATCGTGGAGGTGTGCAAGTTTTGTTTTGTTAAAAGATTTAAGTTTTATTAAAAGTTCAATTTTTAAAAAGGCCATGCGCCTCCACGCTTCCGACGCGCACGCACCACGATGACCAACAAGTGGTATTAGAGCGGTCTTTATATATTTATATAGTAAATGTTGTGTGGTTTTCTTGCATTATTCATATAATATGAGATATGTATGATGATTAATGGTTATGTTTTTTGAATGTATAGAAAATAATGGATCGTTAATTGTATGTTGCTTATTGGGTTAGGCTGTATTTTAATTTTTCCTAGAACTGAATTGAGGCGCATGAGTTTTTGTAATTCTATTTTAAATATTATTATAAATATTCTGAATGCGCGGAGACGAAAAACGCACGAGACGAATGTAAAAAATTTAATGTTCATGTGAAAACACTGTTCATCCGTGAAAATACTGTTCATCCACAAAAACACTATTCATGCCAAAAATTTACTGTTCCGATGGAGGTGAACAATGCCGGCAGTACTGTACCTCTTGTAGTGGCATCTCGGCGTGGCAGGCGGTTGCCAGTGGTGAGACGGTCAGTCGTGGTGATGGGCCGCAATCGAAGAGTTCTATTGTCGGTGACAATTGTTGTCATGTTTTAGGAAAATTTCCAACAAACCATGCAACCAACTCTATTTTAGCTAAGTGTTTCATTAAAACTCAAACTCTTCTAATTATCCTTTCAAATTTTAAAATTAATGTAATTTTAAAATTAATTATAATTTTATTTTAAGAAAATTAAAAATTAATAGGTTGATTGTGTTTGACCAAATCAAATAAAGTATTTATTTGACTAAGTCAAAGTCAACTATATTAAAATAGATAATTATAGAAATTATTTTAATTAAGAAAAATAGTTTTTTAATTAAAAAAGATTTTGTTCAAAGTTTGAAGATTATGAATATGGATATCAGGAGAAGAATGCAATATTTAGAAAATATGTATTCTTGAAGTTCACTTTATAATTTTATTTCTTTATTTCAAGGGTTGTAATTTAAAAATACCCAATAGTCACTCGGCCATTATTATTTTATTTAATTATTAAATAATTTTTTAATTGTTATGTTTGATAACATGTCCATGCATTAGTCGATCACATGCCATACATAAAAAGTTCACACAATTTTATTTAATCATGCATCTCATCTGTAGAAATATGATTTATTAGGATTGTCCTACTATGTTTATATGTATTGTTTTATGAAATCAATTGCATATAAACTGCTAGGTTTTAAGTAGTTAAAACTTGATGATCACACCGTACTAAAGGTTATAGTAACCTTTAGGTTAACCGACTTTAGTAATAGAGTTTTATTAAAGTTTGATGAATATAATTAATTAGTTAATCTAAGTTCACCTAATTATGACTTAGGCGCTTCCGAAAGTTAAATGAACTTAGACTAATTAGATTAGATTAACTGATAATTAAATATTCATAGGGTTATTATTTTAACTAGTAAAAATTTGGAATTAGTTGATTAGTTAAAATAGAACCACATTATCTTAAAATAGTGAGTGAGAGAAGGTTGACATAACCTATGGTCTCCATCATTAGTATAACACCGTGAGGTGTAGTAAGAGCCTAGAAATGTCTTTATTTTCATCCCCTTAAGGAATGTTTCGAGCTGTACCAATACCAAGGTTGGACTTCTTTAGAAGATATGAGGAAGTGATGTAGTTTAATTTTGACCGACCCTAAGGCGACATATTCTAAGTGAAGTCATGAATCTGAAATGATGGATTACACTCACAAAGTCACAATTAAGCTTTCATGTGAATAATTGTGACTTCACCAACCATACCTTATTGTTAAAAGAAAAAATAAGATATTTTAAGTTTTAATTAATAAGGACGAGAATGTCTCATAGACAGTTTGAGGTTAATCATACCGACCCTAAGGCGACACATTAATCGTTGGGTTCCTTTATCGTGATTAATAAATGCTAATTTTTATGTGTTTATTATGATTCAATTCATGCATCACGTTTACTTTTCAAGTTTTAGATATTTATCAATTATATTGAATCGTATATATTTTAAATTTCAGTTATCAATATTATGTCTACCATATGTAACCTTGTTACTGCTTTACTCGCTCTTAAAAAATTGAATGGTGATAATTTCGTACGTTGGAAATCAAATATGAACATAAGTTCATTCTTACTGAGAAATGTCTTGAGTAGCCAGCTGCTAACGCTCCCAAGAATGTTAGAGACAAATATGATGCTTGGATCATATCAAACAACAAGGTGAAGTGTTACATATTTGTGAGTACGAATGATGTTTTAAGAACCAAACATGAAAGCATGGAGACTGTCTATGAGATTATGGAATCTTTAAAGGCAATGTTTAGACAGCAGTCCGATTAAAGTCGTTATGAGCCCACTAGGAGCTATGAGATGAGGAAGGATACTTATATTCGAGAACATGTTTTGAACATGATCAACATAATGCATGTGACATAAGTACATGATGTGACCATTAATAGCAGACTCAAGTTAGAGTCGCCCATCTAGATTTTCTACGTTCACGACCAACTATGTTATGTAGAAATTATAATTCAGCATGACCTAATTGTTGAATGATTACAGACTTTTGAGTCACTCAATTTTAGAATGACTAAAGAGGGCGAGGCAAATGTTTTCAAGCAAAATCCTTCTTCCAATGTTGTTAAGAACAAGGAAAGGAAGAATAACAATGGTAAGGACAAGAGTAAGAACAAAAGAGTAAAGAAAGCCAAGATATCGCCGAAAGCCAAGAAGAACAAGAAAGACTGCAAGCCTAAAGGAAAGTGTTTCCACTGTGGGGTTGAAGGTCATTGGAAGAGAAACTGTAACAAGTATTTCTCTGAAATAAAAAAGAAAGGTAAATATGATTACCTGTACTTGAAGCTTGTTTATTGGAATATGATTTGTCATCTTGGATACTTGATTCAGGAGCTACTAACTATGTATGTTCTTCTTTGTAGATGCTTGATTTGTCAAGGGAGCTGGCTGATGGCGAGGTCGTTTTGAAAGTTGGCAGTGATGCGCCCATGTCAGCTAAAGCATTAGGGACAGTCCATTTATTTTTGGATATAATTACTTAGTTTTGAACGATGTTTATTATATTCCTGATTTTTCAAGGAATTTGACTACTCTTTCATTTTTCAAGAACAGTTATTCGAAGTTTCTTTCATTAATAAATATTTTATTATTTCTAAGTGGATTCGATATCTGTCATGCTAAAGTTCTAAATGGACTGTATATACTTAAACCGACTAAACATGCGTTAAATAATTCTAATGGTATGACTTAGAAAGTCTCAAGAGGAAGAGGATATGAGAAAGGTTCCCTATGCTTCAGCAGTTGAAAGTCTCATGTATGTCATGTTATGTACGAGACCGAACATCTGTTATGTAGTGGGAATTGTCAATCGTTATCAATCAAATCAAGGTTTGGAACATTGGATCGCAGTGAAGTACATTCTCAAGTATCTTAGGAGAACGAGAAAATATATGCTTGTTTATTCATGTGGAGACCTGAACCCCATGGAATATACTGATTCTGATTTTTAATCACACATAGATAGTCAAAAATCGATGTCTGGATCAGTATTCACCCTAGGTGGAGGAGCTGTAGCCTAGAGAAGTATTAAACAATCCAGAATTGTAGATTCCACCATGAAAGCTGAATATATAGCAGCTTGTGAAGCTGCGAAAGAGACGGTATAGCTTAGAAAGTTCTATTCTGATCTGGAAGTAGTTCTAGATATGGACAACCACTGATACTGTACTGTGATAAAAGTAGGGCGGTAGAAAATTCTAAGAAACTGAGTCATAATAGCGGCAAGCACATAAAAAAAAAATCATCTTGTAAGAGAGATCGTGCATCGAGGGGATATGACTGTTATGAAGATAGTATTGGAAAAGAACATGGCTGATCCTTTTACAAAGACGCTTCATGTGAAGTAATTTGAGGGTCACGTGCGTAACACGAGATTAAAAGAGATGCCACATTTGCTTTAGGGAAAATGGGAGACTGTTGGGGGTTATGCTCTCAAAACATGTGTATTGACATTTTGATATGAAATTTAATGAGGATTACATTTTTCTTATAATTGTTCTTTTAAATTATTGTTGAATAACTTATATAAATATATGAAAATTCTATATTCATTAATGAGACCATGATCTTGTATTAGTACGAGAGGATTAAAATCATAGAAAATAAATAAAATTGTCAGCAACATATTAAACTATGAAATCGGTTGCTAGTACGGTTCACTAAGCATTATGAGTGCGTGTGATCTAGATCCACATCATTGATGTGGATTGCCATCTTAGTGAATGTACTTTATATAATAAGATTATATATGACACGATCGATGTGAATTAATATCTTTATTAATGTGTTGTTTATCATAAAGATTTCATACACATCAATTTGATGATCATAAGTAGATTAGTATGAATCTTGAGTAGTCATGAACTCCTATGCATGTCTACTGGATCTTTTGATTCACTCTTTAAGGTCTGTTAGTTAATCAGGCTAGTGATTTTTGTTTTGGAGATGCAGTGATGTGGATGGTTAGGGACATGATCTTACAAGATTTAGAATCTAAACTTTTCTAACGGATCGTATATTGATTTCCTTAAGTGTTAGAATTGAATGGTTATTGAGCTCAAATTTATAATAAGATTATAAGTTAGCCATTCCCTAGTGGATTAATGGTACTTAAGGATCAAGAGGTGATTAGAAGGGTAAAATGATAATTTTGATGAGTTCTAATTTACGAACCAATAATTGGAGGACAGAACTACATGAAATGATTATATCAGTCGACAACATGAGAATACTCTGTAAATACACTCTATAATCTCTTAGAGTGCAATTCTATATTTATAGTAGAGTAATAATGAAATTAATAAATAAAATTATTTAATTAAAGTGTTTATTTAATAATCTGGTTTATTGGGACTTAGGATTATAATCAATGATCTCCATGCCACCTCTATATTACGCTGTGAATATTTCAGGAAATGAGAAATGGACTGAATTGCAAATTTTTTTTTATTCTGGGTCAAGTACATAATTATGAGATAATTATGAGTGATTAATTAATTAAGAATTAAGTAATTGAATTATTTGGATTTTTAAATACTATTTTTGGAAATTATATATATATATATATATAAATAATTATCGATAAGTGAGACAAAATATCTAATTTATGAAAGTAGATAATTAAATTATTATTAGATAATAAATTAAATCAACTGAATCTGTTATTTGTGAAATAACAGATAAGTTAGTTGATAGGGATAATCAGATATGTTAATTTTGAATTAACTAATATCTAGATAATTATCTAATTAAAATAAATATTTAATTCACAGTAATAGCCACGTGTCAATCACTGATAGGATACCAGAATTTGACATGGACTACTGTGGTGTCACGTGACACTATAATAGTGAGTGTGCCACACTATAGTGCCACATGACACTACAATAGTGCTGTGAGATACTGTGCTGGCTCACGACACACTGCAATTGTACACAATTGTAAGCCATTAAAATAATATCTGCATATATTCTAGATAATGACGTATCAGATTTTTAGGGATAAACTGAAATGATATTTAATTATAAAATTATCAATTGTAGTGGGACATTTTAATGGCCTGAGTTGTTGGAAATAAGAGGATGTAATCAGTTGATTAAATCATCAGTTTGCCGATCAAGAGTTGAATTGAGAACCTGTTTGGTATCAGAGAATTTTTTTTCTGTGATTAAACGTTAATCAAATCTTAAAAAGAATAATCATCACGTTCATTTAGAGAGTCGTCTCACTAAATTCATTCTCAGTAAATCTCTAGATCTCATGTGTTGAGAATATCTAGAGACAGAAAAAGTATTTTGTAATATTCTACGTGCCCACGCACGTCCTAGTACATTGGGGATTTACTTGGAAGATCTTAGTGTGAATCTCGAAGTCTACTGATCGTTGGAATGATTTCATGGGAACGCAAGATCGATTATTTTTTACAAGGACACTTGATATAAACTACAAGAAGTATATGATTCCTAATCTTGTATGTTGTAGATTTAACTTATAATTATATAATAGATCCTGACTGATTGAAAAAGATTATAAGATATATATGATTCCTAATCTTGTATGCGTGACAACATCTCAGGAAAAATTTTCGGGAAGTCTTTAACCAGCTTGATATCATTCAGTCCTAATTCCAACTTTCGCGTGTCCAACACGCTAGCCAAATAGCCCCAACAACCATTGCCGATCCATCATTTAGGTTGCAGGGATGAGAGGATCTGAGGTAGTGCGTGCAAACGCGAGCCTTTAATTTTAAAACTTGACTAGAGGGTTAATCATTACCTCCGTTGACATATGATATTGGCATGGTTAGAAGCTAGCCAATGCATAACAAAAATAACATCAGAGTTATGCATACCTCTGGCTTCTTCAAGAAAGCTTGGACTGTGGTAAAAAGTGATGTCTATAGTGCAATTTTGGACTTTTTTAACAATGGCGCCCCTTTGAACCTGTTCAATCATACTGTTATTTCTCTGGTACCTAAGGTTGACCACCCTCAGTTTGTGAATGACTTCAGACCTATCTCCTGGTATAACATGATTTACAAGAGCATATCCATGATCTTTGCCAACAGGTTGAAAATAGTGCTTCCTTTTGTGATCATGTGCAATCAGAGTGCTTTTATCCTAGGGAGGAGGATTGCTGATAACATCTTCCTTTCTCAGGAGCTTATTAGGAACTACCACATAAGCAACAATTGTGCTATCAAGGCTGATCTTATGAAAACCTATGATTGTGCAAATTGACAGTTTATTTCTCATGCATCAACTGTATTGGTATCCCTCCCATTTCTACAAGTGAATCATAGACTATATCACTACTACTTCTTTCTCAGTCAACTTCAATGGGGAAATGTATGGGTACCTCAAGGGAACCAGAAGCTTGAGGCAAAGGGATCATATCTCTCCTTACCTATTTGTTATAGTGATGGAGGCTCTCACATGATTACTCCAATACACTACTTCTTTCCCTAAGTTCCAATTCTACTGGAAATGTAAATAGCTTCGAATTGTGAACCTTTGTTTTGCTAATGACTTTTTTATCTTCTCCAAGTGCAAAGTTGAGTCTCTCAGATCGATTATGGATATCTGGACCTCGTCTTCCTGATGACAGGGCTAAATCCAAATCCTTCTAAAAGTCATACGTTCTTCTAAGGGGTTTCTGAGTACCTTCATCACCAATTCCTTAGTTTGCTGAATTTCTAGGCTGGAGTGCTTCCAGTCAGGTACCTTGGTCTTCCCTTGATTTCTACCTGGCTAGGTAAGAATGGTTGTAATAAGCTTATGGACAAGATCACTTACAGGATTAAAGCTTGGGAAGCCAAACATCTCTCTTTTCCAGGCATGTTGCAACTCATTTAGTCTATTTTGGTTGCCATTCAAGGTTTTTGGGTTGGTCTGTTTGTCTTACCTTAGAGATTTCTTAAGGATATCCAGTCCATTTTAAGAAAGTATCTCTAGTCTGGTAATGAAATGAGACATACAAGCTCCAAAGTTGGGTGGGTGGATGTGTTCCAGCCTAAAGAGTGTGGTGTTTTAGGGTTGAAGGACCTCACTACTTGGAACTCTGTTGCACTACCAAGCACCTATGATTCCTTATTACCAACCCTACTGGCTCTCTATGGAGTAAGTGGTGTCACACCCACTTCCTAAAAAATGATACCATGTTCACAGTCAAGACCCCCAATGATTGCTCATGGGTGTGGAGGAAGCTCCTGAAGGCTGTAAGCTAGTTCACTAAGTGTTGCTATTCCAGGATTAGTGATGATTGAACACATCCCTTCGGGGTGATCCTTTGCATAATCTTGGAGTGGTCATCAATAGATTTAAGAGGAATTTGGTCCTTGACAGTGGCTGAAACTTGGATACTAATGGATATCAGGTAGGGCAACTGGCATTGACCTATGACAAATTCCACTGTTCTCATCTTCATCAAATCTGCCTCTTCATCCATTCCCCCTTGAACCCTGGCCCTGATAGGTGGATTTGGGACCTTGCCCTGGATTGTAGGTTCTCTACCTCCTCTGCCTACTATGTCGTCAAACAAAATGCTGCTAAGGTGGCCAAAAATGGTTTTGTCTGGTTCTCCTGTAATATCCCTAAGCATAGTTTCATTAGTTGGTTGGCTTGTAGGATAGTTATCTACTTAGGATAAAATTCTTAGTTTGGGTATCTATAGACAGTGATTGTATGTTTTGATGTAACCACATAGAGAGTAGGAATCATCTTTTGTTTGAATACTCTTTTGCTTGTAGTGTGTGGACAACCATCACTCAAGCTTGTGATTTCAATTGCTTTGTTTCAAGTTGTGATCAAATGGATGAGTGGCTTGCTACCAATACTAGGAAAAAGGATTTTAGAAGCCTTATCCTTAGGCTTGCTTTTGACTCCCTTGTTTATAATATATGGAGTGAAAGGAATGCTAGAATTTTTGAAGGTACGGTGAAGGATAGGGTTAACATATCTAGGGTTATTGTTAATGCTGTTATAGATAGGTTATGGAACTTGCAATTCGTTCATGATTCCCCCATTAATAGATGACTTGTTGCTGGTTGGAACCTCCCACCTCATTTACTAGGTAATTCTCCTTGAGGGGCTGTAACTTTCTTGGAGTATGCCTCTTGTAGCTTGTTTCCTGTTTTTTAATATCTAATAAAGTGCTGTTTCAAACAAAAATAATTAGACAACTATATTTAAATTCTTTTAAAACAAAATTATGTAACATGTATTGAAAAACACCAGATAATTACTTATTGACAATACGTACATAGTTTATGAACATCTCATAAACTTTTACTATGTAAATAATTTAACAACGCCGCGTTAAACTACAAAACCGATTGACTTAATAAAATTTAATAAAATATTTAGTTCTTTATTAATATTACTATTAATTATCAATTAGTAATTAATTTAGAGATTTTTTTTTATATTTCCGTGTTTATTTTAGACAAGTGTATCATTAACTTTGACATTTTATCCCTATCTTGTTGTGTATTTCTTTTTATTTTAATGGCAAAAGAAAAACATTTTATTTTGTTCTCATTCGTACATATTTTAACACTAAGTAATAATCAATTGAATTTCATTAGCTGCCACTATATTGATATTTTCATCTACTATAAATAGTATTGAACCGTGTAACACCATAAGGTACTGTACATATTGATAAAACAAATCACATGCTAAATAACTAGTATAAACAAATCGTCAACATGGAATAGTCAATTAGGTGACTTAATGAACTCGCAAAATCTTAATTTTACAGTGTCCACCTACTCCAATTTTAGTAAACGATTTATGGAATAAGAAGGGAAGATAACAAAATTTCGTTTTTTCGTGCGTTAGAAAGTAAATTTCTTTTATTCTGTCATAATGGTTGTTTCCTAAATTTTTGAAGATAAAGAATTTGCTGCTACGACTATCGCTTAAGTAAAATGATAATAATAAGAGTTTTCTATAAAAATCTACCATCTATAAATATTGACAAGAACTGTTTATTTGCTAGTATCTATTAGTTGGCATTCATAAATTTTGACAATAATTATCATATGTACAGATCTATTAAATGATTATTAACTTAGGCAACATATTTACACATTTTATTGTTCGCGATTATTGTAATGGGACGATATCTATTAAATGAATATTATCTAAGATAAAATATTTACACATTTTATTGTAAAAGTTTATTACAATCAGATTCAGACAGTTAAGTAATAAGATTCGGACAACATCTATTAACCATAGTTGAATATAACAAATTATGTGATTGAAAAAATAATAATATAAAAGTAGAATTATGGGAATGGTGCAGTTATATTAAATGTGATTGATATATTTATAATTAAAAAAAATATTTATAATTAAAAAAAAATCAAATTATAAGAATGGAAATGAATAGAGAAAAAATCACCCAAAATATGTGTACAGAAAGAACGAATCTTGAGAGGGCGCGTGAAAAAATGCAGAAGCGGGATACTTCGTCAGAACGGAAGCCTCGTCAAAGCGGGAAGAGCCCAGAAGAGGGAGACCCCGTCAGAACGAGAAGAACATTGAAGCGGGAGATCTCGTTAGAGCGGGAAAGAACGCTGGAGCGGGAGACCTCGTCAGAGCGGGAAAGAACGTTGAAACACAAGGCCTCGTCAAAATGGGAAGAGCCCAGAAGTGAGAGACCTCGTCAGGATAGGAAAGAACGCTGAAGCGGGAGATCTCGTTAGAGCGAAAGAATGCTGAAGTGGGAAGAGCCCAGAACAGGAAATAATACTGAAGTGTGAGACCTCACCAGAACGAGAAAGGAATGAAGAGAAGAAGAACAGAGACATTCGAAAAGACCCGAGATGACAGACAAGTGACAGTGATTGATTTAGTGAGTGCTGAAAATACTCAGATGATACAGATTGATAGACCACCAATCCATAAGAAATCGCCAAGTGACCATGATTGATTGGCGATTGTGTGAGACAAAAAGAAAAAAAGGGTCATACCCAGCAGAATGATCCCCACGAACAGGTGTGATCCCAGAATGATCCCCACGAACAAGTGTGATCCCTAAGAATAATGAGTGCTTCTTTTTATATTATTATTTTAATTTAAACATGGGATTTGGAAAATCTATATAAAGGCCAATGTATTAGAAGAAGAACACATTCAAGACAACTAAAAAAGAAAACCCTGAGAGTCTCTAATAACTTCTCTTACTCTTAAATTCTCCTCACATTCTTTCTGATTAACACTTATAAAAAATTAGGCTTTATCATTATTCTCTTGGATAAACAGAAAAAATCATTTACATTTGATGTTTTTATTGAGAGAATAAAAACAACCTCAAAGATACTCTCTAGAAAATCAAATCATGCCTCGAACAAGGTCAAACATTGCCCTCAACGAAGGAAACAAGAACATGGATGAACAAGCCAATCACACTCCTCCCCCAACCGAGATGTTTCGGACCATTCTGGGTCGAATGCAAGAAATGGAACAACGAAATGCTGAAACATTAAGCAATGCATGGTAGACAATGCATGAGTAGATCACTGCATTGCAATGTGACCTTGCACAAATGCGGGCAGAAGTCAGTCAGCACACTAACCGTGAGGAAAAGGGACAACTGTCGAGAAGGAAATGAAGCCAGACAGGATGGTGACAATGGAAATAGTAGGAATGTACGGAATGAAGATGTAATGGTTCAGTCCAAGGAACACATAAATTCTCCCACCAAAAGTCATGACGGAAGCTGTCATGGAAGAGATGATGGAACTAAGGAGCCTGAGAAACATGGGGAAAAATGACATAGAATCACTTACCAGAACTCCGCTATGTCTAGAAATCCTAGCTGCCCCGATTTTCTGAGGAAGTTCGCGGCACCTAAATTCAAATGTTATGAAGGGAAGTCAGACCCTGTATATCATCTCAGATGATTCAAGCAAGTCATGGCGTTATACCAGTATGAAGACGCTTTGATGTGCAGGATATTCCCCACAAGTCTAGACGTGACTGCACTCAAATGGTATCACTCCCTCCTTGCTCATTCCATTACTAATTTTACTGTCACTTCCACCACCTTCTTAATACAGTACTCTACTTGCTGGGCTATAATGGAGGACTCATACACCTTCTGACGATATCCACCTAGAAGAAAAACAAATGCTTTGGGAATACACTCGCAGATTCAAGGAAGAAATGGCCAAGGTGGAAAGTTGTAACGACAATGTGGTGAGACTGACCTTTAGACGAGGGTTGGATCAAGAATCACCTTTCTTTAAAGATCTGTCAAAGATAAAACCCCTGACCATAATGGAGACTTTCCAAAGGATGCAAGCGTATGTCACGTTGGAGGAAGAAAAAAGAAGTTTATTGAAGCAAACAGGACGAAGGATTAATGAGACAAAGAAAGGAAGAACGGAGCTCAAAGCAGAATTAGAGAACGGAAAAAGAAGATGAGCAGGGAGACAGTAAGCGGAACAGAACCGTTGCTCGAAGGAGCCCCGAAGATGACATCCATCCTAGAGACAAGGTTTACACCAAGTCTTGGAGATGATAAAAGAATTCAGCAGACAGATAAGATGGTTTGTGTGAAAAAGCTCTCAGCAAGATAAAAGAATACTTGACAACTCCATCATTATTGTCAAAACCAAAGTCGTGGGAACCTTTGTACTTATACATAGTAGTCTCACAGATTGCCGCCAGTGCCGTTCTGATCAGAGAAGAAGATAGGAAGCAGAAGCTGGTTTACTTCATCGGCAAAAGTCTGGTGCTAGCCGAGACTCGTTACAAAAGGATGGAGAAACTAATACTGGCTATTGTAGTAGCCGCAAGGAAACTAAGACCTTACTTTCAGGCGCACACCATACAGGTATTGATAGATTCACCCATTAGAAGTCTCCTGCATTCACCCAAAATAAGTGGAAGAAGGTAAAGTAAGCAATCGAGTTAAGCCAATATGAGATCCACTACGAACTAAGAACATTAATCAAAGGGCAGGCCTTAGCTGATTTTGTGGCGGACTTTACGTTTGATGCCAAGGAAGAATCAGGAAGCGGACAATAAGTAATTGAAAATGGGAGATGGGAATTATACGTTGACGGAGCCTCAAACAATAAAGGAGTCGGGGAAGGAGTGGTACTACAAACTCTGTTTTGAGAAACACTCAAACACTCCATCTCGTTTGGATTCAACACCTCAAACGATGAAACCGAATACGAAGTTCTAATAATGGGAATCACCCTGTTACGGGAATTATATGTAAATGAAATAAAAATATTTTGTGATTCAATATTGGTAGTAAAACAGGTAACAGAGGAGTTCACGGCAATGGATGAAAGAATAATTAGTTACCTACAATGGGCAAATGGACTACTCGAGTAACTAAATAGTTTTGAAATCCACCATGTCCCGAGAGCAAAAAATGGGCACGCAGACACGTTGACTAATTCGGGGTCCTCATTACAAATCCCGCGAAAAAGAAGTGTAACAATTGAGTTTCTAGAAAAGCCAAGCATCGTAGCCGGAGAGGTAGCAGATGTGGAAACTGGGCTGGAACCGAGCTGGCAGGTTGACTTAATACGTTGCCTAAAATAATGGATTCTACCTTGAGACAAACTTCACGCTAGGAAGATTCAACAACAGAGTGCCATGTACTGCATAATCAACGATTTATTGTATAAGCGGTCTTTTTCAGGACCGTATCTGAAGTGCCTTTTAAAAGAAAAGGAGACCGAATACGTGTTAGCAGAAGTTCATGGAGGCATGTGTGAGAATCATACATGGGCATTTCTCTAGCCTACAAAATACTGATAAAGGGTATTACTTGACGAAAATGCACCGGGATGCCAAGCAATAGGCAAAGAAGTGCGACAAGTGTCAACGATTTGCCCCCATAATAAAATTGGCCATAGGAGAACTCGACCCTGTGATAAGTCCCTGGCCATTCATGCAATGAGCTATGGACATTGTCAGACAACTCCCCATGGCACCCGCTCAGAAACGCTTCACCAAGTTGATTGAGGCGGAAGCTTTTGCTAGGATTCATGAAAAAGAAGTAAGGGGATTCTTGTGGATGAATATAGTGTACAGATACGGAATCCCTCGGGTATTAGTGTTTGAAAACGAACTTCGATTCATCGAAAGGACGGTGAGGACTTTCTACGAAGACCTACAAAATAACCAACCGATGCTCTTCACCCTACTACCCACAAGGAAACGAGAAGGCTGAAAGATCAAACCGAATCATAGTCGATAACATGAAGAAATGCCTAGAGTTAACAAAGGGAAAATGGATTGAAGAATTACCTGCAGTACTATGGGCATATAGAATAACTCCCAGAGTGGCGACTGGCGAAACACCGTTTGCTTTGGCCTACAGAACAGAAGCGGTTATACCAATGTAAATAGGGAACCTAACTCTCTAATCAGAATTGACTAAACTACAGAACAAAGAACTCATGAAAGAAAATCTTGATTTTTGTTAGAAGAAAAAAGGGAAGCGACACTCGTGCAAACAACTAATTACAATCAGAAAAGGAAAGCTTACTTCCAGAAGAAAATTAGAAAGCGAATTTCAAGAGGGAGATTTGGTTTTGAAAAAAAATCTTCCAAACAGAAGGAAAGTTTGGTCCGTCTTGGGAAGGTCCTTTCGTCGTCAAAGCAATAGGCGGAAGTGACTACTATCACCTTATGACAGAGAGGGGAGCAGAATTGGAAAAACCCTGGAATTCCAGCTACCTTAAGAAATACTTCGCTTAAATTGTTGATTGTTATTGCAATATACAATCTCAAGGGTTTTCTCCCACAATTTTTTCCCACGTAAAAAATTGATGTCAATTCTTTCCTTCTGTCTCACACAAAAGGGGGGGGGGGGGCGGTGACCTAGAAGTCTAAGCCCTTAAGAGCGGGAGAAACCTTCTCTCTAAAAATAAAATTAAAATTGAAAAAAGTCAGCGGTCTAGAAGCCTAAGCACTTGAGAGTGGGAAAAGCCTTCTCTATAAAATGTGGAGAAAGGTCGATGGCTCAGAAGCCTAAGCCCTTGAGAGTGGGAGAAACATTTTCTTTAAAATGTGGGAAAAAGAGTAATGACCATGGCCTAAAAACCTAAGTCATTAAGAGCGGAACAAAAACCACTCTAAAATGGAAAACGTGTCGATGGTTTGAAAGCCTAAAACCTTGAGAGCGGGGACGCCTACTCTCTAAAATGAAAATCAAAACTGAAAAAAGGCCGGCGGCCTAGAAGCGTAAGCCCTTGAGAGCAGGAGAAACATTCTCTCTAAAATGTGAAAAAAGGTCGGCAGCCCAGAAGCCTAAGACCTTGAGAGCAGAAGAAACCTTCTCTTTAAAATGTCGAAAGACTCATCCACTCTAAACGAGATAGTGCTTTGAATTAACATTTTGAAACTTATAAATTTCTGTTTAGAATAACTTGAAATAATGCTTTGAATTACTGAAGTCTAAACTTAAATTTCTATTTAGAATAACTTAAAATAGTACTTTGAATTAGTGAAGTCTAAACTTAAATTGTTATTTAAAAAATCTTGAATTAATGTTTTGAATTACTGAAATCTGAACTTAGATTGTTGCTTAAAATAATTTGGAAACTTAGAAATTGCTATGGTGAGTTGCTTAATTTGAAAGAATTATTTGGTTGAAAAGTGATGAAAGTATGAGACTTCTAAGTTCTACTCACTCAAATATTGCTAAATATAAAATACTAAACTAATGAAATACGCTAAGAATAAAAAGACATTTCATTGATAAAAAGATAATGTACAAAAAAAATTAGCAAAGCAAACTGCAGAAGGAAAGCTAAGTCTCGTCGATACCATTGACCTTAGCAGTAGGAGGTTGGCAACATCGTCATCAGCAACCGGGATGGTGGAGTCTTCAGGAACAGGAATGGCGAAATCTTTAGCTACGGGAACTGAGGCATCTTCGACAACGCGATCATCCTCAAAAGAAAATTTGGGAGGAAGGTTTTCCTTCCCATCCTCATAGCCCGTTTGATAGACCTTCTTCTCATCCTTGTCGAACAAAGCCCGATAGATGTCCTCGGTCTCTCTCTCTCTCTGCTCAGCTTTCTCCCAAGCCACCTGAGTAGCAGTCAATCTATCTTCCACGATCTTCAGGTTCTCGTAGGAAGTGGCTTGACACCTCTTGGTCTCTTCAAGTGCTTCCTTGGTGGATTTCAAGGAATCCTCAAGCTTGGAGAATTTCGTTGTCACAGCTGCCACCCCTTGGGCTAAATCCTCAACTGTGCCATGAAGTTCGGCTTCTCATTTTGTGAGCCACTCAATTTTAGCCCTCTGAGTCTGGAGGACCCCACGACAACTCTCAATCTCCCTTTTCCATAGGACATGTGTCTGCTCATTACCAAGAAAGTGCTCTTGGACTCTCTTATGGAAAATGATGTCCTGTAGAAAAGAACAAGAGAAAACCAAAATGTTAGCCAACAAAAGAGGAATAGACCATGGGTGAGCGAGCATAGCTGATTCCCGACTGACATGCCACGAGCAGTGGCCATGTCCGTAACAGACTGGACCCCACGAAGCACAATATGTGCAAAATTGGGGTTGTTAAGGAAATTGATAGAAGCGGGAACTTGTGGAACCCCGCAGAAGTTTCTCCAACTCCACAAAGAAGGGTCCTCCCCTCCGCCCTAAGTGCCGGACGAGTGGAAAGTAGCTGAGTCCAACTGAGGAGGGGGTGGACCAGAAGAGGACCGTTGTTGGGGAGCATCCGCTGGAACAACGGGAGTGAGGGGAATGGTTGAAGAGGAGGTAGGAGTAGCATGAGGAAGACTCAAAACCACCTAGGAAGAACTTGGGGCCTCGCATCTTGGACGGAAGTTCCTTACTTCCTCGGACACGTCTCCAATAATGGTACTCCTCAAACGAGCGTGCCTCGACATAACACTCACTGTAAGGTGTTGAAACAGACGTTCCTGTTTCGCGTCTTCCCGTTCAGACCCAAAAGAAATGGACGTACTAGAAATAGAAATCAGAGACTGCGAAGTGAGAGTACCTAGTGGGATTTCAGGAGAAGACGAGGGAGATGATGTGGATGGCTGCCCTGAAGGTAGAGGCACAACACGGAGGGGTGAAGATTGGCTATCTTACGGGATGAAAGTGAAGTTGATTTCCTGTCTTGGATCTAGGAGATCATAACAATCCCGTCCATGAATGTTGACCGCGACTATGATATTCTATCTTTACTCTTGGGAAAGATGGGGGTTTGTTCTTTTTATTATCTACAAAGATAAATGAGTAGAAAGAAAGTGAGTAAAAAAACAAACATAAAGCAAAGAAGTAGGAACCAGAGCTCCGACGACTTACTGTGGACTCCCCATCTACGGGGAATCGTCCAGCGTCCATTACCGCCCCAGTTTCTTCCTATTTGAAGAACATCCCGTTCCCAACCTTTGTCTCCTTTTGGGATCGCAGTGATCATTTTTCTTTTTTCACCACCAGGGCGAGGGGCCATATAGTAATACTCAGAGTCGGCACGGTACTTGATGCTGTAGCACGCCCTAAGTTCTTTTACTCCTAAATCTAAGCCATACCTCCTACTTAAGGCTTCAAAACTAAGTAAAATCCTATAGGAGCTAGGGGTAAACTGTGATGGAGCTAAATAACAGGTGTGGAAGAATTCCTGAAAGAAATGGGAGAAAAGAAGCTTAAGCCCTAAAGCTATGTACATAGGGGTAAAGGTTATTTGGTATGAAGGACTACAGGGATGGCCTGCGGTCCCACTTTCACCTAGAATGCACACTACGTCGGAGGGAAAGGCGTCACGGTGGGAACCTATGAAATGTCCTAGCTCAGTCTGATTTCTGACCAAAGATACCGGGGTTTTAAACTTAGAAGTATCGCCTCACGCCATAGATGAAGGAGAAGGGATTTGAAACAAAAAAAATGAAGAAGATAACAGAGGGGAATATCTTACCACAATCGAAGATAGGAAGAAGTAAAACAAGAGAATCCTTAAATAGGCTCCGGGTTAAAAAACGAAGAAGAAGAAGAAAATGAAAAGACGCTCTATAAATTCTTTGAAAATGGGAATCTGAAAGGAGGTTTTTTTTGAAAGGGCACAACTGATAAGACATAAACGTCACTAACGTCAACGAATGACATGATGACAGTTGGAAAAAGGAGTAGAGACAAAAGCGTCGTTAGCCAAAATAATTAAAAATGGGAAACGAAGTGCCATCGCAGGAAAAACGTGCGCCTCCCTTGATTTAATTAACTGTTATATATATATATATATTTGTTTGTTTGTTATTTCCAAAGAAGTGCAGATTCCTGAGAGAAGACAAAACATCTTTGAAAAAGCGCATGCGAATCAAGGAGTCCTCATCATCACACATAAATAAAATCCATTGAGGGTAATGGTGGGCAAATGAATAGGAAAAAAATCACCCAAGACACGTGTATAGAAAGAACGAACCTTGAGAGGACACGTGGGTCACAAACATGGAAAGATTACGGCTAAGTGGGAAGGAACGCATAAACGGGAGACCTCGTCAGAGCAGGAAAGTACGCTGAAACGAGAAGAGCCCAGAAGAGGAAGACTTCTTTAGAACGGGGAAGAACGTTGAAGTGGGAGATCTCGTTAGAGAGGGAAACGCTAAAGCGGGAGACCTCGTCAGAGCAGGAAAGAATGCTGAAGTGGGAGGCCTTATCAAAACGAGAAGAGCCCAGAAGTGGGAGATCTTAGAACAGGAAAGAATGCTAAAGCATGAGACCTCATCAGATCGGGAAAAAATGCTGAAGTAGGAGGCCTTGTCAAAATGGGAAGAGCCCAGACGTGGGAAACCTCATCAGAACGGGAAAAAATGTTGAAGCGGGAGACCTTGCAAGAACGAGAAAGGAAGGAAGAGAAGAAGAACAGAGACATGCGAAAAGACCTGAGATGACAGACATGCGATGATGATTGATTTAGTAAAAGATGAAAATACTCAGATGATACAGATTGGTAGACCACCAAGTCACTGTGATTGATTGACTTGAATCCTTACGAAATCGCCAAGTGGCCATGATTGATAGATGACTGAGCGAGGCAAAGGAAAAATGGGGCCATACCCAGTAGAATGACCCCCACCAACGGGTGTGATCCCAAGGAATAATGAGTGCTTCCTTTTATATTGTTATTTTAATTTACACATGGGATTTGAGAAATCTATATAAAGGCCAATGTACTTGAGGAAGAACACATTCAAGACAACTAAAACAGAAAACCATGAGATTATCTAAAAACTCCTCTTATTCTTAAGTTCTCCTCCCATTCTTTCTGATTAACACTTATAAAAAATCATTTACAGGAAAAATGGTAGAATTTAAAACTATCATTCATGATTATTATAAGTCAATTTAAGAATTGAAAGCCTGTGAAAATTAAAACCAACATTTGAGGAAATATTGTTATATTTATTTTGTTGTGAATGAACATATGTTGGTTAGTAGCTTAGTGGTAAAAGTTTTGTGTAAAATCTTGAGGTCATGGATTCAAACCCAAGCTTTGACATAATATATTTAAGGGTCTTGAGGCCTTATCTCAGTTTGATAAGATTATGATTTCTAATGGATTCAAAATCAATGAGTGTGACAAGTGTGTCTACGTGAAGAGTTTGGATGATGCATATGCTCTAGTATGTTTATATGTGGATGCCATGCTAATATTGGGATCTAACTCTTTGATGATCAAGTCGACAAAGAAAATGTTGACAAAAAATTTTGATATGAAAGATTTGGGCATAACTGATGTTATACTTAGGATCAAGGTCTCGAGATCTCAAAACGTGCTCATATGATCACAATCACATTAGATAAAGCAGGAGAAGAAGCTGAATGGATAAGAAAGTTTCTAGAGGATATTCCTATATGGCCGAAACAAGTGACAACCATATGTATACATTGTGATTGCTAAGCTGCAATAGCTAAGGCACACAACAAGGAATATAATAGTAAGTCACATCATATAGATCAATGACATAATACCGTTAAACATTTACTGTCTACAAGAGTTTTTCTGTTGACTTTGTTAGAACTAAAGAAAATCTGGCGAATCCGCTCGCAAAAGATTATCTAGAGAGTAAGTAAAGAAAACATCGAGGGGGATGGGGCTAAGGCCTTTATCAACGAGTTAGCTCAATGGAAACGTAACCTAGCAATTAGAGATCCCATGGACTAGGTTCAATAGGAAAACTAGTTGTGATTAACTCACCAAGAGCACCTAAGGAGAATTAATCTCCTACCTATTCCCAAGACGTAGTAGGTGCTGCCTGTAGAGAATAGAAAGGTCAAGCCTAGCTTTTAATGATACTTATAGCTTGTAACGAGTAGGAGTATGACATGATACTCTTGATAAGTGGTCACCTATGTGAGTGAGAAGTGAGGTCGCTTCTATGAGATTTAATAAGGTGAAATCTCTATAGCACTCATTAGAACAAAATGTGTTAAAAAGTGAGCTGTGTAACTTCTATTGTTAAATATTAAATCAATGGTTGATGAGTTCAAGACATCAAGCTCATTTATCAACCAAGAAATCCCAATAGTCTTTTACTAAGGATGGTTCAAAGCCAGAAGCTACCACTCCCGATGCGGTATCATTCTTGCTGTGCTCAGATGAATTACTTTTTGGTAGTCCATTCATGTGGGTGAATGTTATATTTATTTTTTTGTGAATGGACATATGTTGGTCAGTAGCTTCATGGTAAATATTTTGTGTAAACCTTGGGTTCATATGTTCAAACCCAATCCTTGACATAATATATATAAGGGTCAAAGCAAAAATCTGAGACACCTGTTTTTGTTACTTCGATGCAATTTTCCGTGTTTATAACGGGGAGGGGATCCACGTCAAAACACACTATTATTGGTGTTACGTGTCATGATAAACCAATAAGTTTAACACACGTGGAATGTAAGCACATCAACGAATCAAGCTCATTTTAAGGAGGGGTCATTCTGGTGGGTGTATGACAAATTGAGTTGTCGTAGTTAGTTAAGTTCACACACGTTTATATTTTAGAAGTCGTAAATTCGAGTCATATTCTTTATCTCTATTAAAATTTGTGTTATAATTTTGACCCAAAAAAATTCTAGTGGGACGTATGATACTGGAGATTTATTTACCTTTGGATCACTCTATATGATCGTTTAATTCCCTCTCCTAATGATGCCCACAAAATTATGACTGTCCAGTTGCAAAACTGCCTAAATGGTACATCTTGAAATGCATCTCCATGTTAGACACCTCTTGAAGATATCTGAAAAAAAAATTAAAAAATAATAGAATGGTCTAGCCAAATCAAGCCTAAGAGAGATAGTATTGCTGTGCCACTTACTGCCTCCACAAGTCCGTTGTATTCTGAAGACAAACGTCTTAGACTGTGAGCACCATCTATAGGGATGTTACTGTTTTAGCCCATTGCATTACTTGCAAGCCTCGACCCAAGTTTTATGTGTAATCTTTTTTTTTTGTATTCTGCACATTTTTTTTTGTAATACATTCTTATTATTAATAAAGTACGTCATTCATTTTCTTATGAGTATTTCATTTAAATATATAAAATGACACAAACAGTAAAAAATTAGAGTCGAGGCTTACAAGTAAGCCTAGGAAGCCCCGGTCTAGTGTATATAAATTTTTAAATTTCTATACTGTAAAAAGCAATATTATAATACAAATAATTTTAAAAAATATATATATAAAAAGAGGGAAATAGAGGGAAATCCTCAGTACAGTACATGAGTTTTAGCCTCTCTATTGTATAAAAATCCTCAGGCTTTTGGTAAGAATAACTCAATTATAGAAATAATAGGCAAAAATAATCTTTCAAAAATTGTAAATGCAAATGTAGCCTTTTAACTAATATAATATTGTGAGTGAAATACAAAATTTTAAGAATGCTCTTGTTATTTCTAAAAGAAATTAACTTATATAAAATCTTATAAATAGTCATTCGTGCATATTAAAAATGCAACGGTCATTCTTACATGTAAAATGATGACTGATCAACGGGAAAAGACTGACAGAGGATCCACGCCTCTGGAACGAGAAAAGGAATCTGAGACACGCAGAACTACCATGAACGAGTGAGGCACTCGCTGAACTATGCAAGAACAGGAAGAGAAAGATCAGAAGAAGAACGAGAATGAATGAAAGAGATCCGAAATGACAGTCAAGTGGCAATGATTGATTAGGTAGCTAAATGACTCGGACGAGACAGAATAGCAAGCCACCAAGTGGCTACGGCTGACTGGCTCGAACCACAAGAAATCACCGAGTGACTGTGACTGATTGACGGTTAAATGAGACAGATGAAAATGATAAATAAGGAAGGGAAAAATGACCATATCTTGTAGAAAGATCCCCATGAATGAGTGTGATCTCTAGGCATAATGAGTGCAATGGAGGATAATCATTCCCCTATTTTTCATGTAAATTAGGAAGCTTATATAAGGCCAGCGTATTAAATGAAACACATGCATTTAATACAACTCAAACAAATATAACTCATAGCATTTACTCCTCTCTCTCTCTCACACACACACATTCTCTCTCTCTCTCTCTCACACACACATACACACACAAACACATTAATACTCATATAAATCAACCCTTATCAATACATTTCCCTTTTGATCCCTGATTAGGGGAAAAAGTCTTGCATTTTGGTGCTTTCATTGAGAGATGATAAAAAAACTCAAGAAATTCCTTCCCAAAACACTCAAAACCAAACCAAACACCCCCTCAACAATAGAACCGGAAATGGAATGAGCTGGAAGCAGAAAAAAGGCAATATAGAACTGAAAATGGAAAAATGGTTGAGAATAAGTTTTAAAAAAATTAATGTTATTCGTCGAGGATCGAATCCAGAAAATTGAGGTAATGGCTGCCATCATCACCAACCGTGAGGGACAATATCGTAGCCAATGAAACGTCACCACCATGGAAGCTTCGACCAAAGAAACAAAAAAAGGAAGGAAATAAGAATTTCAGGACAAAAAAATCAGGAAAAGGAAGGCTAAGTAAAGAAAGGCCGAGTAAAGAAAAGTCAAGTAAAGAAAAGTCAAGTAAAGAAAGGTCGAGTAAAGAAAAACTAAGAAAAGGAAGGCCAAGCACAAAAGACCACACTCAAACCTCTTAGAATGGGAAAGTCAAGAACGCTGCAACTCCAGAATAAGAAAGCTGCAATTTCAGAACGAGAAAGTTGTCACTTCAGAATGGGAAAGCTGTCACTTCATTACAGAACGGGAAAGTAAAAAAGACAGTCATTCAAATTTTTAGAATATAAGGCTACAACGAGATAGTCCTTCAAATGGACCATATGAGGAAAATAAAAGATGTACAAACAATGAGAACGGAATCGTCCTAACTACGGGAATGGAGACGTCATGATGATGTGAACAAAAATGTTATGAAGACAAGAGTGAAAGGTTGTAACTACGGAAATTAAATGATGGCGGAAAAAGAAAGGTCGTGACAATAGGAATGAAATGTATAGATAACGGAAACAGAATTGCCTTGACAACGAGAATGGAAATGTCTTAACAACAGAAGTGACACTAAGAACGAAAATGGAAACTGAAACGAAAAAAATGGAAGAAAAATTACATGATGACTCACATAATTATAAAGATATGGGAGTCTGCTTCATGAAAAATTTTACGGAATTCAAGTTGGGCTCCGGATCAAAAGTATGGTAGTATTCGTATAGGAAAGTAAACTTAATCATGTCTTACAAATTTAATTTTTTAACTAAATTAAATATATTTACATAGCATAATATATATCTTTGGAAAGATATGGATATCTACTTCTTGAAGAATTTTTCAGAACTTGATTTGGAGCTGTTGGGTGAAAGTTATGATAATTTTTATGAAGGCTATTCAGGAAAATAGATTATGCAGAACCTTAAATTTAGAAATTAAACTGCATTGACTAGGGGCTAACTACATGACGAATTTTATATCAATGAAAATATACATAAATATACTTGTGGAAATTTTACGGAAATCAATTTGAAGGTACTGGTCAAAATTTATACCAGCACTCGTTGATGCTATTTAGGAAAGTAAACATATGAAGGTTTTTCAAATTTAATTTTTAGGCTGTAACAATTTAGATAATTTCACATAGAAAAAATATATCTTTAGAAATATATAGATGTCTATTGCTTGAAGAATTTTTCAGAACTTAATTTTGACCTCTTGAGAAAAAGTTATGATGATTTTCATAGAGGCTGCTCAGGAAAGCAGATTATCCGGAGTGATTAATTTTGAAAATTAAACTATATTTATTGGAAGCTAACTACACAGTTAATCTTATATCATCAGAAAGATACAAAAGTCTACTTATTGAAATTTTTGATGAAATACAATTTGAAAGTTTTAATCAAAAGTTACGGTAATTTTAATACATATCACTCAGAAAAGTAAGGCTATTCACATCTTTTAAATTGAATCTTTAGCCTGCTTCGTTTTGGAAAATATTATATGACAAACTATATATTGTTGAAAAATATATGAATGTATACATCTTGAAGAATTTTGCAGAACTTGATTCGAAGCTCCCAAAGTTATAATAATTTTCATGAAAGTTGTTCATAAAGATAGATTATATAGAACATACAAATTTGGAAATTATACAACGTCAAGTGGAAGCTAATTACTTGGAGGATTATATATCATCAAAAGCATATGAAAGTCAACTTTTAGAAGAATCTCACAGAATTCGATTTGGAGCTCTCAATCAAAACTTATGTCACGATAACGTGTAGGTTTTCAACTCTCTCTTCATCGCAATGGAAATAAGAGCGTAAGTCCTTGGGAGGGGCAGTTTATAAGTCATACTCTTAAAAGAAACTAAGGACGTAAGTCCTTGAGAGGGGTAATTCATAATTATTTCTCTCAGAAGGAACTAAGGGCGTAATTTCTTGGGAGGGACAATTCGTAAGTCTTATTTTCAGATGGAACTAATGGCGTAAGTCCTTGAGAGGGGCAATTCATAAGTCCTACTCTCAGAAGAAACTAAGAGCGTAATTCTTTGGGATGGACAATTCATAAGTCATATTCTTAGAAGGAACTAAGGGTGTAAGTCATTGTGAGGGGTAATTCATAAGTCCTAGTCTCAGAAAAAAATAAGGGTGTGAGTTCTTGAGAGGGGTAACACATAAGTCATACTCTGAAAAGGAACTGAAACACAAGTCGCGATGGACAAAGGATGAGAACAGAAGAAAGAGAACGAACAACTCAAAAAATGGAGAAGAATTTTAGTACAGAATTCCGTTTCAAGAAAGGCTGAGCTGAGTAAAGAAATGCAGAAAAGAAAAGCTGAGTTAAGAAATGCCAGTCAAGAAAAGTTAAGTAAAGGAATCCCAAGTAAAGAAAGGCCGCGACTTCAAAGTTTTAGAACGAGATGACCAGGAGTAAAGGAAAAAGAAGCGAGAAAAGGAAGGAAAAAGTTAAAAGCAGAAAAGGAAACTGAAAAGGAGAAATGGAGAAATACGAAATAAAAAAGTGCAAAGCGGAAAAAAAATGAAAGGAAACGGGAAAAATTCTATCGATGAAGCAGTAGTAAATCAAAATGGGGTCATGGTTCCACGAAGGGAGCCTAAGTCCTTGGAAGTGTCTTCGAACGCTGTTCTCAGAAGGAAATCAAAACGGGGTCTTGATTCCACGGAAAAAGCCTAAGTCTTTGAGAGTGCTACATATGCCGTTCTCAGAAGGAAATTAAAATGGGGCCATGGTTCCACTGAAGGAGCCTAAGTCCTTGAGAGCGTCTATGTACGCCGTTCTTAGAAAGAAATCAAAGTGGGGCCGTGGTTCTATGGAAGGAGCCTAAGTCCTTGAGAGTGTCTACGAACATTGTTCTCAGAAGAAAATCAAAAACTTCAAAATAGAAATATCCTTGGTCTAACGGATCAGATGAAGCCCAAATAACTCATAACGGACACAACTGAAGAAAGTAAAGTTGAAATATTTGTTGAAAACAACTCAGCAGAAGATCCTGAAACTAAAGGCCAAAATGGGGTCATGGTTCTTTATTTAAACCTAAGCCCTCTCGAAATGAAAACGAGGCCATGGTTCTTTATTTAAACCTAACTCCTCATCTTGATAGAAAATGGGCAAGTTCGTAAGTCTATCTCAAAGCGAAAATGAGGTCATGATTTTTTATTTGAACCTAAGTCCTCTCAGAAAGAAAATAGGGACCATGGTTCTTTATTCGAACCTTGAGAATGGACACATTGTAAGTCATTCTTTCAGAGTGAGAACATGGTCATAGTTCTTTATTTGAAACCTGAGTCCTCAAACGAGAAGATTATATCGCATTCTACGTAAAGGAAGTTAAAGTGTATCCTCAAAAATAGATTTTACAACAGGAAAGATATTTGTTCTCTAACAAAGATCGAAGTCACAAGAACGGATTCTGAACTATAAGTGTTTGACAATATATTATAGTATGGAAACATCTACTCTCAAGAGAACTTGGAGGCAAAAAATTTTGAAGTGTCTGAGCACGGATTTCATTGACATCCTGAAGTTGGTACAAGAACATATTTGTGTATCCAAAATTTGGCTAGAGTCTTTGAGGAAAAAATGAAATACAACAAAAAATGAGTTCAATAGAAGAAAAATTATGCAAACAAAGCGATTCTCATTGATCGAAGCAGAAATCCAAAAGAAAAATACAAAATGAGAAAAGAAAAAAGGAAAATGGGAGAAACTCTATCTATGAGCCCGTAACAAAGGAAACATGAGAAGCTGTACCAATGAGTCTGTAGCAAGGAAAACGGAAAAAATTCTACCAATGAACGTGGGGCATTAAACTCAAATTTTTGTGATGAAATTATGAAATGGTACACTCATTTCAATAAATTATTATGTTATTGTTCTTGTACAAACATTCTTTTCACGGATCTTAACGCACGAGAGAAGGAAAAAAAATGAAGAAACGGGAGAAACTCTATCAATGAGCCCGTATTGAAGAAAATGAGAAAACCTCGCCAATGAGCTCATAGTGACAAAAACAGAAAAAATTCTATCAATAAGCCCGTAGTAAAAAGAACGGAAATACATTATAGTAAATGACGGGAAAGTAATAATGATCGACAATGAGTTGGCAAAAAAGTTATTCGACAAACGCAAAACATTTATGAATGGGAATAGAAGAATGAAACAGCAGAAAGAAAAAGAGAAGCCACCATTGACAGTGAACAATCAAAAAATTGTTTGAAAAAACCACTTCGTATGTTTTCAAGAAGCACGTGAGGACATGAATAGGCAGACATAACGTTGGAATAAGAAAGAACAAATCATTACACCTCAATGAATAAAATTCTATTGAGTGTAATGGATGCCAATGAACGTGTAAAAAGTATCCACTGCCACGTGGATAAGGAGGGTGCCAACCAAAGGGTTCATGGAAAGCCGTAGAAAAATGGAAACAGGAGAGAAGATTGGTGTCGTGAGACATTCATAAACAAACAAAGAACATCCAGACGCATACCGAGAACGGGAAAGAGCACCAGAATGGGAAAAGCTGACTGGCCAATAAGAAAAGACTGACGAAGGACCCACGCCTCTGAAACGGGAAAAGAAACTTGAGACTCAAAAAACTACTTTGAACGGGCAAGGCACTCACTGAACTGTGCAAGAACGGGAAGAGAAGAATCAGAAGAAGAACATGAACAGATGAAATAGATCCAGAATGACAGTCAAGTGGCAATGATTGATTTGCTAGTTGAATGACTTGGACGAGACATGATGGCATGCCACCACGTGGTTACGACTGACTGACTCGAATCACCAAGTGATTGTGACTGATTGGTGGCTGAATGAGACAGATGAAAATAATAAATAAGGAAGGGAAAGATGGCCATACCTAGTAGAAAAATATATCTACGAATGTGTGGGATCTCTAAATATAATGAGTGCCTCGGAGACCATAGAGGGAGAATAATCATTCTTCTCCCTTTTGTTATTATTCTAATCAACTCATATAAATTAGAAAGTCTATATAAAGACAATGTATTAAATGAAACACAGACATTCAATACAACTTAAACAAATACAACTCAGAGCATGCACTCTTTACTCTCTCTAATACTCATATAAATCAACTATTATCAATACTTTTTTCTTTTGATCCCTAATTAATGAAAAAAATCATTTAGAGAAGACTCAAGAGCACCCTGCATTATTCCAAATTATTTTATATTCGCACAGAAAAATATAACTATAACTAGAAGTAATAGGAGTTCTCTTAAAGAAACAAAATATCAAATATATGTATCAACCCCGCTAATATTTGAAACCGTGATAACAAATAATTAGGGCAAATTTCATTTTTGATCCGGGAAGCAATACATAGATATTCATTGAAACATCTAATTTAGTGACCTACATAACTGAAAGTACACTTTGATGTTATTTTAAGGTTGAAGTTGTGACCTAGAGAAACGGAACCCACTTTGATATTGATTTTGGGCTTCGATATTAATTTAAACGTCCATGTTATGAAAACATATTTTAGATTTCTTTAAAAAAAGCCTTTGATTTGACTATAAGGTCATCACACATTTATCAAAACTGATTGCATTAACACCAAAGAACAAGTACAATTAGGAGGTCTTATTCGATTGTCTATAATTAATTATTTATGTTTTTATCATACTAACCATATAATCAAATCAAAATAGACAAAAATATCAGATTAAAATAGAACTATATCCAGAAGTCAATACCAACTGAAGTAGTGAAAGACCAGGCTAATAGAAAATGAGACATATCTATCGATGATAACAAGAGCAGTACCGATAGGCTAGTAGCATCCCTTCCGGTTTCTTTTACTATGAAGGGAACCCAACACTAGGGTTGATGATCCAACTCCATACCGAGATGTCTTTATGATTAATTAAACTTTGCTACGACCATATTTGATTATAACATCAACAGTTGAATTATAGTCTCTATTAAGTAAATTGACAATACAGAATATTAATTTATATAGGAAAGTGGGAAAATGAGATTTAGTTTCATGTTTAACGATATTAAAAAGGGTTTGAAAAATGACAAAAATGTCACATTTCTCGCGTGAACTATAAAAATGTTAAATTTTTTTTAAAAAATGGCCGGAAATGATTGAGTAACTAAAATTACACAAAGATAAATAAATTTAGTTACGTTATGTCTGTGTGATTTGATAACTAGTTAGTTATTCCAGTCATTTTTACAAAAAAACTAAAATCAGATATTTTTACAATTCACCATTTTTTGGTTATTTTGATAGTTCTCCCGGGAGTATTTGTCTATGATAGGGGGTAAAAATCTCTGTACAAAAGTATAGTTTTTGTATTCCCATATACTTATTTTATGTTGTCATGTACCAAATGAGTTGTCATGTACTAATTTGAGTTTGAAATCAATTGTACTAACTTATAGTATCTTGTACCTCTAGTGAATTTTGTTTTTGAAAAAATAATACTACAAAAGGACCCTATTAATAAATATCATTTCGAAACCACTGGTTCACAGCATGCCTCAGTATGTTATTTTAACATGCGCCTCATACATAAATCTTGCTTCATAGTTCATATACCCTTTCTCTATACATAAAACATCTTATTATTCCGACATCTTTACGTTCAACTCACGCCCATAAACGCCGAAGGTTTTCCAAATCTACCCTCATGTTCCATTTACCATAACGTAATGACGTGATGAATCGACAAAGCATTAACTTTAAGAAATATACGAGGAATAAGAACTGAAAAAAAAAATCCTCATCATGTACTTGAAACGTGATATCAAATGTCATCAAAATGATGAACCAATTGAAAACTTTGGCAAAGCAATTTAAGACAGAGAAGATCATGAGTCTGTTTTTGCAGGGATTTGACAGGGTAAGGCTAAGCAACCATTGGCTAGCACTTGAGGAATTGCACATAGCATTTATATAGCTTATCAGTTCAGTACACGCATGCTTTTGATATATATGACTACGCATTTTTCACGCATTGTATTTGAATCAAACCACAACCCACTACCTTATTGGCCTGTCAAGTGTCACAACGATAAGTGTTCTGTCGGTTCATAAATATTAATGCTTAGGGTAAAATTTGCATTTGGTACTTATACGGTTGTAACTAGAAAAATTTTATTCACGTCTTAAAAATATCATAAATTTACGTGACGAAAATAAATTGATTATAATTTTTTAACTTATCAAGATATATCAATTCAATTGTGCCATTGAAGACTTATAATTCATCACAAATTGAGCTAAATTATATTTTTCTATATTTATACGTTCATTTTCTAATATACCGATAATTAAGTTCATAATTGTTCCTATTACCCATACTTTAACATACTCTTTCCGTTCAATCGCTTCATACACTTCACACATTTTGTTTCTTATTAAATATATTATTTTAACTTTTAACCCACTAATTTAGAGTTTATTAGTGAAATATGACCATGACAGTGATCAAACTAAGCCTATTAAGATTAGCTAATGTCCACGTCAACTTGCCATACAAGCATCAATATAGTTTAACGTATTTCTATTATTTTTAGTTAGTTTCTGTTGGAGTTAGTTAAACTGGTAGGCGAAACTTAGTTAATCATTTTGTCTATATATATCTTGTAATGATCATTCTGTAAGGTTTACACATTATTGATAGTTGATAAGTTTTCTCAATCAAATTCTCTCTTTTTTATTTTCTTGCTGTCAACCTTACTCTGGTTGCCTCTGTTTTGCAAACATTCACTTGGTACCAGAGCAACATGTGCTCACTCATTGAATTCAAACTCTTCAAACTGAAGACATGGCCACATGTTCAAGTAATAACACTGAAGGAAATTCATGAGTTGAAAACTCTTCTCTGAAATCACTAAATCCTTCTTTGAGTTCTTCGTTACTTATCAAACTCGATAAAGAAAATTTCATGCTATCGAAATCACAAATCGTACATACAGTCATAGGTCATGGTTTAGATGATTATCTATTTGGTTCGTGTACAAAACCTCCTCAGATTCTTACTGATGGAAGCATTAATCCGAGTTACGTTACTTGGATTAAGAATGATCAACTACTACTTAGTTGGTTGAGATCGTCTATGTCTGAAAGAATTCTTGGAACTGTTTAAGAGATTTATGGCTTGCTCTAGAGAGAAACTTCTTGAGTCAATCAAAAGCCAGAATGTTGCAGATGAAGAATACACTGTAAACTATGAAGAAATGAGGATAAACAGTAGCAGATTACTACGATAAGATGAGAAATGTTGCAGATGGACTTACTGCAGCAGTAGCCCTATTAATGAGCAAGATTTTCTCCTACATATTCTAAATGGATTGGGTACGAAATTTGATTCAGTTGTAGTAAATGTTACATCAATGTCTGATGACCTTTCTATTGAAGAAGTTCAAGCCATGTTAATGAGTCATGAAAGTCGAATTGAAAGGATAAATGCTGAAAATGAATTGAATGTCAAGAATGCAATGTCTGTTAATTATGCTGGCAGTAATACATGAAAGAAAGGATAAGGGAACAATAATAACTTTGGTAGAGGAGGTAGATGAAATAATCAAATTTCTCGAGGTGGTTTCAATGGAGGAAGAAGAGGAAAAGGGGGTAGATTCACCAATAATAGACTTATTTGTCAAGTCTGTGGAAGAATTGGTCACAGTGCTGCAACCTGTTACTATAGGTGTGATAAGAATTTTGGACCAACACAAAATTATTTACCTGGAGGACCCAATCGAGGATCTCAATATCTAAACAGTCAATGTGGAAACCACTCTCCTGCAACAATGATGGTTTCATCTTCTGAGATGCACAATGACCCTTTCTGGTACTTGAACAGTGCAACAACAAATCATATTTCAGCAGATTTAAATAATTTTCACATTGCTCAGGACTACAATGGTAAAGAGAAGCTTGTGGTAGGTGATGGTAAGTCAATTTTTAATAATTCATATGGGTTCTTCTTTTCTTCATGTGCCTCATAAATCTGTCATTCTCAAACTTAAATCCATGCTTAGGGTTCCTAGTATCAAGAAAAACCTTATAAGCATTTCACAACTTACTAAGGATAATTTATTATTCATTGAATTTCACTCTAATATTTGTCTTGTTAAGGACGAGGCAACTAAGAAGGTCCTTCTCAAAGGGAGGCTTAAAAGAGGTTTATATGAGCTGCTAGAACTTGGAGGACAAAGAGTTGCAGCATTAACATGTCAGCTTATTGATTCTGATACATCTTCTCATTCAGAACCTGTGTTTACTCCTTCTCATTCCATAAAAAATAGTTGTGCTAAATATATTTTACCTGTGCGTTCTTCTACATTTCAAGATGATCTTGTTGAGTCAAGTGTTTGTAAATATGAGCAGGATAACACCTGTGTACATGTTCATTCTGTTTACACTGCAGTCTGTAATAAGCCATTTGTTAATGGAAACACATATGTTTCTTCTAATATTGATCTTCGGCATATGAAACTTGGTCATCCTAGTGCCAAAACAGTAGCTCAAGTACTAAATCAATGTAATATCAAAATTGTCAGTAAAGAGTCGAGCTTCTGTAATGCTTGTCCTCAAGGTAAAAGTCATATTTTACATCACTCAACTTCTTTGTCCAATGCTACCAAACCACTTGAATAGTGCATACAGATCTTTGGAGACCTTCTCCTACTCCCTCAATTAATGGTTATAAATATTATATCTTGTTTCTTGATGATTTTAGTAGATATAGTTGGATATTTCCTCTTAAAGTGAAATCATAGGCATTCAAAGTATTTGTTCAATTCAAAACTTTAGCTGAAAATCAATTGTCTGCAAAACTCAAAACTTTACAATCTGATTGGGGATGGGAGTATCGTGTTTTCTCTAAATTTCTTGTTGATCATGAGGTCCAATTCAAACACTATTGTCCTTATTTTTACAATCAAAATGGAAGGGCAGAGAGGAAACATATACATATTACAGAAACTGGTCTCACTCTTATGGCTCAAGCTTCCATTCCTAAATCTTACTGGTGGCATGCTTTCCACACTATTGTCTACTTGATAAACAAAAATCCAACCACCATTCTTGCTGGTAAATCTCCATTTCAAACTCTATTTAACAAAGTTCCTAACTATCAGTTCATTAAACCCTTTGGATGCGCATGTTTTCCTCATCTCAGACCCTATAATCAACATAAAATGCAATACATAAGCACATTGTGTCTTTATTGGTTATTCACTCTCTCACAAAGGTTATCTTTGTTTACATCCTTCTGGAAGAGTCTATACTGCCATAAATGTCATCTTTAATGAGCTACATTTTCCTTTTTCTATTGGTTTCATGTCTGTCAATATGCCATCTTATTCTTCTTCTAATCCTTCAGGTGCACATTTTCATTTTTGTCACAACTCACATGTTAATGCAGTGACTTCTTGCACTCTTCCTTCAGTAGCTCAAGTAACATCTCTGAGACAACATCCTTCTGAGCACAGTGATCCTTTAGATAACTCTTTTTCACAAAACATTCATGAGAATACTTGTTTAACTTCACCTCAAGTTCATTTTGATATACCATGTATACATGTTCCTTTTGAATCTGTTTCTTCTGATAGTATTTCTTAATTACTTACTAATTTTACATCTGGTTTAGTTCCTGCACAACTTTCTATCATTTTTAGTCTATACATACCAAACGGGCACCTAAGACTAAACCAACCCCTTCTCATCATATGATCACTTGACTAAAGACAGGATCTCTCAAACCCAAAGCCTTTCTTACATCTAAACATCAACTGTCCTTAGATTCATGCTTAACATAACCTACCATAGTTAATCAAGCCCTAGCTAGTCCTAAGTGGAAAGATGCAATGGATGCTGAATACAAAGCTTTACTTCTTAATGACACATGGGATTTAGTTCCCTACTGTTCAAATATGAATTTAATAGGAAACGGGTGGATCTTTAGGCTCAAATGCAATGCAGATGGTAGTGTTCAAAGACACAAGGCTCGATTAGTGGAAAACGGTTTTCACCAAATTCCTGGATTAGATTACTCTGAGACATTTTCTCTTGTTGTGAAACTTATAACCATTCGAATAATGCTCACACTTACAACTACTTACAATTGGGAAGTGTATCAACGTGATGTCAACAATGCTTTCCTTAATGGAAAGCTTAGTGAATCTGTCTTCATGGTGCAGCCTCAAGGATATGTTAGCAACCAATTTCCTACTCATGTTTGCAAGTTAAAGAAATCTCTTTATGGACTTAAATACGCTCCTAGAGCTTGGTATACGAGACTTAAGGAAACTCTTCTACTTTTGGGATTTCACAACACTATTTCAGATACATCATTGTTTGTGTTTAGAAATGACAGATGCATGATCATATTTTTAGTGTATGTGGACGACATACTTGTCACTATTATTCTATAATTCACAGACTTATTCATGATCTGAATCAAAGTTTGCATTGAACAATTTGGGTCATGTACATCACTTTCTAGGCATGGAGGTTATTAGAAACTCAGATGGTTTTTATCTCACTCAAGCAGGTTATCTCACTGATTTGCTACGAAAGACCAACATGATGCATGCTAAACCTTGTACTACACCTACTAATGTTTCTGTGAAGCTATTCAAGGATGATTCTGGCTCATCTTTCATGAAATCACTTTGTACAGAAGCACCTTAGGGGCACTTCAATACCTTATGCTTACAAGACCTGATGTGGCTTATATTGTTAACAAACTTAGTCAGTTTGTTCAGTGTCCTACATAAGCTCATTGGAAGCCTTGTGAGCATCTTCTTCGCTATCTCAGAGGTTCTCTTTATGATGAAATTCTTATTAAACCTGCCACTGATCTCACTCTTACTGCATATTCAGATGCTGATTGGGCATCAAATCTTGATGACAGACGATCAACATGAGGTTATGTGGTGTTTTTAGGCAATTCTTTGATCTCGTGGTCTTCTAAGAAACAACATGTTGTAGCACGATCAAGCATTGAGAGTGAATATCGTGCCCTGTCAAATACTACAGCTGAAATTCTTTGAATTCAGTCTTTACTTATTGAATTACATGTTACTCCGGCTCAATGTCCCGTGATTTGGTGTGACAACATGAGCGCTACATCATTGGCAGCAAATCTCATTATTCATGCTCGTACCAAGCATTTAGAAATTGATATTCATTTTATTTGGGACAAGATTCTTATTACGTAGCTTGAGGTGCGTTTTGTTCCATCAAATGATCAAACGGCTGATGTTCTTCCTAAATCTATCTCAGCAACTCAATTTCTCTATCTCAAGTCCAAGCTTCAAGTGGCCAAATCTCCCTTTCGCTTGAGGGGGAATGACAATGATCAAACTAAGCCTACTAAGATTAGCTAACATCCACGTCAACTTGCCATACAAGCATCAATATAGTTTAACGTATTTCTATTATTTTTTGTTAGTTTCTGTTAGAGTTAGTTAAACTGGTAGGCGAAACCTGGTTAGTCATTTTGTCTATATATATCTTGCAATGATCCTTTTGTAAGGTTTACACATTATTGATAGTTGATAAGTATTCTCAATCAAATTCTCTCATTTTGATTTTCTTGTTGTCAACCTTACTCTGTTTGCCTCTGTTTTGCAAACATTCACTGACCACAATTCAATCGACATTTTCTTCCTAGCTACTGTTTCTTTTAATTCTCTACTTTTTTTTTCGTTTCGTTTTCAATTTCTCAATTCAATGATTTCAAGAACAAAACATTTTAGTTTAGTATGGTTCGTAATCTTGAAAATACGAAGGAAATAAAATTGATATATAAAGTAAGAAGAACTAGAAGAAAATGCATAGAAATTATTAATGTAGTATAAGTCATTCCTACCATATATTCAAATTAAAATACGATCTTCTTTATTTTCTTTTTATTTCCCTTCTGATTTTCAAAGTTCAAACATGTTTTAGTATGTTAAGATATGATGTGAAATATTACGTGCAACTTAATTATGTTAATGAATACCGATCGTAGGACTCCTTTATCATTCAATCTGAAATAAAATTAATTTTGCCACTACAGATGATATTCATGTAATCACGTATTTGCTAATTTTATAACATTATTTATAAATTTTACGACTTCTATATTAAATTTTCTAGCTCAATCGGATATTTTTTTTACAAATTATACTAGGGCTGAAAGTAATGTGACTTATGCTCACAAATTTTTTAAAATATGGTGCCGTGCTTAAATAATCATCTCGACAGCCAATCACGTCCCAAATGGATGATTAAAAATGTGATAAGTACGAACTCCCAACCACAAATTCAAGTATGGACCATGTAAATGCAAATGTGCATAATTGTTATTTAAAAATGAAAAAGAAAGAAAATAGAAAAATTATGAAATATCCCTCTTCTTGAGGGGAAATGGAGAGATAATTTGGTCCCGGAAAGGTTAATGCATGGTCTGTGCTGACCAATCACTTTGTGGTAGGGAACATATTCTAATTTTAGACACTTTTCTTTTCTTATTATTATGTGAAAATTTGAAAAGTTGAAATCAATATTTGATTTGGCTAAACATGAACCAGAAACTCTGAATTAAAGAGAAAAAAGAGGTTTTCTAATCTTATCACTTATGTATTCATGATGATTTTTGCATTTTGCACTAAAAATGTGCCTATTGTTGCATCATGTTAACAATGATATTTTATTATTTGTTTAAAGTTATATTTAGAAGTAAAGTTGCACGGGGCATCGAAATATTTTAGCGCGCGAAATTTTTTAAGTAAAAGCGGTTTATCAAGGCAGTGGATTTTGCTTGGAAAGAGCTTGATTTTAAAATTTTGGGTGGAATCTAAATCAGAAATCTTCGCAAGAACATTGATGACATTCTGATCTAGATTTTATTAGTTATGTTGCTAGAGCGATCTTTTTCAACCTTTTAATAATTCATTGGTTTATTTAACTTTGGGTCTCAAAATATGTACTCTTTTTCCTTTCAAGTTTTTGAGTTTTGCATTATTAGGTTTTAGCTCTGATCTTTTTTTTATCTGAATTTCTCTTCATTTGATTAAAATATATTTGATGTTTAGAAATTGTGATGGCTTGATCGTAGGGGTGCCAACCTTGTTAGGTTGTCTTTGAGATTACTATATGAAGGTTCTTCGTAACATTTGTTAAAAAAGAAGAGCGACAATAACAAATATATATATATATATATATATATATATATGCATATATATGTGTTTATAATGAATAAATATTGAATATTCAGTATTTTAGATGTATTGAATGATTTCTCATAAATAACTGTTGATTAGTTACTTATGTCACATATCATATGATCCAAAATTTGGTGTAACTAGGCCCTGCGACAAAAGTTGTTAATTAATTCATAGAACCAATCATTATCCATGATCCACTAAATACTCAAACTTCCTATATCCCAAAGCATGTGGGATGTATGGCACATATATGGTCATTTTCGATCTTCCATACCATCAATCATAATATTCTTTAGGGTTTCCATATTTATGGAGAATGATGGTTGTTAATTGTTATACAACTTGACCCATTTTGATCTAATATTCACTAACCAGTTGAAGTGGAATTAACTCCAATCTTGAACTGTCTAAATCAACGTATTAATAATAGTTTGGGAAAAGGAAGTGAATTGAAACATGAGGGACAAATATTATGATTGATCACATGCTATGGTCACGTAAACTTTAAATGTTAAATCATTAATCAAACTAGAATGACTAATTATATAAGCTAATGAAAGAGTAATTTTGATCTACACCGATCTAAGATTTTTATTAAGTATTAATTGAAAAATTGATGCCTCTTCATTCTAAAGTTGATTTAAAAAAATAATAAATAATAAAATATTAAGTTATAAAACATTAATACATCACTTGATCAATTTTAAACTTAATTGATTTAGAATTATTTAAAATTAAGAAATACGGCAATACTTTTAATAACATTCTATACACTGTTTGAGGTAATTTAGGCATCGTGCTTTAATATTTCATTCTCGTCTAAAATCATTTTAATACAAAAACCTTTGAAAAGTTAGAAATAATGATTTCATACATAAAATTCAGAAAATATCACTTCAATAGTATGTTGAACCAAGTTAATTTATCTTATTTCTTCATCTTAACTTTATTGAATGATGAACTCATTAGAGTATGGAAGACTGGGTGAATAAGGAAATATGAGTATATGGTGCATAGACTAATTTATTAACAATTTTGCAAATTTGCGCAACATGGGTGTAATTGTAAGAAAAAATGTACAGAAACTGAATTAACAAAAAAAAATATTTAAGTGTTCTTTATTTGAGATTAATTATACTATAAATTCTTGATGATTAAATAGTGTTCTTTATTTGAGATTAATCAAAAGTTAAGGGGAAAATAGATGTTTGCTCGAAATATTCTCTTTATTAGACACATTTGCAATTATCTATTAAATTACGGGGAAAGAAAGATCATATGTCTTTTTTTTTATTCCTTAAATATGATTGTGCCATGTTTATATAATAATAATAATAACAACAATAATTTTTCCAAGTTTTCACTGAGTTTTGAATGGTAGAGAAGTTTTAAAATTAACTAATCATGTTTAAGAAAAGGCGAAATTTTTATTTTTTATTTATTTTTTGTTATTATCACGTTCTCAAAGATTTTATTTTTTTACAATTATTTTTTAATTCCTAAAATACGACGGCCCCGAGCTTCCCTTTATTAGCCCGTTATTTTCAAGCAAGTAGTAGTTTGAATTTTCAACATTTTATTCCAAAGAAAATTAATGCATAGTCTCTCAACCGTTGGTTAAACATATGAGCTGTTCGGACTTGGCTAACATGTTTTTCCAAAGAATCTATCTTCTACTTCTAAACTTTACCTAATAATTTTTTTGTGAATAAATGGAATATTTATCTCTCACTTGACCTGTTAGTTTTTTTGTTTATTTTTAGACAAGGTAAGTTACACTATTGCCCCATAACCTAACAAATAAGTCTCATTTTGTCCCTAAGTATTGATGTCGGGTTGTCTTTTGTCACTAATAGGTTATTTGTGTGGGATTTGTGTTTTGTCTCTCATCGATTATTTAATAGTCGTACTCTCTTAATTTCATATATAAATAAAATTCTCCTCTCACATTTTGTGTTGTACTAAATCATACAAGATGTAAAAATATTTGTATGGGGCCTATAACTATTCTAAAGCTCTACTTAACTCTAATATTTAGGTTTGTGAGATTTGGAATTCTGAATGTTTTTTATTTTCTTTTATACTTAATCTCTTTGTTGATTGGTGGAAATTCTTCCATCTTCACTCGTGAACGTAGAAACACTACCGAACCACGTAAGTTTTTTGTGTTCCACATTTTATTATTTATCTTCCTTTGTATTTTATATATTCCCTAATTTTCTAGGGTTGTGATCATAATAAGTGATAATAAAGCTACCGTTCTATTTGGATCTTGTTATTATGAATGCAAAATATGAGATCGATAAGTTCGACGAGAAGAACGACTTCAGTCTTTGGTGGTCGAAGATGTGAGCCTCATTAGCTCAGCAAGACTTTCTTAAGGCACTGAAGGGCAAATATACTTTGCTGAAGAAATTGGATGATGAAGAAAAAGATGATCTCATGGAGCGGACACTTGGTGCTATTATGTTGACATTATCTAATAAGGTGTTGTGTGAAGTATTTAATGAGGCATCTCCTAATGCTTTATCTTAAAAGAGTTATTGAGGCTAAAGTAAATGCGGACACTTGGTGCTATTATCACTAATAGACACTTTAAATTATAAGCTTTAAAACGTTACGGTTTAAATTATAAACTATCTGAAACTCACAATTTTAACTATATATATATATATATAACTTTGTCTACTATAAGTTAGTTTTTTAATAACACAACATCATTTTTCTCTATATGAGATGACTTCGTTATTAATTATGTTATCTCTAATAGATAAAATGATGTTGTCTTAGATAGGAAAAATCAGTGTCGTTTTATTAAAAAAACTACAGTGTAGTAGACAGAATTATATATAAGGTTAAAATTATGAGTTTCTGATAGTTTAAGGTTTAAACTGTAATGTTTTAAAATTTAGGGTTTAAAATGTCTATTAGTAATAGTTTGAAGATGTAAAGTATAATTATCCCTTTTTTAATTAATTATTTAGAGATCGTAATAGACTTTTCATAATTCGTGTCAAATGAATAAAAATGTAGAATTACATTACTACTTATTTGCTAGGAATCTCATTCCATGCAGCTAATTTGATTACGTTTTGATCAAAATTGTGAGATCTACTTGTAATCGGATTTCAAAACCATAATAAACACTGGAATGACGATTTGAAATTGGATTCTATAGAATCTATTTTCACGAGCATGAAGTAAACGCGTCATTGAGACTGAAATAAACGCGGACACTTGGTGCTATTATGTTGTCATTATCTAACAAGTTGGTTTTACCTCAAAAGAGTTACATTGAGAAAACTCTTGAACATTTTGGTATGCAAAAGTCTAAACCTGTGAATGTTTCGTTTGCTGCATAGCTTAGACTTTCAGTAGATATGTCACCACAAACTGATGAAGAAAATGAGCAGATGTCACGTGTTCCTTAGGGTTTGTACTCGTCCAAATATTCACATGCTCTTACTCGTCAACAGATACATGTGGACTCTTGGTAAGGTTCATTAGCAAGTTGTGAAATGGATCCTTCGATATTTGAAAGGCACTACAGATTTAGACTTAGTTTATGCCAAGAATTTTGATAGTAACGTAGTGTTGTTGGTTTTGTCAACTTTGAATATGCTAGTGATCTTAATAAGATGCATCTCTGATAGGTTATTTGTTTTTCTACAGTCTATTGTGTGTTGTCTACTATACTATAGCGGTAGAATACATGGCAGTAGCAAAAATAGCGAAAGAAGGCATTTGGCTAAGGGGTTAGGTTACTGATTTGAGACTTAAGTAGAATACTACTATTATCTATTTTGATAGCGAGAATGCTAAACATCAGCTAAAAATCAAATATATCATGAGAGGACCAAACACATTTATATCAAATATCATTTCATTCGTGAGGTTGTATCTCAGAGTGTCATTACAATTAATAAAATTTTTACAACAGTTAATCTAGCTGATATGATGATTAAGTCTATTCAGATTCATAAGTTTCAGCTTTGCATGGAAATGGCTGGTATCCACAGTAAGTGATTTGTTGCTGCTTTATAGAAGATGTTTGAAAAAATCTATTTTTGAAGATCAGAGTGAAATTTGAAACCAATGTAAAGATTTGTTAAGCAGTTGCTTCAAATTAATGGTGTGGAGTTTTACTTTTATCCCACATCGATTATTTAGTAGTCATGCTCTTTTAGTTTCCTATATAAATATGACCCTACTCTCCCTTTTGTACTGTACCAAATCATACAAGATAAAACTATTTGTGTAGGACATATGAATATTCTAAGGCTAAGTACTTTAGTTTAATATTGGGTTTGTGGGATTTGAGTTTGTAAACGCTTTTGATATTATTTTATACTCTTTTTGTTGATTAGTGAAATTCTTATCATCTTCATCCGTAGACGTAAACACACTATCGAACTACGTAAATTTCATATTTTATTTTTTATCTTTCTTTATATTTTACATATTGTCCTTCAACTTTGTATTATGTGCACCTGGACACATTATTTTGGGTAACACATTCCAACTAACACGACCATGTCCACGTGATTATTCCTTAGGGAAAAATCAGATTTAGGGCAAAGGTTTCTAGTGCAAAAGAGAACCAATCATAATTTGAAGGCAAAGATAATGGACCAAATTGTCAAACTTTCAAGGGTCATATCATTTATTCTTTCAAATATTTATAAATACTTAAGATATTGATTATTATTTTATGCATGTGTGAGACACCCGGCTTTAGTCCCATAAACTTGAGTCAATTAGGCAATGGTTTAATTAAAAAAAATTTAAACACTTAAGTACTTAAGTTAACCATTTTTTTCGTCCAAAAAATTTCTATTTGAAACACTTATCCTTATATTTGGAGACATTTTCAATAAACACTTGATAAATGGAAAAGTGTCTCCAAGAAATGTTCAAATACACATAGAATAAGTTTTAGTTAAAGCAATATTATTTCCAAAATTTTTAGTAATACTACCAAACAAAGCACTTAAAAACTGATCATTGATCTTAAATTTTGGTGAGAAAATGAATGGAGGATTGGGTAAGTGTCTGTGAGGTGGATTGGGATGCTAATGACCCATCACTTGGACAACGGTTGATAGATCAAAAAGGCAAAAAGAGAAAGAGATGAAGAGGTAGGAAGAAGAATCATGAGAGGTTTTGAAAGGGAGTGATATCTTCTCCTCCATTGGACTTTAAACTACATGTTCTTTTCTAAACTCACTTTTCCAAATTGACCTTATGATTTTGTTAGACTTCTTTGAACCCAAAAGCCGTTCACATATCTTACGTGCATTACACGTGAAATTCAAAGAAGAAAGATGAGAGACGGAGAGAGGGGGAGTAATCACTAGGTCAAAAAGGGATTAGATATGGTGAGAGGGTCGGTGGTGCTTGAGAGGTCTAACTTGGCTTAGTAAGCATAATTCAAGAATTTTCCAACCAATGCCTAAGTTTAATGAGAAGAAATTACATGAACTATGAAAGTTATTGTTGGTACTAAATATTTGAACAAACTGATGCTAACACACTAGTGATCTCAGTATAGCAGAACCTCGATAATTTAATTCCCGATAGACTAATAACTTTGAGTAAATAGTATTTTTACTCGGTCCCGATTTAGGGATAATATGCTAAATTGATAATTCGTTAAATTTTTGACACAAAAGATTATAAATAATCCATATAAGTCACACAAAATATATAAATAGAGCTGATGTGTTCAACCGTTCTTAGTATTAAACAATCTCATCCCGTTCTTAGTATTAAACAATCCACTCATAGCATTACATTTTTCAAAGAACAACTGAGAGATACTCTGAAGACGGCTTGATCATTCATATTTGATATCGTGCGACGCTTTCATTTCATCCGTCATTGTTGATTTTGTTACACCTTTAAGAGGAGAAGTCATTGTTGTATGTATGATGTGTTGTGTTACTATGACTTTTGTTTACCTAAATAGAGTTTTTGCTTGGTTAAGTGTTGATAAACTGAAACAATCTAGTACAACATTGAACAATATCAAATCTTTCTTTGGAAAATAATTTGATGAATTTTACTTGAATAAACGAAATAGATACATGAATTGTTAGTTCATGAAACGAGAAATCAAGAACAATGTACAATATTTAAAAAAATGGAATATCTTGATAAATTACTAAGTTATTAATTAATCGACAAATTAGAAATGCTCTTTCAATTTGGCTTCTCAATCTAGTTGTATTGCGGGACAAAATTTGTACATGTAAATGCTTTTTGTTGAAGTAATTAAAATACCCGTAATAAAAATTAAGAGTAATTCTAGACCGGTTAAATTTTTAATGATCAAGTGATATGTTAATTATTCATAGATTAATTTGTCAACTTATTTTAATTAGTGATAAACCATCGATTTATAAATGAATAACACATCACTTAATCATTAAAAATTTGATCTAGATCAACATAAAATTATCAAAAAATCAATTAGTTATGTGAACACACCCAAAAATTTGATATATACGTACTTTAAAATTGTAACAATTAAATCCCATTATTATCCACAATTTGATAATATTAAAGCATGTAAGCGTAAAAGAGAACATCTAATTCTTTTTCAATAATCATTTGCCAATATTTTAAATTTTTTATTGAAAAATGAGAACCTATCAATTACAGATCGAGTGAAACTGAAACTTAATTTATAATATAATATGAGTTCCGTGAAATGTGAATAATTATATGAACAATTTTATCTAAATACAGACTGAAATATTATATCATGTGAAATCAATGTGTTACAGAATTAGTCTATTTGAAATGTCACATGGATTTAGTGCATGCCTAACTTATAAGTCATAAACAAGTTTTTTGTCAAAGGAACTCGTAAACAAGTTGAATAAAAAAAGTCCAAAAAATGTGTAGAAATGTTCATAAATATGCCATGCTTAAAAAATTATAAAAAAATGGTCCGAATATAAAAAAAAAAGTCGCTGCACACTTAAAAATAACACGTGCCGCGAGAATTCCGGAGCCCTTGCAAGTTTGCTCCTAAAACACCATGTTTCTATATAATATATATAATATATGTTAAATGTATTTGTGAATTTTTACTGTATATTTTATATATACATATATATTATATAAATTAAAAAAAATTAAAAAAAATTAAAAAAATTTAAAAAAATTAAAAAAAATTAAAAAAATTAAAAAAATTAAAAAAATTAAAAAAATTAAAAAAAAAATAAAAAAAATTAAAAAAATTAAAAAAAATTAAAAAAAAATCAAAAATAGACGTGCGAGGGAAGGTTTTTTGTGCTGAAATTTGTATTTTTTTAAATTAAAGGTGGGTGTTTTTTATTTTTTTATCTTATTTTTTTAAAGTGATTTGATGTTTTTTTAAATGTGTTTAAATACGCAAAATTTTAACAAATTTTGTGTAATAGGAAGCTTAATTGGAAAAAAAATTAAGTGCATGTACTAAATGGTAAATGCGCAGAAAAAAAACAACCGATAAAAGAGAATTTGTTTACTTTTGACCTGCGCATAAAGCACCAAGCTCACGCCTTGTACTCATGAATTATCCTAAGACATCTTCTGAGTTAGAGGTATTCTATATGTTCTTTTATATAGGGGATGATTAATATGAGGTTTAACACTTACAATGGTATATAGGGGATTCTAGTAACACACATTAAATTAGGGCAGAATCATCAATGAACATGGAAGAATTTCAATATCGTAATCAAATCATAGTTTTGACTAACCATAATACGAACAATGAATGAAAACGGCTTCTTTCGGCACAATACAGGAAAAGAAATGGGCAAAGATTCCTCCGAACTGTTAAGAGGATGACAAGCAATAGATTGTGATCCATCTCTGTTGGGACCTAAATTGGGCATCATTCTGGCCGGGGGGGGTGGGGGGGGAGAGAGAGAGAGAGAGAGAGAGAGAGAGAGAGAGAGAGAGAGAGAGAGAAGTTGAACTACTTTCCAAATAGGCCTGAATTTTCACTACCCCAATTAAGGACCACATCTTTCACAAGTATTTCAAAGTTGGGGTTTCTCTTATGATGAAACATCACTTTGGAGAGGACCACTGGCTTACAAAATTGGAACTCATCTCCTTCCATGGCTCACTCGAACTCTTTCCATATCTGTAAACAATCATCGGTACGTTTTACTTGGAGATTGGTTATGCCTGTGAGAATATCTATCAATGGAATCAATTATTACTAGGAGTAACTTAAGATTAAAACTACATTTATACATTTAAACATACCATGTTGAATTCCGTTGGAATCCCATGAATGCTATAAAACAAGGTATTTATTACTTAATTACTTAGTAATCATACCTAGTGGTATAGTTTAAACTTTATTTAATCTGTTCAAGATAGGTTAAAGACGTAAATTCACATTCACATTGCCTTGTGTAGAGGACTTAATGTAAAGCACTTATGTGTACCCTCTTACATAGGGAATTGCGCCAATCACAAATCTTGAAAATCTAGCTTTGTATAATTAATCTTTTGGTCAAGGGGATCATTTTTACGTGATTGCTATTAGGGACTAGTCTCTAGTGGGAAATGATACTTTCCTGGTAGTTCATGAACATTCAGGAGATTGAAATCGGTTTGACTTGATTATTATAATTCAGAGAGAGAGAGATTACTTGGTTCATTTGCCTTTTGTTTCTATTTTCACAACATTCATGAGAAAATGCACCTTTTCCATGTCAAGGGGCTGAAAAGCACGAGGCGGCAAGCAGCCATATGTTTAACTGTCTGGTGAAATAACCTTCTCCAGCAATCTATTAATTTTCAAATATAAGAGAGAATTTTCAAAATGGGCAATTGAAATTACTAAATACAAATGAAAGAGAAGCATGGAAAACTAGAAAATCAACTCTGATAATATAACGTACATAAATTGAACTGCTGAGTGACCCAATACAATTGATTTCTTGTAGAGAAATCCATGTAAATGGTATTGAGTAGTGATGTAACACCGTAAGGACATAATTACAATTCTCATGTGAGATTTGACGATGCAATGTGCACATGATTGAAACTTCCGGAAACTTGGGACACCCACACCCCCAAGCCTCATGAGATGAAAGGTTTAGAAAAAACCATGATGCCAATAGCCACTGGTCCCATTTTTTTTTTGGGGGGGGGGGGGGGNTTTTTTTTTTTGGGGGGGGGGGGGTGTTGTAGGGGGAAGAATGTCTTTTGCCTAATCAAAACCAAACTGAACCCAACACTAATAGCATTATAGCACATGTGGTGCATGTGGCAAACCAGCATGTTATTCTTGTACCCAAAGTTGGCTTTCAAAACTATGGCTTATCTGTAAAGAAAGCTTTATTATTGTCCTTTCAATGAACTATATCCCACCAAAAGCAATGTTAAAATATCAATATCTATGTGGCAAAAGTGAGTGAACAATGAACATAAAACAGGACAAAAAGATCACAATGACCACTAAAAAATTAAACGTTTTATAAACTTTTGGATACGATGGAAATATTACAATTCTGATTTGTGGGTCTAATGTGAATCTTACAAAATAATGAAGAATAATAGTAATAGTAGTAATGATACATCATTTTCCTGAAAAATATAAAGAATCTCGAACCAAAATTTTCATATACCAATGATAATGTCAAGCTCATGTCCTTTATTCCCTTTAAATCGTACACTTAACAACTAAACCATCACTTCCTTTCTTAAGCTTCTTTAGTATAACTCTCAGAATTTCTTTCTTGACTTGATTTTTTTCCCTAAGGATAACAGAGAATATATGTAAGGCATATGATGAACAATCCGGAAAATCTAAGTATTGTTATTGACCATTCAATTTCTTCTAATCTGGATTCAATAGCAAGATGCACTACCAGAAAATTACTTTGATGCCGCAGACAATCGAAGACAGTGAAACAGAAGGTCCGGGAGAGAGAGGGAGAGAAAAGAGAGATAGAGGGAGAGAGGGAGGGAGGGAGAGAGAGGGAGAGAGAGAGAGAGAGAGAG